>JAGIQG010000016.1:66017492-66499992 GCA_024679065.1 Sphyrna mokarran
TTGTTGATTTAATCTTAATTCTGATCATTTTAGTGTCTTGTATCATGGGAGTAATTGATCTTTTATATTTATTTCTCTTTGCTTTTTAAAAAGTCAATCAGCTATGCACCGCTTACTCTGTTCCCATCACCAGTACCGAAAAAGCTGTTTATGCAGGCGTGCACAGTCCAGCAAGACTTTAACATGCTGGTTGACAAAATAAGCCAAGACTCTGAATTTTTAACCAAAGCACTAGCAAGGTAAGAACGTAGTTGTGCTGAATACCTTTTACAGTTTTCTATTTCAGTTTTAAGCTGCTGTTTATTTAAGCTACTCTTTTTTTAAAAGTCCTTTCTGATATAAAAGGGCCTGTATGCGCACTTGGCATCAAGGCTTCTCTATTTTGCGCTGGGCTCAATACTGCATTGTAATTCCATTGAGCCATTTTCTTTACTCACTTCTTCCCTCCCCAAACCCCCTGCTTACTGCGCCTCACCTTCTCGTCACCTGCTGCTCCCTTCCGTCTCAGTGCTTAACCTTCTGCCCTCTGTCTTCCTTGTCACCTTCACTGTCTCCTTCTTGCTCACTTGTTGCACAGATTTGGGAGAGGGAGGCAATAGAGTCAGCATATTTTATATTTCAATATTTATTTTACCTTTAATGAATTTTGGAATAAACTGTTTCAACTGGGGAGTATAATTTTTTGCTTTTTTTTTCAAACTACAGCTTTTACATTGGTTGTAATGGGAGAATCTCGTTTACTTTGTTTTATTTCAGGCTGCAGTTTTCAGAAACGCAACTCAAGTTGAGTAACGAATTACTGCATGTGAAAATACAAATTAATTCTGTATGCAGCATTTGTTTTGTTTCTGTTTCATATCAACCCTTTTCTCACGAGGACCATTTTTTATAGAACTTTTAAATATTACATTCTTTCTGTTTGCAAAGACAAAATGATTATACAAACGTTGAGTGATTTCCAGCTAGAAATGCTGAGTATGTTACAAACAGCAAAATTTTATGGACCAAACAATTGCAACGTAACAGCGATAGATTGTCCTCAGATGGAGTGCATCTTTAATAGCTCACTTACCAGCCTTCGTCACTGCTTTATTTCTCAAGTAGATCTGCTAATGGAAAGCTCCAAAACTAAATAATTTATTCTATTGTGAATAATAGAGAAAAAGTATCCAAAGTCACTCTGTATTACCACAGGAAGGGTGACTTTGTGGATTTTAGTATATTGAATGATATTGATAGAGGAAATAAAAACACTTCCTGTTGGTGAGAGAGTCTACAACAATTTTAAATCCAGGCCATTCAACCAAGAAGTTAGGAAATACAGTGCAATCTCAATTTTATGTGCTTCGATTTAGTGCTAACTTAGATATAACGCAATGAATCATTAGACCCTCTTTTTGCTCTTTCCAGGTAACTGAAAAGCTTTTGGTTACTGCTATTTATTTCTGAAGTGACAATCTGCCTTTAAAAAGAAATTGTGGGGGGGAAAAAAAAGCACTTGCTTCCCCCCCCCCATGCCCTGTCCAGATAAAAAGGGTTCTAGAAAAAAAACTATATTACAGTTGTTCAAATTCAGCCAGACATTTAAAATTCTCATCCTAGTGTTCAGAAGACTTAAAAAAGCAGGCCGCTCTATCCAGTGGGCAGCAGAGTGAGAGAGAGCAGAGTGGGATGGCTTTGGCTCAAACAGGCTTCAGCGTGAATAAGCAGAGGCGAGGGTAGGTTCTAATAAGTTTTTTTTTAAATTTCTTCAGAGTAGAAAGGATGTCAGGCAGGTTGTTGGAATGCTCCTCTTGTAGGATGTGGGAAGTCGGGGAGACCTCCGATGTCCCTGACAACGGCACCTGCAGGTGCGTCCAGCTGCAGCTCCTAACAAACCGCGCTAGGGAACTGGGGCTGGATGACCTACGGAGCATTCCAGAGAATGAGAAGTTTATAGATAGTCCAAAAATGTGCAGGTTTGGTTGACTAGCCATTAAAACTGACCTTAATGACGGGGGGATGTGAGGGGCTATGGGAATAGGGTCAGGTGGGATTCCGGTCGGTACAGACTTGATAAGCCAAATGGCTTTGAAATAGACACACCTCAGAAGGTTACAAAATGATCGTTGGAATATGAGTCTTTACAGGTAATTAAGTCTCAAAGGTACAGACAGTGTGATTGGAGAGAGGGTTAAGCACAGGTTAAAGAGGTGTGTATTGTTTCCATGCTAACCCACATTTTCTGAGTTAACCCTTTATTTATATATTCTGCTTTCTTAACTGCATCCAATTTTGCTCACATCAGTAGCTTTGGGGTAATGGTAATAATGACCTGATACTCAGTTTTTATTTGATATTGACTGAGGGATAAATATTGGACAGGGATAATCCCCTTGCCCATCCCGCAGCACTCATTCAGTATTTCATTGTGCTCATGTCTGGGGAAGCGGTGAACTAAGCCATTAGCATGAGTGCCATCAGCAGAACCACAGCTGGCACCTATCAGAATTTGTTTGAATCAAGCTCCTCAGTTAACATCTGAAGATATATTTTAGAGATTTGTCAGTGCAGCTTCACTTTTGGCAGGATATTAATCTGGCCATGTTCCAAATATGCAGTGAGAATCCTTAAGGCTTTCATAGAATTCCTGAAGCACAGAAAGAGGCCGTTTGGCTTGGCGTCTGTACGACCACAATCCCACCTGACCCTATTCCCATAACCCCTCACATTTATTTTTAATCCCCCTGTCATTAAGGTCAATTTTAATGGCCAGTCAACCTAACCTGCATATCTTTGGACTATGGGAGGAAACTGGAGCAGACACGTGGACAGTGACCCGAGGCCAGAATTGAACCTG
Source organism: Sphyrna mokarran (assembly GCA_024679065.1). NCBI lineage: Eukaryota > Metazoa > Chordata > Chondrichthyes > Carcharhiniformes > Carcharhinidae > Sphyrna > Sphyrna mokarran. Next base: position 66,020,332 of record JAGIQG010000016.1, read on the forward strand.
GATCCCTGGCACTGTGAGGCAGCAGTGCTAACCACTGTGCCACCCCTTTGCTGCCATCTTGTTAAGTAATTCTTCTTCTTTCTCACTTTCAGCACAGTAGAAGTGGATGAATTTACTGCTGGTCTCTTCCGCATCTACAAGCAAGTGCTCGAAGAAGGTATTACCCAGGTAGTGATCTTGTTGCATCCTAATTGGGGCAGATGGGGAAATTGAACCTTTTCACAATTAAATGATTGTTCTGTTCCCCTCAGGATTATTGATTTTAAACAGCAGCGCAATGGCAACTTTCTGAATGTAAAAGTCCTCTTGAACTGTGGGAAACTTTTAACAATGTAGTTTATAGAATTTGGCCTTTTACACTTGGGTCATGTATGGAGAGGATTGTTAACTGTGTCACCCCACTATTACTGGCAGTATGGAGAACAATTTGAATGAGGAATTAAGTGATTGGGCTAAATACTTGTGCTCTTTGAAAGTCTATTGGTTCCAAACGTGACATTTTGAGACTATTAAATATATCTTGAACATGTTGTGTTCTTTGATGGAATTTCTTTTCCCTGCACCTTCATTTGTCATCCACATCTGAGCACAAGGAACATTTCAATCTCAATGACAATGTGCTGTCATCCTGTTTGCTCCTCAAACTTACACTGAGCAGTTAATTTGAGTAGTGTAAGACTGTATCAGTGATCTTGTCAATTTTGTACTTCTGCTTAGACATAGGTTTAGGAAGGGATGGGAAGAGGCCATTCAGCCCCTCAAGCCTGTTCCAATGCCATTCAATTGCATTAGGGCTGATCTTTGTTGAATGGTATCCATAGAAGCCCTATGGTGCAGAAGGAGACCCTTCAGCCCATCAAGTCTGCACTGGCAACAATCCCACTCAGGCTCTATCCCCATCAACCCACATATTCATCCCACTAACCTGTGTGTCCCGAGATACCAAGGGGCAATTTGGCATAGCCAGTGCATCTAACCTGCACATTTGTGAAGTGTGGGAGGAAAGTGGAGCACCCAGAAGAAACCCACACAGTCACGGGGAGAATGTACAGATACCGCAGAGACAGTGACCCAAGCCAGGAATCAAACCAATGTCCCTGTGAGACAGCAGTGCTAACCAGTGTGCCACCGTACCACCCCAGTTCATGGTTCCTAGGGTACTGGCACCCTCACCTGATAATTCTGGAACAAGATTTGTTTCAATTGCACACCACCCAGCCCCTCCCTCAACAGTTTTTGCAGGGAATGAATTCCAAAGCCGGTTTGAGTAACTTCTGCGGGAAGAGAGTGGGCAAGGTGGGTGGGTCACGTGGATCAAAAATATAGATCTTCAAGTTCTTAAAGGATGGGACATAAAATCTATGCATGTGTGAATTTAAAAAAAGTGTTTTGAGTAAGTGTCCCATTTCTTTTGTTCTCTAAATCAACTAAGATTATTTCTCCTCCACCTTTCCTACTTCAGCCTATTACTCTAGGTATAAACAGATCTGACTATATGTTTGACAAAGGCCTGGATCACAACACTTCCTTGAAACAAATAGAAATTAATACCATTGCTGCTAGTTACGCAGGGCTGGCAGACCGAGTCCCAGATGTACATCGGTAAGAGCTCAATGAGCGATTTTGATATCTTAATAGAAATTGACCTTCCCTTAATGTTGATGCACGTAGTTACCTGTAGTCTGTATTGGGAGAACTTCCCATGAAATGTCTGTACCACCATGGACCAAAGAGGCTGAATGGACTGGTTCTGTGTTGCACAAATTCTGTAATCCATTTTTGTGCGTAGATGTACGTACAATATATGTAGCATTATGGTTTACTCTTCACTGTAACACCAGAAATAGAAGCAGGTGTGGGCCATCTGAGCCTTCAAGCCTGCCCACCATTCAACACGATCATGGCTGATTTATGCTGGCCTCAACTCCTTTCCTGTTACCATTTCCCTTAGCCCTCCATTCCTTAATCTATCAATATTTATCCATCTCCATTTTTAAATGTTTATGATCCAACCTCCACTGCCCGTTGGGATAGAGAGTTCCAGAGATTCACCACCGTCTGTGAGAAGAAATTTCTGCGCGCTCTACTTTAACGACCAAACCTTTATCATTAGAAATGTCAAATCCCTACAGTGCAAGAAGAGGTCATTTGACCCATCCAGCATGCACTGACAACAATCCCACCCAGGTCCTATCCCCGTAACCCCCCCCCTAATTTACCCTACTGATCTCCCAGATACTATGGGGCAATTTAGCATGGTCAATCAACCTAAACCACATATCTTTGGATTGTGAGATGGGAACTGGAGCATCTGGAGAAAACCCATATGGCGTGAATATGCAAACTCCACCCAAATGGTCACCCAAAGCTAGAATTGAACCCAAGTCTGTGGCACTATGAGGCAGCAGTGCTAACTACTGTGAAAGCTAATAGAATGTTCAAGCATGTAATTGTTCTCCTTGTTCAAGACTCTTCATAACATCGACATTCCACTGGGTCAGTTGTGCCAACTACGTCCCCAGAGAATAGTTGAGCATCAGCCCAAAAGGAAGAGACTGGGTTTAATATAATTGTATGTTGGCAGCTAAACAGAAGATTAGGCAGAAGGAATCAGACTGCTGAGACCATTCAGTCCATTGTACATCTGCTAGCTCTTTGAAAGAGCAACTCAATTAGTTTCACTTCCATATCCTTTCCCCATTGTTCTGAAAATTATTCTGTTTCAAATATTTATCTAATTCCCCATTGAAATTATTATTGAATCTGCTCTCACTATCCTTTCAAACAGTATGTTCCAACCTGGCTGCATTAAAATAATTGTCTCACCCCTCTTCTCATTCCTTTGTCAATTATCTTAAATGTGTCACCTCCTGCCAGTGGGATCAGTTTCTCTTGATTGATTCTTATTAAAACTCCTCATTTTTGATCATCTCTATAAATCTCCCCTTTAACCTTTTCTGTTCTTGTGAATAATCCAAACTTCTCCATTCTCTCCACATAACTGAAGTTGGTCTTTCCTGGCTTCATTATGGGAACCCTCCTCTGCACCTCCAAGAGCTTAAGAACATCCATCCTTGACTATGGTTTGAGTTGGCCACAATACCCTAGCTGAAGACTAATTGTTGATGTGTAACTTCCTTGGTTTCATACACAAATCACTGTTAATAAAATGTTTGACTACCATATCAACTTGTCCTTCAAGGATTTTTTGCGTCAGAACAAAGAACAAAACAGCATGGGAAACAGGCCCTTCGGCCCAATGAGCCTGCGCCGCCACCTCGATGTTCTCACCTCTACCCGTGATCCCTGTCTATGTTTATAGATCTATGGATTGAAACCAAATTTGAGACAATTTAGGGAGAATTTGTTTTGCCAAACGTCTTTGGGACGTGGGAAGAAACTGGAGCACCTGGAGAAAACCCATGCAAGCATGGGGAGAATGTGCAAACTCCCACGGACACAGGCCCAAATCCATGTATCCGCACAGCACAGCGATAGTCACTGAGCTGCTGTGTTGCCCATCAAATGGTCCAGGTCAAGTGTTCACTAATGATGTGAAGCACTAGGATACTCTCGAAATCCAAGAGTAGCCCTCTCGACCCATCGCGTGTATGCCCCTCGTTAGACAACAAGGTGGACCAAAGCACCTGTAGGATAAAAACAAGTACATCCATATCATCATCTATTTACACATTTCCGAGGGACTCCCCAGGCTTATGATCCCTATTTTAAATCAGTTTTCTATACCCCTCCATTCCCATTCTGTTCATGTGCCCATCTAAGTATTTCTTAAATATCTCCAGAACACCTGCCTCCACCACTTCACTTGGCAGCGCGTTCCATATCCCCACTACCCTCTGTGTGGAAAAAACTCTCTCTAGCATCCAAATGATACCTTACCCCCCTCACCCTAAGCCCGTGACCCTTGTGCTATTTGAGTCCATCCTAGGAAAAAGCTTAACCCTGTTTACTCTATCTATACCCCTCATAATCTTGTACATCTCTATTAGATCTCCTCTAAGTCTACATCTTTCTAAGGAAAACAGCCCCAGTTTGCCTAACCTTTCCTTGAAATTCAGATGTTCCATACCAGGCAGTATCCTGGTAAACTTCCTCTGCGCTCTCTCCAGAGTCTCCACGTCCTTCCAGCAGCAGGGCGACCAGAACTGGACCCGGTATTCCAAATGAGGTCTAACCAACGTTTCATACAACTGCAATATTAAAGGCCAGCTCTTGTACTCTATACTCCTTCCTATAAAGGCTAACATACCATATGCTTTCTTCACAACCTTCTCCACCTGCTCTACCACCTTCAGAGACTTGTTCACCTGCACCCCCAGGTCCCTCTGCGTTTCTATACTCCTAATAGGTCTACCCTTTATCATATACCTCCCCCTTTCATTATTTCTCCCGAAATGCATCACCTCACATTTTCAGGATTGAATTCTATCTGCCCAAGCTACCAGCCTATCTATGTCCTACTGCATTGCCTGACAATGCTCCTCACTATCCACAAGTCCAGCCATCTTTGTATCGTCTGCAAACTTGCTGATCATTCCACTTACTCCCTCTTCCAAGTTTGTGTACAGGAAGTCCTAGGTTTTGCACATGCTTTAAAATTACGTCATTTAATGATGTCTAGTTTTTAAGCACATTGACAACATTTATAGTGTCTCTTTTCTGCTGTTTTATGCAGGCATGTCCTTGACGTTTTGGGGAAGTCTGATGAAGCAGCTAAGGTCTTGACTAACAATGCTGTAAAAGGCATTATTGAAGGAATTGCAAAAGCCTGGCAACTCTATGGGTCATCAGAGTAAGTAATGTTTGAACTCGAGGTCAAACTGGTAACTGGTTTCATGGGGTGGATGGAGGAGAAAGACATTTGAATCTAGAAGCAGTAAATTTGGTCAACAGTTGCCTGGCAAGTTTTGTGCTGGGTGCCTGGCACAAATGTATGTTCTAATTTTCTCCTCAAATGTTGTTACTACTTGCTTGTGTTTGGTTCCATACATATTTCTGGTCTTTGGGGCTTTGTCCAATATCCATTTCTTGTGCCAACCTAGATAATGTGTCGCTAGGCTATTCAATCATGGAAGCCGTTAATAGTCAAGCTCAATTTTGGGATCACCCAACCTCTAGTATTGCTGATGATACTGATGTCAGTCATGCCTCAGTCAATCGTACTCTCACCTTCCAAGCCAACAGGTCATGGGTTCGCATCCCACAACGGTGACTTGGGTAGAATCTTACAGTATGACACTACATTGTCAGGTGTGTAGTCCACAAGATGAGACACTAATCTGAGACCATGTGTGTATTTTCGAGCAAATTGTGAAAGATCCCATGCACAATTTCTTAAAGTCTCCATATCATCGCAAGCATCTTAAAATGCACTCTTGCTGACATCAATGAATTGGGATTCACTCAATGAAGTGGAATAAAAATGGAATTAAATTCCACAATCCAGTGGCACTTTGGAAAAGGTGCAACAAAGGTTTGAGGATGTTGCCTGGTCTGGATGGTTTTAGGTATGAGGAGAGATTGGATAAACTTGGATTGTTTTCACTGGAGGCTGAGGCTGATAGAAGTCTTCAAAATTTTGAGATGCATGATAGAATGGACTACAAGAGGACACTGATTTAAGATGAGAGGTGGTAAGATTTTCATACAGAATCTGAATCTCCAGACTTTCACACTGCTGGTTGAGGTGATGGAAGCAGGCACATTGGCAATATTCAAGGCGCATGAACAGAGGGATAGAAACTGCCTATTGATGCCAGCTTGGTGGGCCAAATGGCCTATTGCTGTGCTGTAATGTTCTTTGTTCTTTGTAGCAGTTGCTTTATATGTTTTAAATAAAATTGCTGATTTTTCATTTTAGGCCAATAAAAACAGACAAAAGTCATGAAAAAGAATCCACTGAAGTATTGATAAAAATCTTGGCGTTCGGAGTAATAATACTTAGTTTGGTTACCATAAACCAGGGACCCAGTCAATGTATTTGATTTGGTTTCCTTAGACTACAATCTCAGACCTGGGACGTAGTGTTTATCAGAAATTCAAACTGAATTGATCGTTACCTGGGATACCAAGCTGATTGTACTTTTCTGTGTTTTTATCCAGGGCAGTGGTTCTCTTCCTAATAGAAAAGATCTCAAGGAATATCTTTGACCAACGCTGCTTGGAAATGGAGCTGTGGAATAAGTATGTATCGACTGGGCTAGGTTAGGGAGGTTTGGGTTAATGTAATTGAATATCTGATTACATTTTCATTGTGAGAAATGGACAGGTGTGGCTTTAGTACAGTCAATTCACTTCAGAAGTTGCTAAATATTTTTACTTTATTCACCATTTCTCATGAAATTCTAGACTATTGTAATGACTTCTGTAGAAATATTGAATGGAGGAACATGTTGTGAAATGCTGCCCAACTGAAGAAGACCAGAACTGCGCACAGTATTCCAAATGTTATCTCATCCATGCTGTGTAGAATTGTATTTAGACTATTTTATTCTTCTATTCCAATCACTTAACTAGAGCTAATGTAGCCTTTGCCTTCCTAATTGCATGCTGCCTCATAAATTAACTTTGTAATATGTGTGCAAAGTCATCCGGTGATCCTTTCCCAGTCACTCTCCATTCAAAAAAAGAATTTCTTTTATTAAATGAATGGTTTATGACATTGCATTGCATCTAATATTTTCTTGCTCTTATGAATACTGTAAGTAGCGCAATAGTATTGTTCCTAGGTTAGTAATCCAGAGGTCTGGACTGATGTCCCAGAGACATTAGTTCTAGTCACCAGTGGGGCTGGGGGAGTTCATATCCAATTGGTTAAGAACAATGTGGAATAAAAAACTAGTCTCAGTAATGATGATCAAGAAACTACTGGGTGTTTGAAAAAAACTCATCCCGTTCACATGCTTTGCAGGAAAGGAAATCTGCTGTTCTTATCAAGTCTGGTCTATATGTGACTCCAGACCCATAGCAATTTCCAAGACGATGCTGGAGCAAGCTGGCTTCTTGCAAGCTGTGCCCAGCATATCTTCTAGTTCTATCTTTTGCACTCATCCTGTGTTTCTAAAACTTCATTCTGCACTCTCTCGTAACCTTATTTATGAGCAGTATACTTTGCCTGTATAGCATGCAAGAAACACTACTTTTCACTGTGTTAATACATGTGACAATAGTAAATCAAATGTGTTAACTGCCTTTTGAAATTGTCACAGCAAACATTGTTTTGCACTCCTACTGAAAAGTCGGGTAAGAATAAAATGGTTGAACCATCCAGTCGCCAGTAATGACAAAGGAATAACCCAGCTTAATGACTGCAATGTTTCACCATCTGTTCTTCACGGAGAGGCCAAAGACTGATACATTATTTTTTAACTTTTATTTTTAGGCTGACTTCTTATTTCTGTGCGCATATGTAAATTTTGTTTTATTATTTTCTTCTTGCACTTCATTAACTAATTAACCCATTTTTTTTCTATCTCCAAAGTGTAGTTAATTTGGCTGCTAAACTGGGACAAGATACGCTCAAGGGAAGGGGTCTTTTTTTAAATTAGCCCTGTCACAACCAATCTGAGAGGATTGCATGAAGATGGGATGCCAATTCATCCATCCTCACTCAGGAGCCCAACAACTGGAGGCTGGTTGGGGGGTTGGTAGTGTATCTTGACAGGAACCCAAACAGATTTGGGTTCTCGCTGAGGAGGTTCTCATGGAGGGTAACAAACTGGGGGACCTCGCCTGAGTGCCAGTCATAACACATGAAAAAGATATGTAGGGGAGGAAACTAGGGCAAAGTTAGCCATTTGTGCATACAGTTATGAAAAAAATCTTTTTCCCTGCTATTGCTGAAAAGAGATGTTGCTGAAGCTTTTTATTTTACACTCATCAGGATAAGTGCAAGAATATCAAATTTAAAATGAATACAACAATTTATACCATAAGAAAGAGTGCTGATTATTTGGCATGTCGATTCTAACTGGCTGAAGCTTTGCCATAGGAATGCAGCAGGGAAAGAGACTTCCCGAACACTCATGTAATTCAATAAAGGTGCAAGGATTGGACACAATCCTTTTACTTGCAGTGAATGTGTCCCTATATATGAATGTATGCTGCTTCTAAATGAGCAACATTATGATCTCAACTGATTTATCTTAAATTAGTTAATACTGGAGCTATTATCGCACTCTGGATTGTTCCGTAAGTGCTGTCGGATTGCAGAATCTCATCAGTAGACGGTTTGTTGTATGAGCCCAAACTGGTCTGAATTGCGACTGTTACAAACAACCAAAGGAACATGTTTGATTTGACCAGCGAATCATTGGGATGTGCGACTTAGATACCAAGCATCGCACTGGCATTAAAATTCATGTCCTATGTTGCTCAGTTGTGTGATAGGTAGGATGGTGGCAGTTTCCTGATGGTGGAAACTATCATTTGCATAGTTGCTGCGAAGCAGAAGTGTGAAATGGCTTGTTAAACTTTTGAAATTTAGAGACAGTAGGGGTCTGATTTTACCATCAAGTTGCACCAGTTTTCAGGCATAAAAATTGAGCCAGGTAGTGCGATCAGTGTGCACCTCCACGCTGGTTCTCCCTTTACCAAGACCTGAAATTGAATGCGATTGGGACTGCGCCTGAATTGAGCGCGATGGCCATTTAAATGTATTTGAATGCATTTAAATTAATAATGGGTTGCTCACCCAATTTTATCGGCATTTCCTCCTTTACCATTATGTTCACCAATCCCAAATCGGCGTGAAACTGATGTACTCCATAGAAGTCCGATTTGGGTGCTCCATCAGTGAGAGTTAGTGAGGAGGTAAGAGCATAGTATTCTGATGGCCCTCTACTGCTCATGGATGTCCTGTCATTTTCTTTCCACTGGAGATGCCACACTTGCCTGGGAAGCAGGTAGGACAGGCACTAGCTGGTCCTCCTGAAAGTTTTGGGACTCCTTCCCAACAGCCCCTCAGTTGGTCCAGTGTAGTCACCAACCCCTCCTGCATTCCCTTGATCTGTTGCTTCTTCACCAGCAGCTGAGGGAGAAGTGATCGCAGAGGCCCAGCATGTAGCCTGGGGCCAGCTGAGTTCTCACCCCTGGCTTGATATCTATAGGATGGATCTCTCTGCCTGGGATTGGTGGGGAGGAAGCTTGGCCCATTGCCACTCTGCCTTAGATTGGGAAGGGAGAGGGGCCAGCGATTGGTCTTAGAGACAGAGTAGGGGGATAAGGAGGTCAGTAATGTGGAGAGTGGCGCAGTGTCTGCGGGGACCGAAGGGAGGCATTATCTGGCCCGGGAGAGATGTTGATTTTGAACTTTATGTTCTGAGTGTGCGCAGTTGGAGGTGCAGATCAGAACTGCAGTTTCAAACACGTTAAGCCCCACCCCCAAGTTTGTGCAGCATGATTCGGAATCATTAATATTTTTTTTCAAGCAGATTACGGATGCCTGAGAACAGATCGAAAACACCCCCAGTTTCAAGTCCGCCCAGCCCTTTGAATCAAAATGGTAAAATAGGGCTCTTTGTCTCTTGGGGGTAATTTGAAATTCAGCTTTTGGCAGCATGTCTCTGCAATGTCCCTAGATCTTTGAACTTTTAAAAAGTGTGTGTGTTTGTGCCTTTTTCATTCAGCTGTTGGAAAATTGATGATTGCTTTACAAAGTTTGCTTTATCTCTGTAGAAATATTCATGTAATAAGACGGCAGACTCTGGAAGTAAATGAGAGAGGTTCCTTGGATGCTGAGAAAAGACTTTTTGTGTGAGTTTTATTTTGCATTTTCTGTCTGCCCTACCAGAGATATTTAGTCCAGTTCGCTCACGTCAGCTGTTCTGCAGGTCTGACCGAATATCTTGTCAAAATAGTTGTCTTTACTCTTAATCCGGCCAGATATGTTATAGTTGGATTTTTATCTGAAGCAAACACTCAACAACTTGGGCCCCTTACAATGACAATTGGTTTGTCATAATTTACAGGATTAGATTCAATTTTTTACAAGGTGTTGCCAAATGCCCTGAACACTAAAGGTGAGAATAGATTTGTAATAATCACTATCCATATTGTGCTCATGTTTTAGAGATGGATATGAAATTGCAGTTGCTTATTTTCGCACAGGATACAGTCCAGAGGATTACCACAACGATGAGGTGAGTGCACGCAATTCCTTTTTGCTTTCTGTTGACTCTTGTTGACAAGCCAAGCTAATAGCCACAGCTGTTTTCAGGTCAACTCACCCTGCACAGACCGGAGTTCAGTTGCAGGATTTTCTTGGTTTTTACAGCCCTGATTGTCACTGATACACTTGTGCTTTAAATGGGTTGGAGGCAGGGGTGGTGGAGGGACAGTTCTTTTAGACTTCAATTAAATGTCACATTCATCAAGAAACATTGATTTTTAGCACAAGTACAAAAAAAGATTCACTTTGAAAATGTTGTCACTCAGAGACTTTGTTTTGCTGTCTGTCCCTGGGCGGCATAGTGGTTAGCGTTGATGCCTCACACTGCAGGGACCTAGGTTCAATTTCTGGTTTTTGTCACTCTGTGGAATATGCACATTCTCCCTGTGTCTGCATGGGATTTCCTCCAGGTGCTTTGGTTTTCTCCCACAATCTGAAAGACGTGCTGGTTAGATGCATTGGCTGTACTAAATTCTCCCTCTGTGTCCCCGAACAGGTGCTAGAGTGTGGTGACTAGGGGATTTTCACGGTAAATTCATTGTAGTGTGAATGTAAGCCTGTTTGTGATAATAAATGAACTTTAAACCTGTTTCATTGGGAAATCATGTCTGATAGCACAACAGGACACCATTTAACCCACTGTGCCTGTGCCAGTTCTTTGAAAGAGTTATCTACGTGATTTCCCTCCACCACCCACCAGATTCTTTCTCTACCCTCTCCTTGGGTATTTATCTATTCCTTTGAAAGTTAGCATCGAATCTGCTTCCAGCATCTTCAAACTTCAGTATAGAACATATGTATAAAGATTTATATCTTGTTTATTGTTCTTTTGAGTACCTTATAATATGGAGGACAATACAGGGCCCTAAGGACAAAGTTGTACTATAAAATAACATCAAAAGTTATCCTGGATTCAATCTTGGCAGACATACTTTTGTGGATTTCACACAGTTGGCTGATAAAGAAGTGAGGAACTTCTTTTAAATTCCTCAGCTGAACATATTGTTCGGGTACTGGACCCAAACCCCAAGGTATATCATGAAGCCAGACTAGGTCCCTACAATTTTTTATTTTAGCATAAATGTGAGGATAGGATGTTTCGCTATAGAAATAATTCCACTGACAAATTAGGTTTTTTATATATTGCAAAAACAAACTTTTTAGTTAATAAGTTAACAAATGAAGCAGCTTAACCATTAACAGTTGAACAATGTTTAAGACATGTTAAAGGAAACAACTTTAATTTCTAACTTATCACTTTCAGTTCCAAGTAAGCATCATTCCTCTTACAGACTTGAATGTCACTTTAAATACATTTAGCAACCATAAATATACTTGTTATAATGAGTGTAGATAGTTTTGAAGCTCTGAGAGAAAACTTTCCTACAGTGCAGGGATCGGTGTTCAATTCCAGCTTCGGGTGTCTGTGTGGAGTTTATAAGTTTTCCCCGTGTCTGTGTAGGTTTCCTCCCACAGTACAAAGATGAGTGGATTGGCCATGCTAAATTGCTCCCTAGTATTCCAAGATATGTAGGTTAGATAGATTAGTGGGGTAAATACATGGGGATAGAGCCTGAGTGATTTGCTCTCTTGGAGAGTTAATGCAACCTCTAGGGATGGAATGGCAAAAATTCCTGTATTTGGTGTTTGAAATTGCTACAGTGAAGTAATGGCAAGATGACCTCATCTCTGTTACCAATGTTTACATCAGCATTGCTTCAGTTTCATCAGAATAAGAGAGAATCTGGAATAAACTTGAGATTGACATGAGTAACAGAGTTAAGAAAAAAGCTCTGACCAGATCTTTTCAGAAATGGTAACACAAGTTGGCTGTAATAAGCCACGTTGCATTGGCTTAGAATCTCAGAAGATCAGATTCCGTGAGAAAAGTTAGGAGGGATACACAAAGCTGTGAGGGCTCACAGCAAAATTTTGGTATGGGTTAGAAATGGGCTTAAAGATAGAAAGCTGGCTAGCAGCAAGAACTGGAGAATCAAGGCATACTCAAGATTGTAGGGAAGGACATTGAATTTTTTGTTTTATTCATTCGGGGGCATGGGGGTTGCTGGCTGGGCAGCATTTATTGCTCATTCCTTATTGCCCTTGAGAAGGTGGTAGTGAGTTGCCTTCTTGAATTGCTGCAGTCCACATGCTGTGGGTTGACACACAATGCTGTTAGGGAAGGATTTTGACCCAGCAACTGCAAAGCAACAGCTGATATATTTCCAAGTCAGGATGGTGAGTAGCTTTAAGGGAAACCTGCAGATGGTGGCATTTCCACATTATTGGGATTGGAGTAATTTGAAAACAAGTTAGATGAAGTGTTAATCAAATGCCCTGCTTATTTTATTCGTGCACACTGAACACACTAGTCAATGGAACCACCAAGCGACCAGAGCCTGATTTGCATCATTTCAGTTAGTGACCAAAATGTTGACCCAACCATTTACAACGAGTAAGTTCTCCTCCTATGCAAGAATGGTCTCCACAATGGAGCTGAACTGTTTGGGGAAATCGTACAATGGTTGGTTGAAGCCTGAAATTGTCTCCCAAAATTTAGTGGATGCTGGGGTCAGTTCGAGCTTTTTAAACTGGCATTGATAAGAAAAGCTGGAAATATTTAGAAGGTGGTGTGAAAATAGTTCATATGGAGTACTACCTAAATTGAACAAATCCCCCTTGTTTAATGAGACACAGATTTGAATTAGTAAATCGGTAACTTTAGTGCTAACACCAGGAGGTTGTACTTAAAGAATGTAAGCAAAGAAAGGATGTTCTACACTGAATAGAGGAAGCAAAAGTATTGAATTACTTAAGCAGCAATTAAGCAGGTTTGGAGGGGAATGAAGAGTTGTTTTGCATGTATGAAATAATATGGACAATCTTATCCTTGAATGTACTGTGACCTTATGGAAAATTGGTCACCTTGTGGCTAGAATCTGCCTTGTTTCAGCTGATGCAACAATGTTGAAGTTGAAACATTGACAGAAAAATGTGACAAGAACTTTTGAGAACTGTTTGTGAACAAGTGGTATGTGTCTTGCACAGGATTTATGATAATGTTGCACTATGTTGAAAGACAATCATTGTGCCCATTTAACTTTTCATTCCTTTTTTTTTTGCTCCAGTGCTGGGATGCAAGATTGTTGATTGAGCGTTCCAAAGCAATTAAATGTCCAGATATTGCCACTCACCTCGTGGGAAGTAAAAAGATACAACAAGAGCTCGCTCGCAGTGGAGTGGTGGAGAAGTACTTAACCAGCTGCCCAAAATCCGCTGAACGAATCCGTGCCACTTTTGCTGGCCTGTACAGCATCGATAAGGTAAAGACGGATGCAATTTCCAGCTGCAAAAATCTCCAAGTGATTGTTCTCCTGGGGAGCAGGAAGGAAGTTCCTCAAAACTGGATACATGGATAGTAAATGTTACCACACACTGAGGTTTGGCCTGCTTAAAGAAACTTGGTTTTGCAACAAGAGCTTTGCTATAAAATGTAGCCACGTAGAATTAAATCAGGACCCTTGACTTCACTTGCCAATTCACTGCAGCATTTCCTTGTATTGATAAGAGGTTACTTTGAATTGTAATGCTGAAATATTAGTCAATCTCAAGTTAAAATATAAAATGTTCTCTGGAGGTTGTGTTAATATAGAGAAGGAATTGATGCATGAGTTTTTTTTTTGTTGGTTCAGGCATTGACTAGTTTGGCTCATGCATAGGAACAAGAGCAGCACTTCAAGCCTTTCCGTATCTGATCTCAGTTACATTATAGATAACCAACATTGTAACTCTCTTTACTTGCATTGTATTTTTTCGCCCCTGGGTATCTGAACAAAAACCTGCTCATCTCAGTCTTGAAACTTTCATTGACCCTCAGCCATTGCGGCATGGGGAATCAGTGTGCGCACTGGTATTGTCATTGGCTTAGTAACCCAGAGACCCTGGGTGATTTGCTGGGGATCTGGATTCGAATCCCACCTTGACAGATGGTAAAATCTGAATTCAATAGAAATCTGAAATTAAACCATTGTTTAAAAAAAAATCTATTTGCTTTTCCCTTTCAGAGAAAAAAATCTGCTATCCTTATCTGGTCTGCCCTACGTGTGAGCCCAAATCCACAGCAATGTAGTTATCTCTTAACTGCCCTCTTAAATGCCATAGTAAGTCACAGCCAGTTGGGCAAATGCTGGATTTCTCAGCAACGCACCCACCCTGTCAAAGTTTTCATTGGAAGTGATTTCTGACATTATCCTTTTGCCCTGGACCCCTTCTCTGTCCCTCCCAAATCAGATTTCTTTTCTCTCTCTCTCGACAGTTAAAGGATCTAAGAGGGTCAACACTTCAATTGTATTACTTCTTAATCTTCTAGACTCAATGGAATGTACACTTGGTCACTGGAAGTTAAGATAAGCCTAACATCAACTCATCACCCACAGTTAGCACTGGGCACTTAATTGAAAAACAGTACGCATGTTCCTATTGTCCGTGTGCTCTTCAAGTGAATACAGGAACAGGCACAATAGTGGTGTCCCTTAAGCTTTCAAACACACTCCTGGTATGGATGGCACTTAGTTATAAGAAGATTTAAGAGCATCTCAGGACCCAAAACAAAAAGGAAATTAATTCTAATGGTAGAATCATTGGGAGGAAAAGGAGAAATTAACATTTCATGAGTGCAGCTACTGGAAATCAGGTTGTGCACCTAAAACCCAACTCCAATGTGAATGAGAGCTACAGGAGCAGAAGGAGTGGAGGAACAAGTTAGAGGATAAGGGAGAAGGGAAATATTGAGAAACATGATGGTTGGTACACGGAGTGTGATGATCAAACTAGGTTTTATCACAATGATAGACTGAAGAAAATTAACCCTTGAGAAAGCAAATGGCCTTCCACCTCAAATGATTAACAGTTTAACTTGGATGCTCTTTGTGTTGACAGGGTCCTGAAGGTGATGAGGTAATAAAGAAAGCAATGGAAGATCCTGAAAGCTTTGTGCTGAAACCACAGAGGGAGGGAGGAGGTATGATGATGGCGCACTCCGATTGTAAATTTAAGGCCAAATTATTCTCTTGTATTTGGATCTGCAGGTCACCCAAAAGCAAAGAATGTGTGGTTTGATTTTTCCACCATCACTCTCAGTGGGAAGTGTCACAAATAATTTGTCGAAGTGCCAAACACCCAGCTGTGGCTCATTGGTAATGCACTAAGTTAGAAAATTGTGGGTTCAAATGCTACTGCAGAGACTAGAGCACAAATTTCTAACTGATACTCCAGTGATTTACTGTGGAAGTGCTACACTGCTGCAATGCCTTTGAAACATTAAGCCAAAACTAGCCTACCCTCTCGAGTGGACCTTGCATGTCCCATGGCTCTTTGCTTTGTGAAGAACATGCACTATCACGCCTTAAAGGCTCAAACTGTCTCCCTCAACCTTTCCATCTTTTCCTCCTGCTCCTGTACTCTCTTCACCCCCCTTTCAAAAGTTTACTCAGCAATAGTGTGCACCATTAACGTAATACAACTTGCATTTAATACATCTTGATCAAAACACCCCAAAGCACTGCACGTAAGTGATTATAATATAAAATTTGAAAATGAGCCACACTGGAGTGGGTCTAAGGTAGATCTAAAGGAGCGCCTAATGAGAAGAGAGTTGAATAGATTTACAAAGGGAATTCCAGAGCTTTGGAGCTCAGCAGCTGAAAGTACAGATGTCAGTTGTAGATTTGTGAAGTGGATGTGGCCAGAATTGGGAGTTGCAGGAATCTTGGAGGAAGTTACAGAGATAGAGGAGGGCAAGACAACATGAATGAAATTGAGAGTTTGATGTGGAGGCAATGCCAGACTTGGAGTCAGTGCAAGATGGTGAGAATAAAGCTGAAAGGGACTTGGTGTGTATTTATGATACAGGCATGCAGGGTGCCAGGAATCCCAAGTCGCTTTGCAGAGTTGAAAATAATAGACGGTGAATAGTGGTGAAAGGAACAGTGCAGAGATGGTAGCTAAAGGAAGCCAAAGTGGTTGGGAGAAGTAAATATTTGGTAAGGTGGGGGATTGTGAACAATCTGAGACTGGATTAAGATGCGGATAACGGGCTTTAGGGCCTGAAGAGGAAAGAATCTGCCCTGGAACAGAGGACTGGTCAAAGCTGCAGAGTGAAGAGGGTCGAGACTCTCGATTGGTAGATCGAGATTGGTACATCGAAACAAGGAATTTTAAATTGATGCATAGGGGATAGGAAGTACTTGGTGAATATTGAAAGGGTGGAATTTAATGCTAGCATATGAAATTTGAAACTTGCTTCACCCGGAGTTTGCAGATTATTGGTCCGGGAGTCTGATTTTGGCAGGAGATAAATGAAGGTGGACAAGAATAAAGCCATGTTGTGTTGATTGGGAATTCCTGTTATTCCAGCACTTGTTATTGAATTAGCTAAACACGGTCGTGGAGTTACCCGTAGTGAAAAGTGAAATTTGGTTTTGGCAGCATTAAAACTGGGAAGTGCAGGAATCAAGAGTGAATATTTGGACTGTATCTGATGATGTATCGTCTAGGTGCTAATGCAGTACTGGCTGCATTAGGACAAGGAAAGGTTGCAGCAAGCTCAGCAATGATCAGAGACTATATTCAGTCTTACCTCTTCTTCACTTCTGCCATGTCTCCACCCTAAATTCTTCCACATTCATTTGTGAAACTTCTGGGGTTTTACCAGGTGTCAAAAAGCAGCTAAATGTATGTTTTTCCAACAATTAAATAATTAGATGACAGATTCTGTGTCTTTTTCCTGCAACATGTCTTGCGTGTTTACTTGCTATTTGTGTTTTCGTCAGGAAATAATATTTTTGGAGAAGAGCTCAGGCAGCTCCTTAAGAATATTAAGGATGGACCAAAACGAGCAGCCTATATCCTGATGGACAGGCTCAAACCGCAGATAGTGAAGAATTACTTAATGCACCCAGGATCAGCTCTGAAATTGTCAGAATGTGTAGTTGAGTTGGGAGTGTTTGGAGTCTACATCAGGTGAGAAATGGTTTTCATCTTTCAGGTTTCCCCCACGCATCACCCTGACTTCTACTTTCTATTGAAGGTGCAGATTTAATTGCTCGCATTGCCACCTGAATCCCAGCTCTTTTCCCAAGATTGGAGACCCAGGTCTGCTCTGTAGTAAAGCACTGAGTGCTGCATTTCTGAAGGCAGCAGCCACTTGGGTCGATTCCAGTGGGTCAGGGATTTGAAGACAAGCAGGGAGATCTCTGTCACAAACAAAATTACCACGGGTCATTTATCACACTGCTGTTGTGGGATCTAGCTGGGTAAAATATGGTCAGTTTGCTGACATAACCGTACAAATACCACACAAACTAATTATCTGTTTGTTAGATGCTTTTAAAATATTTAAATGATGGGAAAGTCTCTGTCTCTTACTGCAGTGGTGGCCTAGGTTTCACAGGGATGAGAAGATAGTCCAGAGCCTGTCCAAGTGGCAATCTCCTGTGGGTGAATACAGACTTAACCATGTTTAACCAACCTGGATCCCGTCTATCTCAAGATAAAGAGTTCCCTGTCACTGTACATCAATGACACCATAAAGTGGGTTTTTTCTATTTCCATATTCCCAGCAAAATTGTGAGGAAAACGTTTCTGAAAAGCACAAAATCTGGAGGAATTTCTACTTTCCTAAAACTTCCGCATTTCGAATGAGCAGCATTTCCCTGAAAAATGAAGGTGTTATTCCCTGTTCCCCACCAACATGTACAAATGTGGACGGTAGAATGGAAACTTTGACTGTTACTTTGAACCCAAGGATTTTGGCACCCATCCCCAGTGCCCAGGTGGAAACTTGCTGTTTGTTATATTAACAAAATAATAGTAAGTGGATCACTCCCTTTTGTGAGGCTGTGTGCAAGCATGTCTGCATGTTGGTGTCTTGTATATGTTCGTAATTGAGAGTGACTTAGCAGAGGATCTTTGGTCAGCACAAGAGGAAGATTCTGATGGGAAAGATGGTAGACTGTGGGCAGATGGTTCAGAGACCCCAAAGAAAGTTGTTTTTTCGTTGTCTGGAGGCAGGGAGCCAACAGTTCATCCTCTGCATCAAAATCGCTTTCAGCTGAGCATGGGAACTTGTTTAAATTGGTTGTTTCTCCTTCCACGTTGGAGCACATTGATGGCACATCTTGACGGCATGATATCTCCTTAGACAGGGTGTCTGAAACCCATGACACCTACCATCTGAAAGGACAAGAGCAGCAAATGCATGGGAAATAGTTACCACCTGAAAGTCTCAATCCAAGCTACACACCATCCTGACCTTAATTATACCACTGTTTCTTCATTGTCACTGGGTCAAAATCCTGGAACACACTTGCTAACAGCATAATGGGTGCTCCTACACAAGATGGACTACTGCGGTTCAAAAA
Organism: Sphyrna mokarran; assembly: GCA_024679065.1. Classification (NCBI taxonomy): domain Eukaryota; kingdom Metazoa; phylum Chordata; class Chondrichthyes; order Carcharhiniformes; family Carcharhinidae; genus Sphyrna; species Sphyrna mokarran. The sequence continues at coordinate 66,038,941 of JAGIQG010000016.1, forward strand.
CCATAGAAAAGGTATGGCGCAAAGGAAGGTTATTTAGCACATCTTGTCCATGCCAGCCTAAGGAGACACAGATGCCCTTTGAATTCCTATCTTCACACCACTACCACCTTTGAGGATGGGTAACAAGTGCTGTCCCAGCCAATGATGCCCACATAAACAGAGGTTAAAACAAGATTAAGAAGCTAATGCAGAGTGTAAAATGTATTTTTCCATGTCTTTGGGGAGATGTTAATCTGGTTACTGATATTTTGTGTTAATATAGTGAAATAGGCCATATAACCATTGCTAACAAAATAATTAGAGATTCAATAGAGCTCCTTCTTCATACCATCTCCACATTATCTTGATGAAACAGGATGCTGAAAGTGCAGGTGTATTCAGACTCCTACCAGGACTGCGTTTCTGAGCAGGCTCTATACCTGCTCGGGACAACTCTTAAATAAATCAACTGTTTGCAAGGAGCCCAAGTTTACACACACAATTCAGTGAGAACTTGATGGAAGATCCTCCTGCTCACATTTGGGATTCATAAAATGCTATGTTACATTTACCTTAGTGATGGAAAGAGTTGGGCACATACCGAATAACAGTCGTTATAGCTGGGGGAAAGGTAATTATGAGGCTGTTGGGAGAGATTTAGGATGCATAGGGTGGAGCAGGATACTGCAGGGACTGGGGACATCTGAAATGTGGAGCATATTTAAGGAACAGCTTCTGCATGTCCGTAATAAATATGTACCTGCCAGGCAGGGAGGAAGTGGTCGAGTGAGGGAACCATGGTGTACTAGGGAAGTTGAATCTCTGGTGAAGAGGAAGAAGGAGGCTTATATAATGATGAGACGTGAAGGCTCAGTTAGGGCACTGGAGAGCTATAAATTAGCCAGGAAGGAGCTAAAGAGGGAGTTGAGAAGAGCTAGAAGAGGACACGAGAAGACTTTGGCGGATAGGATTAAGGAGAATCCTAAAGCTTTTTACAGGTATATAAATAATAAAAGATTGGTTAGGGCAAGATTAGGGCCAGTCAGAGATAGCAGTGGGAAGTTGTGCGTGGAGCCTGAGGAGATAGGAGAGACACTGAATGAGTATTTTTCATCAGTATTCATGCAGGAGAAAGACAATGTTGTCGGGGAGAATACTGCGATACCAGGTTGTAGACTGGGCAGGATTGAGGTTCATAAGGAGGAGGTGTTAGCGAATCTTGAGGGTATGAAAATTGATAAGTCCCCTGGGCCAGATGGGATTTACCCTAGGATTCTCTGGGAGGCTAGAGAGGAGATTGCAGAGCCTTTGGCTTTGATCTTCATGTCGTCGTTGGCTACAGGTATAGTGCCGGAAGACTGGAGGATGGCAAATGTTGTCCCTTTGTTCAAAAAGAGGAGTAGGGACCATCCTGGAAATTATAGACCGGTGAGCCTGACTTCTGTTGTGGGCAAAGTCTTGGAAAGAATTATAAGGGATAGGATTTATAAGCATCTAGAGAGAAATAAATTGATAAGGGACAGTCAGCACGGTTTTGTGAAGGGTAGGTCATGCCTCACAAACGTTAGTTTTTTGAGGAGGTGACCAAAGAGGTAGATAAGGGTAAGGCAGTTGATGTGTATATGGATTTTAGCAAAGCGTTTGATAAGGTTCCCCATGGTAGGCTACTGCAGAAAGTGCAGATGCATGGGATTGAAGGTGATTTAGCAGTTTGGATTAGGAATTGGCTAGCTGATAGAAGACAGAGGGTGGTGGTTGATGGGAAATATTCAACCTGGAGTGCAGTTACAAGTGGTGTACCTCAAGGATCTGTTTTAGGGCCACTGCTGTTTGTCATTTTTATAAATGACCTAGATGAGGGTGTAGAGGGTTGGATTAGTAAATTTGCTGACGATACCAAAGTGGGGGGAGTTGTAGACAGCGAGGATGGATGTTACAGTTTGCAGAGGGACATAGATAGGTTGCAGAGCTGGGCCGTGAGGTGGCAAATGGAATTCAATACGGATAAGTGTGAGGTGATTCACTTTGGTAGGAATAACAGGCATATGAAATATAGGGCTAATGGAAGGACCCTTAATAGTGTTGTCGAGCAGAGGGATCTTGGGGTACAAGTACATAGCTCTTTGAAAGTTGGCACCCAGGTTGATAAAGTTGTTAAGAAGGCGTACGGTGTGTTAGCTTTTATTGGTAGAGGGATTGAATTTAGGAGCCGTGAGGTTATGTTACAACTGTACAAAACTCTGGTGCGGCCGCACTTGGAGTATTGCGTACAGTTCTGGTCGCCGCATTATAAGAAAGATGTGGAAGCATTGGAAAGGGTGCAGAGGAGGTTTACCAGGATGTTGCCTGGTATGGTGGGAAGGCCTTATGAGGAAAGGCTGAGGGACCTGAGGTTATTCTCATTGAGAGAAGAAGGTTACGCGGTGACGTGATTGAGGCATATAAGATGATCAAAGGACTGGATAAGATGGATAGTGAGAGCCTTTTTCCTCGGATGGTGATGACCAACACGAGGGGACATCTCTTTAAATTAAGAGGTGGTAGTTATAGGACGGATGTCAGAGGCAGGCTCTTCACACAGAGGGTGGTGAGGGCTTGGAATGCCCTGCCTGCAGCAGTTGTGGACTCGCCTACTTTGGGGGCATTCAAATGTTCGGTGGATAGGCATATGGATGATATTGGAATAGTTTAGGTTAGAGGGTCCACTGGCTGGCTCAACATCGAGGGCCGAAGGGCCTGTACTGCGCTGTAATGTTCTATGTTTGACAGAAGACCCAATTGTGTATGATTCCAGCTGATGCTTGTGTTCTGTGGCAGTTGAAATAACCAGGTAACCCTGAATACAACAGGGTAGCACTAATAACATTCCTCAATCCTTTTAGGCTGCTTTTGTTACCATTATCCCAAATTTAGCATTAACTATAACTCCACGTGCTTGAGAGATTGGAAGCGTTTTCAATAAGGTTCAATTCATTTTTGTGTAACAAGTTCTATTTACGCTGTTAGTGTGGAATAGACAGTAAACACAAGGATTTCAATGCAAAACAAAGGGAGCAAATAAAACTCTGTTAACTGCTTTGAAAGTGATGTTTTTGTCAGTGATTTAATTTTTTGCTTTTGGATCAATGCATGTTTCTGTTCATATGTAGCTATTACTGTCTAAATGAGATTTTTGAGGCTTCTGCTGTGTTTCTGGTGACATGTCAGGATGAGAAATTACAGCAGTAACATAACGTGAAGTTTATTTATTAGTCACAAGTAAAGCTGACATTAACACTGCAATGAAGTTACTTTGAAACTCCCCTAGTCGTCACGGTTTGGTGCCTATTTTGGGTCAATGTACTTAACCAGTATATCTTTCAGAATGTGGGAGGAAACTGGAGCACCCCAAGAAAACCCATGCAGACTCAGAACATGCAAACTCCACACAGACAGTGACTTAAGCTGGGAGTTGAATCCAGATGCCTTGTGTTCTGAGGCAGCAGTGCTAACCACTGTGCCACCTCATGCTTTTCTTTCAATGAAAATTTATTTTTGCCGGTCTGAGGTGCAAGTGACAAGAGATGGAATCAATTACAGATCTTCCAAGTATTCAGCAAGCAGCTTAATATTAAACTCCCAGTCAGTAAGCAGAACAGAAATACTAATTTGCTTTGTTGAAGATTCTATGAAAAGCACCGTGTGGTGAGAGTTGTTTATTGGGCCGCAGTGAATCCTTTGGGCCATATAGTGTCCCATCTCTTAGCCAATTTTGGGAAGCGGTTATGTGCATTGGGAAGAAGAGTTTTAGTACTCTCACATGGAGTCAGTATTATTACAAGAGAGGATATTGGGGGAGATGAGAAATAGAATGTCTGATGACGAGACTGTATTTTGTGTTTTGTGAGCTTGTGTGATTTGTGCCCTTTTTTTGGTTAACTCAGTCTTTGTGTTTCTATGTTGTAGAAAGTGTCGGAAATTAGTCATGAATGAAAGCGTTGGTCACCTGCTTCGCACAAAGAGCACGGAGTTTGCAGATGGAGGAGTGTCTGCTGGCGTGGCAGTCCTGGACACACCCTATCTTATCTGAACCACAGATCTCAAAGTGTATGTCCCAGTGTGTGTGTAGTGTGCAGCATTAAAATTGCAGGGATCCAACAGAAACCTCTTCTTTTGCACCTTTCCCCACCCTCGCATTTTCTTGCTTGAGCTGAATCAGGTCAAGGTAGAGGTGGGGGTGGGTGGGCGGCATGTGGGAAATGTGCACAGTGAGATATTCATCACCAAAAATGCAGTGAAGGGTTCATCGCTTTCCAATTTTGGACAAAAAGGACCAACAGAATCAGGGGATAGGCCCTGTGTGGGATTGTGGTTGGTGCAGACTTGATGAGCTGAATGGCCTCCTTCTGCACTAAGGATTCTATGAAGACAGCCCAAAGCTGGAGAATAAAAGTTCCAGCAGTTATTTCACTGGATTTTTGGTATCAGAATAGAAAAGAATTTTTGAGATGGTGTTAATTCAGGAGCACGTCTCCTTCCCGTGTCTATCCATGTCATTGGACCTTTTCATCAGCCGTGCGAGGATTTCCTTTCCTTGGAGGAGAGTGGGGCGGGAGTGAAAGCTGACAGCAACTTGCGAGCGAGTCATTCATCAGCCTCTCCTTCCTTCTGATGTTTGTGTGGGAGAAATAGCTGGTTTCTCCCAGCCTGCATTTGACTTGACTGGATCAAACATGCTGCTAGCTATTCGCTCATGATTCTGTCATGTAGTGAGTTGATACGTTGGGATCACAGCAAAGTCTGGCTGTCACAGCTCTGCTATCTTACCAGCAGACTAAATTTATTTTTTTTAGTTAATCCCTAATTCTTGTGGTTCATCAGCCTGGGTAACTTGGTGTAAAACAATTATTCATGGCGTTCTTTTTGTATTCAAAACAATTGAATTAGTAATTTAAACTAAGTGACTCGAATCTCGCAGCAAACTGTTCAAGTTAAGCGTAAACTTTTGTAAATGTGGTGTTTTAAATTTGAAATTGTACATCTAACCGAATGTGCTGTGGAAGTTGAAGTCTCTTTTGTGTTCATCCACTATTCTATGTGATACATAAAGGCTTAAAAACACAGTAGGAGCAGAGCAGAGGATTAGCTAAATGAGACAGACTGGAGTCTAACTCGCATGATTTCTAGTTGTTTATCTGGTTAGTCACATGATGCACGGCAGTTTTGTTTCTCTCACTTAACATTCTGAGCAGCCGCCAGCTCATTAATTCCATGAAGATGTTGTAAATTCTTCAGACATCCCATCAGTAGCTTGGGAGGGGGTCAGTTTCGCTGTTTTGTATGTGGTTACACTGCTGATTGCTCTTCCTCCCCTCTGCATCCCAGTTCATTAACATCAATATCGCAATGCAAAAGTGACCGCAGATTATAACTATTCTTAAAAGTAATCTTGGGCTGCAAGTTGAGTATTTTCAGTTATAGCCAATTCATAGCATCGTCAAGCATGTGTGCAGATCAGGCACAAGGCTCGTGTAGAGACTATTCAGCCTCTTGCATGTATCCAATTCTCCTTTGAGATTGACGATTGAATCTGCTTCCACCACCTGTCTAGGAAGTACATTCCAAATCATACCAGCTCGCTATCCTTTAACCAATTACTTGAATTCTGCCTCCTCTTGTTATTGGCACCCCAGCCAATTGAGAGGGTTTTTCCTCATTTGCCACCTTTAAACCTCTCTTAATCCTCAGAACCTCCATTTAACCTTTCCTTGTTTTATTCTGCTAAATGGAGAATTATTTCCAGCTTTTCCACAAGTCCCTCATTTCTGAAAGCATTCCAGTAAATATGTTCTTCTGCATCTTCTCCGTGGTCTTGACATCTTTCCTGAGGCAGCCTGGTTAACTTGCCCTTCCATTTTCAACTGTTTAAATGCCCAAGTCTCTCTACCTGCTGTTTATAGAAATAAATTTTAAGTAATCTTTCCTTCTGAATTCTCTGGCAGGCTGGAGTTTGGTTCTGCAGGTACCAGCGGATGTAGACCTTTCTGCTGCACCATAAAGGAGATGGCTTTGAAACTAAGCCTAATCTCCCTAGGTAAATTCCTGCACTTTCAAGCAGAGGTCATTTGTGCAAAACTCAATTGTCTGGGCTCAACATACAAACATATGCACAGTGGTTGGCACTGCTACCTCAGTGCCAAGGACCTGGGTTCATTTCTAGCCTCAGGTGACTGTAGAGTTTACAAATTTTCCCGTGTTTGTGTGGGTTTCCTCCGGGTGCTCCAGTTTCCTCCCACGATCCAGAGATGTGCAGGTTAGATTGATTGACTGTGCTAAATTACTCCATATATCGGAGGGGGTATATATCTAGGGTAAGTAAATGGGATTATGAGGATAGGGCCTGGGTGGGATTGTGGTCAGTGCAGGCCCATTGGGCTGAATGGCCTCGTTGTGCACTGTAGGGATTCTGTGATTTTGTGTTACATCTTCCATGTGAGCATCATTAAAGGAGATGAAAAGCTAAAAGTGATATTGTTGGCAGCCTGCGGGGTTCTGATTTTCAACATGATGAAATGTATGATCTATTATGTGGCATGGTGGCACAGTGGTTAGCACTGCTACCTCACAGAGCCAAGGACCCAGGTTTGATTCCCAGCTAAGGTCACCCTGTGTGGAGTTTGCACATTTTCCCTCCAGTTTCCCCCTCAATTCAAAGATGGTGCAGGGTAGCTGGATTGGCAATGCTAAATTGTCACTTAGTGTCGGTGGTACTGGCTAGGATAAATGCATGAGGTTGTGGAGATAGAGTTTGGGTGGGATTATGACTGGTGCAGACTCAATGGGCTGAATGGCCTCCTTCTGCATGTAGAGAATTTAAAAAAAAAAAAAAAATTCCTTCTGTCTCCCTGTGATACATCTCAGTGGTCACTCCCCTGTGCTAGTTGAGGTGAGATTAGCTAATCTGGCACACAACAGCCCCATTGAACCTGTGTTCTTGTTTGTATCGCTCAGTTACGCACTGCCTGAGCTTTGAACAAACCTGGTGTTTTAGAGGAGGAATTTTATCATTGGTGTGTGGGTCATAAATGCTTGAAACCTTTTTCTGATGTGTGATTTGCACACCTGGATTCACTGTTATAGCCCAAAGTCCTTTTTGTAAAATTTACCCACCTGCAAAGCACAGAAGTGGACCATTTGGTATAGGCTGTGCTAGATAGTGTTTTGGGATGTTAGAAAGATTAGCGGGGTAGATCTGTGGGGTTATGGAGATGGGGCCTGGGATAGGATTGTTGCTGGTACAGACTCAATGGGCCAAATGGCCTCTTTCTGCACTATAGGGTTTCCAAGATTCTATGATCTAATCAGCTGGCTTGTTGACTCTTCAGACGAGCCTTCTCCCATCCCTCTTCATCTCACCCTCACAGCTTAACCTCTGCTCCCTTCTCCCTAGTGTTTATCTTCCTCATAAATGCATCTATTTTCATCAACTATTCCATGCAGGAATGAGTTCCACGTCTCACTATTCTTTGTAAAGTGGCTTCCAATAATTCCTCTTTGGATTCACCAGCAACTCTTTTTTAGATTTATGACTTCCACTTTTGGTTCATCTCCGGGTGTGGAAATGTTTTCTCTACATCCAACTTACCAAACTCCTTCATTATATTTGATCTCTGTCTGGTCACACCTCAGTCTTTTCTCCTTAGTTACCTGTTCATCTTATCAAAAATATATATCCTGAGTATGGTGTTATGAAGTAGTTCTTAAATGAAGCAAACTTTGGTCATCGTCAAGTTAGCTGCATGGTGATAGGGTCACTTTCATTAATCTGAAGGACATAGCTAGCTAGGGTCTAAATTGGTGCCAACTTTCCAATAACCCCTGCTTTGAAATGAATGGACTGAACATTGGTTCTGTTTCTCTCTTCACAGATGCTGTCTGAGCTGCTGAGTTTTTCCAATATTTTGTGTTTTAACTTCAGGTTCCAGCATCTGCAGCTTTTTTTTCGCTTTTATTTCAGTTGGTGCTTGGTGTTAGTTTCATGTTCAGAGTCAGTCGTGTGACTGCATGCAAAATAGGAGCAGAAGTAGGCTGTTCAGCCCCTCGAGCCCCCTGGCACGCTACCATATTAACTAGTAGTTTTCCTTCTATCATAAAAACTATCAGCTGCATTTTCCCTGGTAATAACATGCAGTGTACTTCAGATTAAACGTGAAGCATTTCTGTGACATTTCTGAGAAGAATGAGCATGGATTTGGATGAATTGTAGATATCAGTCACTTGTGTACTCCCCATAGAGTCATCCTGGTTATTGCTGAACTGAGTTGCCTCTCAGCCAAAGTTGATGTGTAGTTGCAAATAAAGGTGTTTAATATGTATTTCTGTACAATTCTACCATTCCACCCTCTGTTAAAGTTGATTCTTTACATAATGCAATGTATCTTGAATGCACTTCAAAAAGTACTTGATTTGATGTGAAACCCATAGGCACATCCTGATGTGAAAAATGCTACGTGAAATGCAAGCTCTGTTTGCACTCTGCTGGACTCTGCCTGCTCTTCCCTGTGGTGTACTGCCCTTCTGGGATGGGAAATTGATTGTGGACATTGCTACGTTTCTGTGACAGTTCCATCAATATTTCACTGCTGCATCACCTGCCTTTCTGCCAGTAAGTGAGAAATTAAAATTGCGCTGCTGTTTCATTCTCGTTTATATTCCTGTCAAGCCCCTTCATCCCCCATTCTTGAACAAAAACACGTGGGACAAAATCTGCTGGAAATTTGCTGCCTGGAATACACACAAATCGCAATTTTGATCAGACTGGCTTTCTGCGGTATAAGGTAACTAGATGCTGCCTGTGTAAATCCTAATAGAGATCACGCTGGAACCCTGTGTGTGGATGGAGGTAGAATATATGGTATAGTCTTCACTGCTTCAGATTCTTAATGAAAAATGTTGGCTATTTTATATGAAAAATTGTTCTAGACTTATTAATAAATACATTGATTTACAATCTTTTATTAGTTTTGTCCTTTATAAAGTCATAGAATGCTGAGGGAAACTGAGTGTTTAGTTCTCTTTCCTCATTCCTGATCAGACAATGTCATGAAGTTTCAGGAAAGTCTAATGCAATGAACTTTAGCTAAACTATCCTAATAGCTTTCTATCTGGATAAAACATTGGACAATTCCTGTTTTTACTCTAAGGCGAAGGCAAGTATGTTTTATCGGCAGGCTGGTGGAGAGAGTAGCCTTGACATTTATGATAACGTCACTGGACGATTAGTCCAAAGGCCCAGGATAGTGCTCTGGGGACGTGTTCAAATTCCACCCTGCCAGCTGTTGAAGATTAAACTCGGTTAATAAAATCTGGGATTAAAAAGCTAGTCTCAGCAATAATGATCATGAACAATTGTCAAAAATTATTCTGGTTCAGCAGTGCCAGAGAAATTGGATGAGGATACTCGCCACAGGATTCCTAGCCTTTGGCCTGCTCTGGTAGCCACAACATTGATATGGTTAATATTTTACAAGGCTAGTTCAGTTTCTGGTCAATGATAATACCAGGATGTCAACAGTGGAGGTTTCAGAAATGGGGAGGCTGAATCGATGATTCATTTCTGTCCTCTCCTGAGGGCCCCAGCATCATAAATGGCTGCCTTTAGCTGATTTTGATTCACACAACAGGTCCTTTACAATATCCCGGCAGTAGTACCAAAAACTTGAGCTACAGAACTTGCTGTTCCCCTGGCCAAGCTGTTCCAGCCCAGCCACTACACAAACATCTGCCTGGCAATGTGGGAAATTGTTCATTACAACAGTCACCGTCATATCAGTCTGCTCCTAATCACCATCAAAGTGATGGAAGGTGTTGATGGTGCTATCAGTGCTTATTACTCAGCAATAACCTCCTGACTGATGCTCAGTTTGAGGGCCCCTCAACTCACAACCTCAATACATTGCAACCCTTGTCCAAACGTAGACAAAAGAGCTGAACTCGAGGTGAGGTGAAAGTGACTGCCTCTGACGTGGAGGCTGTGGTCGAATGGCATCAAGGAGACGCAGCGAAACTTGGAGTTAATGGGAATCAAGAGAAGAACTATCCAGTGGTGGTTGGGGTCATATCTAACCCAAAAAGAGATGGTTGTGGTCGTGTGAGCTCAATCATCTCATTCCCAAGTCAGCACTGTAGGAGTTCTTCAAGATAATTTATCCTAGGATGCTTTCGTCAGTTGCATCCCCACTATAAGGTCAAAATTGGGGTGTTCAGTGATGATTGTAATATTTGGGTCTCGTATTACTGCGTATGGTTATAGATAGCTTTAAGATATTGGACAATATTCAGGCTTGAACTGATAAGGCACTCAGAGATATACAGCACAGAAACAGACTCTTTGGCCCAACTCATCCATGCCAACCAGGTTCCCTGATCTGAACTTGTCCCATTTCTGTTTGGCCCATATCCTTCTAAAATGTTTCCTATTCCATGTACCTATCCAAATATCTTCTAAATATTGTAATTTACCACTACCTTTGGCAGGTCATTCTATATTCGCACCACCCACTGTGGAAAAAATTTGCTCCTCAGGTGCCTTTTAAATCTTTCCCCTCTCACCATAAACCTATCCCCTCTAATTTTGGACTCCCCTATCCTGGGGAAAGGATCTTAACTATTCGCGTTATCTATGCCTCCCATGATTTTATAAACCTGTATAAGGTCACCCTTCATCCTTCTATGCTCTGGGAAGAAAAGATACAATCTTTGTAAATTTTTTTTTTTGCATCCTTTCCAGTTTAATAAATCCTTCCTCTCTCAGGATGACCATAATTATAGACAATACTCCAAATATGTCTGCAGCAATGTCTTGTACAGTTGTAACATAACATCTCCTGTACCCTGCTCTGACTGATTAAGGCAAGTGTGCCAAAGGCTTTCCTCACCACCCAATCCACCTGTGATGCCACTTTCAAGGAAGTACATATCTGCATCCCTCGATCCCTCTCTTTGACAATGCTCCCCAATGTTCCTACCATTTACTGTGGAGGTCCTGCCCTGGTTTCTCTTACCAAAATACAACACATTGCATTAAACTCCATCTTCTGTTCCTCTGTCCATTGGCTTAGTTGATCAATATCGCGTTAGATAATCCTTCACTATTAACTGTAGCAATTTTAGTGACACTCACTAAACCTGCCTTTTGATCAGACTTTTCATCAGTTGTTCTAACATTGCCTCATGTGGCCTCCTGTCATATCTTTGAACACACTCCAGCAAAATGCTGTTGGATGTTCTGCCACATTAAATATGTTCCCTTCCTTACCTGTTGAGTTCCACAGGTTTTGATTTGCACAGCAGGTGGCGAGGTTGTCTGTTTATCTCTAAACATTCCCATCTCTATTCCACTCAGATGCTGCTGTGAAATCCAGTTTAAATTACTTGTTCTGCATACAAGTATTTATCTAAAGCTAATGCATTTAAAAAAAAAAACAAGTGAGGGTTAAAAGATTTGGCAAACCTCTTTGTTCCCACCACTGCTGGATCCCCTGTGTTTTTTTTATTCATTCATGGGATGTGGGTGTCACTGACTGACCAGCATTTACTGGCCAATCCTAATTACCCAAGAGATGTTGAGAATCAACCACATTGCTGTTGGCTTTGGAGTCACATATAGGCCAGAGCAGGTAAGGATGGCCAATTTCCTTCCCTAAAGGACATTAGTGAAGCAGATGGGTTTTTCCATCAATCAACAATGGCTTCATGGTCATCTGTAAGTCCTTAATTCCAGATATTTTTCATTGAATTCAAATTCCACCACCTGCTGTGGTGGGATTTGAACACGGGTTCCCAGAACATTTGCTGACTTTCTGGATTAATAGTGCAACGATAATTAGTGGTTACCACTAATGGTTAATGGGTCAAGATCTCAACATATTTTAGTGACATAGAGAGGGCAGGCATTATGGCCCTGCCAATAGATTTTCAGGAGCCAGGGTGGAAGTTAAATTGTTGGACTTGGAAGATCTCTGGATCTCTACCAATGGCATATGCTAGAGAGAGTGGAAATAGACAGATACGAAGGATCAATGCGTAATCTCAGAGTGCATGAGGAAGGGATTACTCTTGGGGTTGCTCACACCAGTTCTGGGGCAGGAGAAGCCTACTCAAAGGCTGAGGTGTAACCCCAATCCCATGTCCTCATGGGAAGATCTATTGCAGTCTTACTGGGGATGGTTTCAACTAAATTGGCAGGACTATGGACATCAGTAGATAGAAACAGCAAAAAGGAATAAAGTCAGTGTGTTGGACAATAACAGAGAAGGAATTCACTCCACAGTGGTTAGCACTGCTGCCAACCTTGGGCCACTGTCTGTGGGGAGTTTACATGTTCTCTCCGTAGCCACATGGGTTTCCTTTTGGGTGCTCTAGTTTCCTTCTACTTTCCAAAGGTGTGTCTGTGCTAACCTGCCCTTTAATGTCCCAGGTTGGGACGATTATGGGGTTGAGAGGAGGGGTGTATGAGCCTGGGTAAAATGCTGAGATGGTGCAGACTTGATGGGCCAAATGGCCTCCTTTTGCACTATAGGGAATCTATGATTTCATGTTTCAATGATTTTGTGATTAGATAGATACAAGCGAAGAAAGACTATGCAGAGTACGAAGACAGATTTATAATGCATGTACATCAACACACAAAGTTAGTTTGTAAAGTTGGTGAGTTACACACAAATATCCTCTAATTCTTTCTTTTACTCTCGTTCAATGCTTCTAAAACTTCATCCTGAACTCTCTCCTCTCCTTTCCTTCTCTATGTACAGTCTGTATGACATGCAAGGAACAATACTTTTTGCTGAATGTTAATATATGACAATAATAAATCAGAAATAACTATAAAGCAAAACAAAAATTAAGGTGCAGGAAATCTGAAATTGAAGAAGATATTGCAGGAAGCACCCTTTTTGCGGGTTGATGTGACAAGTTGACTCGCTGAAGCTTTCCAGCCAATTTGTTTCTATTAAGGAATGACTGGTTTGATCCATTTCCGTTGTCCGGGCTTGTGTCTGACGGTGAAAAGAATTCCACTCTTCGACCTCCAAAACCTGATGTTTTTTTTTACCTGATGCTTTCAGCCACGGAATACTTTATATAGCATGGACCTGCTCAAGTAACAAAATCATAGAATCTTTAACCACAGAAAGATAAAGATAGAAACTAGACAATAGCCTTATAATATTATCGCCAGACTATTAATCCAGAAACTCAGCCAATGCTCTGGGAACCTGGGTTCGAATCCCGCCATAGCAGATGGTGGAATTTGAATTCAATATAAAAAAAATCTGGAATTAAGAATCTACTGACCACTATGCTACTATGTTGTCCATGCGTGCGTGTGTGTGAGTGCAGTATGTGTATGTAAATGAGTGTGAGTGCAGTATTGCTCCTTAACAGCAACTGAAAGTCATATTCGCAGTGATAAATCTGTACTGATTGTTTCCCACCACCCCGCCTTTCCCTGTGCTAAGCTGATGGGAGCCAGTTGTAGCAGGTGGGGGTGGGGGGTGTGCTGTCAAGATAAATTCTAGGGGAATTTCACAGTAACTTCATTGCAATGTTAATGTAAGCCTGACTTGTGACTAATAAATAAACTTTTAACTTTTCTCTGTTGAAGGATTTGCTCCAAATGGAACGGGCTGGCGGGAAAACAAAAGAGGTGGAATTGAATTAAAAATAAACTCTAGTGTTAAACAAATCATTCGTCACCAATGACACAGGAGAAGTAGAAGATAGTGGCTGGGAGATAGCTGGTGGGTGGGATATTAATATGTCTGGTCTTACCCAGCCCTGAATGCAATCCTTAGTTAGAGAGGATCTGGGGAGTGTACGTGTGACCTTGGTGTGTCTGAGTGCTGAGGCTTCATTAACCGGGGAGGTTTTTTTGTGGAAGTGATCTGGCTGTGGGAAGTGAACTCTCCTTAGTCACCTCATTCAGCTGTGTGAATTGAATAGAAAGGCATGTTTCTGATCAGATTGTAGCTTTCCCCAAACACTCATCTCATTGCCCCCCGCCCTCCCCATCTCAAACAAGCGATAAATGAAAGTGCTTACAGAGAAAAGAATCTTTCCGAGTGAAAGGAGAAGCTTGTTAGTGCACAGCACCACCCGCAATATCAGGACACCCCATACTACGCTCTGACAAAGAGCCATCCAGACTTGAAACATTGGCTCTATTCTTTCTCCACAGATGCTGTCAGACCTGCTGAGTCTTTCCAGCATTTTCTGAGCCGGATTCTCCAACAGCACCCACGGCTGGGATTCTCCAGTCCTGCTGCCAATTCCATACCCGAGTGACACGGGTATGGAATTGGCAGCAGGATCACATGCTGCCAATTCCATACCCACATGCAAGTTCTTCTCCAAGTCACTCAACGTTCTGATTTAGAAATATATTGGGCGTTCCTTCACAGTCACTGGGTCAAAATCCTGGAATTCCCTCCCTAACAGCATTGTGGGTCAAACCGCAGCACGGGGACTGCAGCGATTCAAGAAGGCAGCTCATTACCACCTTCTCATCTAGGGATGGGCAATAAATGCTGACCAGCCAGCGACACCCATGTCACACAAATTAATTTTTAAAACTATTCGGCTGAGGGCCAAATGCTTAGTTGTGGCTGACAACAGTAGTGAGGTGTGTGAGACTGGTGAATTCCAGTCTCCATTTTGGTTTCATCCCAAAGTATCATTGACTTTCCCTATATTACAACAACGATAATACAATAACAATGCAACTTATATTTAGCACCTTTAAGATGACATAATGGTTAGCACTGCTGCCTCACAGCACCAGGGATTCAGGTTCAATTCCAGCCTCGTATCACTCGGGTATGGAATTGGCACATTCTCCCCATGTCTGCATGAGTTTCCTCCAGGGCGTCCGATTTCCCTGCAGAGTTAGGAGGATTGGCCATGCTAAATTGCCCCTTAGCGTCCCAAGATATGTAGATTAGATGGATTATCTGTGATAAACTGTACATTAATGTCACAAAATGTGTAGATGAGAGGGATTAGCCGGGTAAGTATGTGGGGTTACAGAAATGGGGCTGGGTGGGATTGCTGCTGAAAGGTCCATGCAGGCTTGCTGGGCCAAATAGCCTCCTTCTTCACTTAAAGGGATTTTATGAAGTAATGTCTTCAAGTATGGGAAAAGGGGATTGTCGATCCTATTGTACGATTCCCTGAGCAGACACTCATGGACATTTGGTGGAATGCCTCATTGCCAGAACCTTTAAACAAGCACCAAGATGTAGCTTAGCTGGGGCTGAGAAACACCCTCCTCAACAGATTCTTATTGTGTGCCTGGACTCCCATTCTCTACTCAAGCTGCTCTCAATGAAGCTACAATGGGGAAGAGATTATCGGCCCTCCTTTCTTGTGGAATGTGCCTTTGTGAAGCAGGTCTGGAAAGAGAAGCAATGGTTTGTGACAGGTTCACCCTGAACAGCTCTGTAACACGGCACATGGGCTCTTCCTGAGGCCTACACCAACATCTACAGCAGTTGCTGCTGGAGGATTATCAGCCTGGTGAAAGAGTTTCTTTGTCTTCCTGAAACTTGCTAGTCTTCCTGTGCAAAGGGCTGTCAGTGATTGAGTGGCACAGACTGGCACATTTATGGCTAAGTGCTGAGGGATGCATTAAAGCTTGGGGCAGACACCAGAAAATGTCCATGGAGGGGCAGGAAGCTGTTGTGTAAAAGGCTTTGAGCCGTGGGAAGCAGACATTGCAATGTCAATGTACATTATAAATAAAAGGTGCGATGGGAGGGGTGTTGGGGAATACCTCGTGGTGAATTGGAACCAATCTGTATTGCACTTAATGGAATGTCAAATTTGAATCTTCGTGTAAAGCACTTTTACAAATTTTATGAATAAAGCAAGTATTCTGAAATTAAAGAATGCTTTCTTGCAACCTAGATTCAATCAGCTAACCAAAGTGGCGTTTGTGTGTATGTGCATATGTGTGGGAATGTGTGTGAGAGAATGCAGTGTTTGCGCATATGTGCGTGTGTATGTGTGAGTGTGTATGTACATGTGTATGTGAGTGCAGTGCGTGAAGTGTGTGTAAAGTTATGTGAGTGTGAGCGTAAACGTGTGTGTGTGTGTGTAGTGTGTATGCAAATGTGTGTGAATGCAGTATTTCTCCTTAACAGCAACTGAAAGTCATATTCTCAGTTTAAATCTGCACTTTTTTTTCCCCCATTCTCTGTGCTAAGCTGATGGGAGCCAGTTGTAGCAGGTGGGGGCGAGGGGGGGGGGGTGGTGTGTGCTCTCAAGATAAAATTCTAGGAGAATTTCACAGTAACTTCATTGCAATGTTAATGTAAGCCTTACTTGTGACTAATAAACAAATAAACTTTAAACTTTTCTCTGTTGAAGGATTTGCTCCAAATGGAATGGGTTGGTGGGAAATCAAAAGAGGTGGAATCAAATTAAAAATAAACTCTAGTATTAAACAAAACATTCCTCACCAGTGACACAGGAGAAGTAGAAGATAGTGGCTGGGAGATAGATGGGATATTAATATGTCTGGTCTTACCCAGCCCTGAGTGCAATCCTTAGTTAGAGAGGATCTGGGGAGTGTACGTGTGACCTTGGTGTGTCTGAGTGCTGAGGCTTCATTAACCGGGGAGGTTTTTTTGTGGAAGTGATCTGGCTGTGGGAAGTGAACTCTCCTTAGTCACCTCATTCAGCTGTGTGAATTGAATAGAAAGGCCTGTTTCTGATCAGATTGTAGCTTTCCCCAAACACTCATCTCATTGCACACCGCCCCCAACCCCCCCCATGTCCCCCGCAGCCCCCACCCTCCCCATCTTAAATAAGCGATAAATGAAAGTGTTTACAGAGAAAAGAATCTTTCTGAGTGAAAGGAAAAGCTTGTTCATGCACAGCACCATCCGCAATGTCAGGACACCCCATACTACACTCTGACAAAGAGCCATCCAGGCTTGAAACATTGGCTCTATTCTTTCTCCACAAGTGCTAGATTCTCCAACATCGCCCACGGCTGGGATTCTCCAGTCCCGCTGCTGAGATACATGGGAATACCACCACCTGCAAGTTCCCCTCTGAGCCACTCACCTTCCTGACTTAGAAATATATTGGCCGTTCCTTCACAGTTGCTGGGTCAAAATCCTGGCATTTCCTTCCTGATGAGATTTTATAGAACATAGAACATAGAACATTACAGCACAGAACAGGCCCTTTGGCCTTCGATGTTGTGCCGACCAAAATAAAAAGCAATGCCCCTCCAAACTAAACCATTCCCTTCTCTTCCATATACTTATCAATTAACCTCTTAAACGCCACCAAACTTGGCGCATCTACAACAGCTGCAGGCAGGGCATTCCACTCCCTAATCACTCTTTGAGTAAAGAACCTACCTCTGATATCCGTCCTATAACTCATACCCCTTAATTTAAAGCTGTGTCCCCTCGTGCTAGCTTTCTCCATCCTAGGAAAAAGGCTATCACTGTCCACCCTATCTAAACCTCTAATCATCTTATATGCTTCAATAAGATCCCCTCTTAGCCGCCTCCTTTCTAACGAAAACAACCTCAAATCCTTCAACCTCTTTTCATAGGACCTGCCCTCCATACCAGGCAACATCCTGGTAAACCTCCTCTGTACCCTCTCCAATGCCTCCACATCTTTCTTATAATGTGGGGACCAGAACTGCACACAATACTCCAAGTGCGGCCGCACTAGAGTTTTGTACAGTTGCAACATGATGCTGCGGCTCCTAAATTCAATCCCCCTACCAATAAAAGCTAAGACTCCATATGCCTTCTTAACAACTTTATCCACTTTATCCATTTTAAGTCAAACCCACAGCACATGGACTGCAGCGATTGAAGAAGGCAGCTCACCACCACCTTCTCAAGGGCAACTCGGGATGGCAATAAATGCTGGCCAGCCAACGATATCCTTGTCCCACAAATTAATTTTTAAAACAATTTTGCCGAGAGCCAAATTCTTAGTTGTGGCTGGCAGCAGTGGTGAGGTGTGTGAGACTGGTGAATTCCAATCTCTGTTTTAGTTTCATCCCAAAGTACCGTTGACTTTCCCTATATTACAACAACGATAATACAATAACAATGCAACTTATATTTAGCACCTTCAAGATAATGTAATACCCAAAACATTTCATAGGAGTGTCATCAAGCAAAATCAGTTTTCAAAGATACCTTTTCTTTATTAATTCTTGGGACGTCAGTCCTGATGGCAAGGAGAGCATTTATTGCCCATCCCTTGAGAAATGGGTACACTCACAACGCTTTGATATAACTGAGTGGCTTGCATGGCCATTTCGTGGGAGCGGTGAAGAGTCACCTGTGTTGCTGTGAGTCTGGAGTCACATGTAGGCCAGACTGGGTAAGGATGGCAGATTTCCTTCCCTAAAGAACGTTAGCAAACCAGATGGGTTTTTACAACAATCCTCTACTTTCAGAATCATTAATAAGATTAGCGTTTTATTTCAGATTCATTAATTAGTTGAATTCAAATCTTTCAACTGCTGCGGTGAGATTTGAACTTGTAACTGCAGAGGGTTAGTCTGGGTCATGACAATGTTACTGTCCTCATACTTTATTGGCTGTAAAGTACTTTGGACCAACCTGACTCTTGAAAGGCACTATGTAAATGAAAGTCTTTCTGAAGTGTGCCTTTATCTCTCATTGCCACGCTGTCCCACTCTCTGTCTGTTCTGATGTTAGTCAGGCTGCAGTGCAGAGCGGCAAAGCTTGTTGTTTCTGAGGATAGTTTGTTAGTTCGAGGGAAAGGCCACTCCTGCTCTCTTCACATGGAGAGGGAGTCAAAAACATTATGCAATACAGCAGCCAACCTGAGGTTGCATGGACTATTCACTGCTTACACACAAAAAAACACTCATGAAATAAATGCTGGTATTAGTGAAGAGTTAGCCACGTGCAAGTGTGATGGTTTTACTGCTAAACCCCATCATAATGCGACTGCTGAGAGACCACTGACAGAACAACATCAGGGTTCTGGATATCCATTAACAGTTAAATATAGACATCAGAACAGCAATGAAAGAGCTTGTTATGAGTGTCACTAACGTCAGTATCTGAGCGTTTAGCACCTCCTGTTGTGGAATCATGGTTATGTTATTGGATGAGAAAACCAGAGACCTGATTGATTGACTGGGAGAGTGTAGGGTCAAATTTCATTAGGGCGGCTTACAAAAGTCGGGAACTGGGAGTGGGAGAGAGAGGGATGATAGGGTAACACCAGAAGGTAGAAAGGAATATCCAAGAGCTGAGGGTCTTCAGTGCATGTGTTTTAATGCGAGGAGTGTGACTGGCAAAACAGATGAACTGAAGGCAATAATGTTCACGAGGAGTTTAGAAGTGGTGGCGGTGACCGAGACGTGGTTGAAGGAGGGGCAAGACTGGCAATTGAATATTCCAGGGTATAAGTGTTTTAGGCGTGACAGAGTTGGTGTGAGGAGAGGCGGGGGAGTGGCTTTATTAGTTAAGGACAACATCATAACAGTGCAGAGGGAGGGAGGTATGGATGATTTAGGAATTGAGTCTCTATGGGTGGAGTTGAGGAATAGGAAGGGAGTGGTTACTCTGTTGGGTGTTTACTACAGACCGCCCAACAGCCCGCGGGCCGTGGAAGAAGGGATATGCAGGGACATTTTAGATAAGTGTAGGAAAAATAGGGTAGTAGTAGTGGGAGATTTCAATTTTCCTGGAGTAGATTGGAGAGTGCCCAGAGCTGTAGGAGTGGACGGGGAGGAATTTGTACAGTGTGTTTTGGAAGGGTCCTTGGAGCAGTATGTGGATGGCCCGACTAGAGATGGGGCTATACTGGATTTGGTTCTGGGGAATGAGCCAGGCCAGGTGGTTGACGTCGAGGTAGGAGAGCAGATGTCAAATAGTGATCACAACTCTGTCTGCTTTAGGATATTAATGGAAAAGGACGAGACGGGCCCAAAAGGGAAGGTATTTAACTGGGGGAGGGCTAGATACAGCCAGATTAGGCAAGATCTTAAAGATACCGACTGGGATAAGCTTTTTGAGGGCAGGTCGACGAGGTACATGTGGGAGTCTTTCAAGGGAAAACTAAACTCTCTGCAGGAAAGATACGTGCCGGCAAGGAGGAAGGATGGGAAAGGTAGGATTAGAGAACCTTGGCTTACCAGGGAGATTGAGGACTTGATCAAGAAAAAGCGAGAGGCTTACATTAGATCTAGGCAACTAGGGACTGAGACAGCGCTGGAAGCTTATAGAGAGTGTAGACGGGATCTTAAAAGGGGTATTAGAAAGGCAAAAAGGGGCCACGAGGTGGCTCTGGCAGGTAGGATTAAGGAAAATCCAAAGGCATTTTACACCTATGTAAGGAGCAAAAGGATGGTTAGAGGCAAGATTGGACCTCTTAGGGACAGAGGAGGGGATCTATGCTTAGAGCCTGAGGGAATGGGGGAGATCCTGAATGAATACTTTGCGTCGGTATTCACGCAGGAGACTGGACAGATGTCTGTGCCTGATGTTGACAAAGTTGAGGATCGGTTGAGGGAAATAAGGATTACGAGGAAAGAGGTGTTGGGGCTGTTAGGCAGCTTAAAGACATATAAAGCTCCGGGGCCTGATGGCATTTACCCCAGGCTGCTAAGGGAGTTGAGGGAAGACTTGGCTGGGCCTCTGACGCAAATCTTTGTCTCTTCCTTGGACACAGGTGAGGTCCCAGAGGACTGGAGGATAGCAAACGTAGTACCGTTGTTTAAAAAAGGTCAGAGGGATCACCCAGGGAACTATAGGCCGGTGAGCTTGACTTCAGTTATAGGTAAGCTAATGGAGAGGATCCTTAGGGACAGGATGTATGAGCATCTGGAGCGCTGCGATCTGATCAGGGATATGCAGCATGGCTTCGTCAAGGGGAAGTCTTGTCTTACAAATCTAGTGGAATTTTTTGAAGAAGTGACAAAAACAGTTGATGAAGGACATGCTGTTGATGTCGTCTACATGGATTTCAGTAAGGCGTTTGACAAGGTTCCTCATGGTAGACTGATAGAGAAGGTGAAGGCGCATGGGATACAGGGTCGGGTATGTAGATGGGTCGAGAATTGGCTCGGGAGGAGGAGACAGAGGGTAGTAGTGGAAGGCTCTTTTTCCGGCTGGAAGCCTGTCACTAGTGGAGTGCCACAAGGCTCAGTACTAGGTCCTCTTCTATTTGTGGTCTACATAAATGACTTGGAAGTTGGGGTAGGTGGTGAGATCAGCAAATTTGCTGATGACACCAAGATGCTTGGATTGGCGGGTACAGAGGAGCAGTGTCAGGCAATACAACAGGACATAGACAGGTTGGTAGACTGGGCAGATAGATGGCAAATGGAATTTAATCCGGATAAATGCGAGGTGATGCATTTTGGCCGGAAAAATGTAGAAGAGAGTTATAGGATAAAAGGTAAAACTATACGGAGCATAGAGACGCAGAGAGACTTGGGGGTGCAGGTTCACAAGTCTCTGAAGGTGTCCTCACAGGTGGAGAAGGTGATAAAGAAGGCGTATAGTATGTTAGCTTTCATAGAAAAGGGTATAGAATACAAGAGTAGGAGTTTGATGTTGCAGTTGTATAGAACTTTGGTTAGGCCTCACTTGGAATACTGCGCCCAGTTCTGGTCTCCGTACTATCGGAAGGATGTGGAGTCCTTGGAGAGAGTGCAGAGGAGGTTTACCAGGATGCTGCCTGGTATGGAAGGACTGTCTTATGAGGAACGATTAAATAGACTGGGGTTGTTTTCCCTTGAAAGACGTCGGCTTAGAGGGGATCTAATAGAGGTGTATAAGATTATAAGGGGTATAGATAGAGTAAATGGTGGTAAACTTTTTCCACCTTCAGAAATGGATAGGACGAGGGGTCATGGCCTTAGGGTGAGGGGGGCTATGTATAAGACGAATATTAGAGGGCAGTTTTTCACACAAAGGGTAGTGGGGGTGTGGAATGCACTGCCGAGTAAGGTGGTGGGAGCAGGCACGCTGGGGCTGTTTAAGGGTCTCTTGGACAGCCACATGAGCAGTATGCAGATAGAGGGATATATTAGGACTGTTTAACTACGGCTTTTTTCCACAGGTAATTCGGTCCATACTTGACCAACATTGAGCATGCATTCGGCAGGTGGTGTGAGGACAGCTCTTGGATGTTGATTCATGGGTTGCCTGGTACTTCATGTCGTAAATGAGTGCTTTATGTGGACCATCTGAAGGGCACCATGACAGCTCAGAGACTATCGATGTGGCTGTGCAGACACTTGGAATTGGGCCGGTGTCTGCGGGAGTTTGCGCGTTCTCCCCGTGGTTGCGTGGGTTTTCTCCGGGCGCTCCGGTTTCCTCCCACAACCCAAAAATTCGCTCTTAGGCTGATTGGGAAACAAATTGTCCCTATAGTGAGAGTTTTCCATATTAGGAATAATATATATTATTATATAGGAATAATATAATAGGATAATGGATTTGCTACTATATAGTTATGACGGCGGCGCGGGCTCGTTGGGCCGAAGGGCCTGTTTCCCGTGCTGTGTTGCTCTTAAAAAAAGTATATCCTTAAAAAGCTGGTTCCAACTACCCGAAAAACCAGTTCATTAAAGATTGCAGTTTGAAGCTGGGCATATTAGTGCATTTTCCGGAACAGCGCATAAAGTTCCAGGCTGACTCTTCACAGCAGTACTGAAGGAATGCTGCACTGTCAAAGGGACCTTTGTTCAAATGAGAGATTAAACAGAGGCCCCATCCACACTCTCAAGGGATATAAAAGATCACATTGTACTAATTTGAAGGAGAGCAGGTCGGGGGGCGGGAGGGGGGGAGTGGGCGGTGGGAAGGAGGGGAGGGGTTCTCCTCCTGTCCTGGCCAATGAAGATCACTCAATCAATATCACTAAAACAGTCACTGTCACATTACTAGGTGTGAGAGTTTGCTGCCTGTAAATCAGCTGCTGTGCTTCCGCCATTATTCCAAGGACCACACTTCAAGAGTACTCCATTGGCTATGAAATGCTTCGGATGGCCTGAGATTGTGCTATATAAATGCAAGAGTTTCTTTATTGCTGTTCTCTGGGCCTCTTCCTATTCTGTCAGTCCTCCAGCTCTCCAACGTAACTGAGATCGCTGTACTCTTCCAATTCTGGCTTCTGTGCTGTTCCAGGCTTTATCCCTCCAGTGATGAGGGGGCTGTGCTTTCAGTTAGTCTGGATCCAAAGCTCTGGAATTCCTTCCCTAAACATTTTTGCTTCTTTATCTCCATCTCCTCCTCGAGATTCTGGTCAAAATCTACCTCTTCGACCAAGTGCATAGTTATCTGTCTTAGTTCCCCTTCCTTTAGCTTGGTGTCAAATTTAGACTTATCTTTTTGTGAAACACCTTGGGACATGCGTTCTTTTCAGGCAGCTTTTAAATAGGTCACTGCATATTTCTACAGCCTAAATGTTTTGTCTGCATCAAGTTACACATTCCAGTGGAAACAACTCTGAATTGTAATGGAAGTAGATTTGTTTGCCTTTATTGTTACTGTGTTAACATGGGTTATCTTAGCAAAGTCAATGATCAGTAGATGGTTGGTTGCATCAACAAGAATTCTTGAAATAGAGATCCTGTGTTGCTCACCCTAATGGATGGCACGCTGGAACAGTGATTCACGCTGCTGCTTCACAGTGCTAGGAACCCAGGTTCGAATCCCATTTTGGATAACTGTGTGGATTTTATATATTCTCCTGGTGTCTGCATGGGTTTCCTCCAGGTGCTCCAGTTTCCTCCCATAGTCCAAAGATGTGCAGACTAAGTGAATTGACCTTGTTAATTTGATTTGATTTATTAATGTTACATGTATTGGGAAACAGTGAAAAATATTGATTCTTGCGCACTGTACAGACAAAGCATACTGTTCATAGAGAAGGAAGAGTGCAGAATGTAGTGTTACAGTCATAGCTAGGGTGTAGAGAAAGATCAACTTCATGCTAGATAAGTCCATTCAAAAGTCTGACAGCAGCTGGGAAAAAGATGTTCTTGAGTCAGTTGGTACGTGACCTCAGACTTTTGCATCTTTTTCCCGATAGAAGAAGCTGGAACAGAGAATGTTCAGGATGCCTTAATTATGCTGGCTGCTTTGCCAAGGCAGCAGAAAGTATAGACAGAGTCAATGGATGGGAGACTGGTTTGAGTGATGGATTGGGCTACATTCATGACCATTTGTAGTATCTTGCAGTCTTGCGCAGAGCAGAAGCCCATACCAAGCTGTGATACAACCAGAAAGAATGCTTTCTATGGGGCATCTATAAAAATTGATGGGAGTCACAGTTGACATGCCACATTTTCTTAGTCATGTGAGAAAGTAGTGGAGTTGGTGGGCTTTCTTAATGATAGTGTCGACACGGGGGTCGAGGACAGGTTATTGGTGATCTGGACACCTAAAAATTTGAAAGTCTTGATCCTTTCTACTCGTTCCCATAGATATAGACAGGGGCAGTTCACCACATTCTCTATCTCATTCCTATACCCTGTCTCGATATTGTTTGAGATCCGACCCACTACGGTGGTGTTGTCAGCAAACTGGAAAATTACGTTGGAAGGAAATTTGGCCACGCAGCCACAGAAATATGAGGAGTATTGTAGGGGGCTGAGAATACAGCTTTGTGGGGCACCAGTGTGGAGGAGGTGTTGTTGCCAATCCTTACTGATTGTGGTCTGTGGATTAGAAAGTCCAGGATCCAGTCACAAATTGCCCCATAGTGTCCAAAGGTATTTGGGTTAGGTGGATGAGTGGGGTGAATATGTGGGGTTACAGGGATAGAGTGGGGGAAAGGGCCTAGGTAAGATGTTCTGTCAGAGGTTTGGTGTAGCATCAATGGGCCAAGTGGTCTCTTTCTGCACTGTAGGGATTCTATGCATGCAAGATGAAAATCTTTGAAAGGCTATTGGGTGTAAGTAGCTCTTTGCTCTAGCACTGCTCGATTAGGTTCCCACGGTTCTTAACATTAACGATTTCAGTACAGCCCCCAAAAAATCTTGCATTTATATAGCACCTTTCAAGTTCAGAAACATTCTGAGGTGTGAAATCAGATAAAAATCAACGTGACCTAAAGAAGAAGACATTGCGAGAGTGAGAAGAGGGTGTAGAGAATTCTGTCATACGGAGCGATGAAAGGAACAGGAATAGTTCACAGTGGAAGGAAAGATGGTCAGAATTATGAAGGGTTTTGGTAGAGTTTATGAGGAAAAACTGTTCCCACTGGCAGGAGGTTTGATAAGCAGACCCAAGTCCCAGAATGAAATTTTAATTTGAAAGTTTCCTTTCAACTTCTAACTGGCACGATTTATTTGTGATACTCCTTAAAGGAGGGCGACTTATTACTGCTTTAACTGCTAAGTGCCTGCATCTCCTGAGCCTGGTAGAATCTTAAAGAAGTAGGAAGGATGGGCTGAATGGCCTCTACTTCTGTGATGTTGAGGAGATGGTGGTGTAGTGGTGATGGCATTGTGGCACAGAGATTAATAGTGCTGTCAGAGACTCAGATTCAATTCCAGCCTTTTCTCACTGTCTGTGTGGAGTTTGCACACTCTTCTGTGTCTGCGTGGGTTTCCTCTGGATGCCCCGGTTTCCTCCCACAGCCCAGTGATATTTGGTTAGATGGATTGACCATGTTAAATTGCCCTTTGGTACCCCAGCATGTGTTAGAGAGATTAGTGAAGTAAATACGTGGAGTTTTGGGATACTGTCTGGGTAATTTAAAAAAAGTGGGTTGGTGCAGACTTGATGGACTGAATGGCCTCCTTCTGCACTGTTGGGATTCTGGTGATAATGTCACTGGACGAGTAATTCAGAGGCTCAGGTTAATGCACTGGGGGCTTGAGTTCAAATCCCACCATGGGAGCTGGTGGAATTTAAATTCAATTAATAAAACCTGGAATTGAAGTTTTATTAATGATGATCAATTAATGATGATCAATTTTATTATCAATTATTGATTCACTCATGTCCTTCGAGAAAGGAAATCTACCCTGTCTGGTCCACATGTGACTCCAAAATCACTGCAAAGTGGTTGATTCTTCACTGCCCTCTGAGATGGCATGGAAATACTCAAGCCTTTTTTAAAGTTTTATTTTAGGAGAATTGAAATTTTAGAATGGGATTTCAGTCCTTTGAGACTGTATCAGCCCTTCAACAGAAAACCTCACCCAAGACCACCTCCCAACCAATCTCCGTAACCCTACACATTCTCTCCACTGATCCCCTCTAACATACACATCTTGGGATACAAAGGAGCAATTTAGCACGGCCAATCCACATCTTTGGACTGTGGGAGGAAATTGGAGCACCCAGAGGAAACCTGTGTAGACATGGGGAGAACATGCGAACTCCAGCCAGTCGCCCAAGGCCAGAATGGAACACTTAAGGGTGACACGGTGGCACAGTAGCACTGCTGCTACACAACGCCAGGACCTGGGTTCGATTCCTGGCTTGGATCACTGTTTGTGCGGAGTCTGCATGTTCTCCCCTGTCTGCGTGGGTTTTCTCTGGTTTCCTCGCACGGTCTGAAAGACGTGCTGGTCAGGGTGCGTTGGCCGTGCTAAATTCTCCCTCAGTGTAACCGAACAGGAGTGTGGCGGCTAGGAGATTTTCACAGTAACTTCATTGCAGTGTGAATGTAAGCCTTACATGCGACGCTGATTAAAAAAAAAATAAACTCTAGCCCTTTTGTGCCGCTTAATCAGGGATGGGCAAAAAGTGCGGGACTTGGCAGTGGGACACTGGACTGTGCCTTTAAGTGGGGGTTGACAGAGGTTTTGATTGGCGGTGGGAATGGATTCATTGCAGCGATGAGGGGCAGCCGCTTCCGGGTTTGTGCTCTCAGTCATTCAGAATCACACAGAGTGGCAGCTGGAGAGCGGTTCAGCGCACCGGCTGCACCATGAGCCAGGCAGAGAGCCGAAAGAGACGGCGATCAGGCAGCCCGCCGGGGGCACACTGTTTCAGGATGACCCCGGAGGAGAGAGTTTCCCTGGGCAGGTTAAAATCCAATTACTGGGACTGGGCTGTGGAGGATGTCTGCTGCTTCCTGCGGAGCCAGGGCTTTGAAAAGTTCGAGCAATGCTTCAGAGGCAAGTACAGAATCTCAGCACAGGGAGGGAGGCGGGGGGAGGGGAAAGGCATGAGGAGACCATTCGGTCCTCATATCTGGGTCTTTCCCATGTCTCTGTTTCCCCGCCATCCCCCTTCTGTTTGTAAATGTGCCCCTTCCACTCGCATAAAGCAGACAGGAAGCCAGGACACACTTCCTCTGAGAATTACCTCATCTGACTGCCAGTGAATTAAACATTTATCTAAAGTATTCTATTTCTGTTTTATAGATTTCATTTCACTGTGTAAGAGATCCCCCCCAGGACCGTTCTTGGGGAGCTGAATAATTTTAATTCATTTGCAAGTGCATTCTGATTAGATGTGGCTCGTTTAATATTAGAAACATATTGAAAGCACTGAGCGTGTTGTGGACACCTTATTTTGGACTCCTAATTTGGACATCAGCACTCGGACACATAGGGTTATCACACTGATCCTCTGTAACTCTAGCAGGGCTCTGCTGGGAACTCTGCTAATTTGATTTATTATTGTCACATGCATTACTATATAGTGTAAAGTATTGTTTCTTGCGTACTGTACGCCCAAAACATACTGCTCATAGAGAAGGATAGGAAAGAGTATAGAATGTATTCATAAGTAGTCATAGTAGAGAAAGATCAGCTTAATATATGGTAGGTCCATTCAAAAGTCTGATGGCAGCAGGGAATAAGCTGTTCCTGAGTCAGTTGGTGCATGTCCTCAGACTTTTGTATCTTTTTCCCGATGGGAGAAGGTGGAAGAGAGAATGTCTGGGGTGCGTTGGGTCCTTATTTATGCTGGCTGCTTTTCCGAGGCAACGGGAAGTGTAGACAGAATCAATGGATGGAAGGCTGGTTTGCGTGATCGACTGGGCTATGTTCACGACCCTTTCTAATTTCCCGTGGTCTTGACTCTTTAGGTGGGGATACAGTGGGAAATGTTGTGACAGAAAACTCTCAGCCAATGTCTCACCTATAGCTGTGGAGTTGGAGAGTGAGGAAAAAACTTTACTAACAACCACATTGTGATCACATTTTGTTGCCGAGACTTGAGAAGGAAAACAGAGGGCAACAACTAATTTTTTTTAAATTGAAAGAACGTATGGTGCAATATGATGTTACTTGTTCACGTTACGCTGGGCTGGACTGATAATTGATAAACCTGAAAATGATGAGAAATATTTGATAAAAGCAGAATATTGCGGATGCTGAAATCTGAAACAAAAACAGAAGATGCTGGAAAATCTCAGCATCTGTGGAGAGAGAATGGAGCCAAATCCTTCGTCAGAGAAATATTTGATTTGCTGAGTGTATACTGCAGTTGTAAATTAGTGCTTTCCAAACTATTTGCCAACGTGACCCCATTTGATACCTGAAAATTAGCACAGCTAGGCCGCCCAAAAAAAGTAATGAAAAGCACAGTAATGTTAATTCATATAATTGTTATAACGTTTGATCAACTTAGAAGACATCATATGAATATAAAAATCTGTGCTGAAAATCCTGGGCTCACGTGACCAGGTTGCTTCTGGTTGCTGAATCTGTCAGTTGTTCTGAGAAGCTGCTCGGGAAATCTTTGTATTTATGCAGGTGTGTAGTTACCTTATCAGAGTCTCTGCAGCCAATCGGTGTCCAACACCTGGCGTTCAGGTGATTGTGATTGGTTACTTCCCCCTCCACTGGTTGGAGTCAAACCCGGCACAAAGGAAGATGGTTGTGAGGATTGGACGCCCATCATCTAAGTTTGAGGACGTCACCTCAGGAGTTCCTCGAGATGCTGTCCCAGTTCCAACCAGCTTCGGCCGCTTCACCAATGGTCTTCCTTCCGTCAGAAATAAGGATGTCTGCTGCTGATGATTGGATAATGTTTGGTGCTTTTTCCAACTCCTCAGACACAAAGGAGTCCATCTTCAAATGCGAGAAGGCCTGGACAATATCCAGGTTTGGACTGACAAGTTCTGAGCTGATTTATTACTGTCACCTGTACTAACATACAGTGAAAAGTCTTTGTTTCTTGTATGCTATACAGACAAAGCATATTGTACGTAGAGAAGGAAACAAGAGAACGCAGAATGTAGTGTTACAGTCATGGCAGGTAACATTCGTTCCACACAAGTGCCAGGCAGTGACAATCACCATAAAGACAAACTCTGACAATTGCTCCTTGATATTCAATAGCGTCACCATTGCTGAACCACCTCTATCCACATACTGAAACTGAACTAGCTGTATAAATATTGCAGCTACGAGAGTAATCGGACTAGGAATCCTGCTGACCACATGACAAGCCCAAGCTCCAAAACTGTCCACAAGGCACCAGTCCAGGAGTATGATGGAATACTCTCCATTTATCTGGATGAGTGCAATTCCAACAACACTGAAAAAGCTGGGACACCATCCAACCCACTTGATTGCTACCTCTCCTGCAAACATTCAATGCCTCCACGGCCGATGAACAATAGTAGCCGTGTTTACAAGATGCACAGTAGAAACTGGCCAAGGTTCCTTAGACAGCACCTTCCAAAACACATCATTGCTGCCATCGAGAAGGACAAGCAGGACACACATGGGGACACCACCTTCTGGAAATCACCCCACCCGATCACCTGCCAACCTGGCTTGGAAATATATTGCTGTTCCTTTCTTCCAATGGGAAAAAGTCCTGAAACTCCCTTCCCAACAGCACTGTGGGTGTATCTGTATCTCTGGGACCACTGTGGTTCAAGGAGGCAGCTCAGCTCACTGCCACCTTCTAAAGAGGTATTAGGGATGGGAAATAAATGCTGGCCCAGCCAGAGTCACCCATGTCCCATGAATAAATAAACGGCCAAGGCAAAAGAGGGAGATTCATGTAATTTTTATTTCTTGTGACCTCACTTGCTGTTTCCGTAACCCCCAACTTGGGGTTTGGCTCATATTTTGGGACCTGCTGCTTTAAAAGCTCTATTAAGCAGCTAAGCAAGGTCAACAAACAAGGTAAGAGACAGTCTCGAGCTGATAAGAGGCTTATGCAAAAACTGTTAATAGGTAAACCAACAAACAAACAGTGGGAAGTGTTCCCAGAGATATTGGTACAACATAAAAAGTACAGGACGTACGTAAAGTTAAAAGCTCCATGTGTCGTTTGGCAACAGTGCACGGCAAATGAGGTAAAGAAATAGCCTCAAACTAATGGAAAATGAAAGGA
Source organism: Sphyrna mokarran (assembly GCA_024679065.1). Lineage (NCBI taxonomy): Eukaryota > Metazoa > Chordata > Chondrichthyes > Carcharhiniformes > Carcharhinidae > Sphyrna > Sphyrna mokarran. Next base: position 66,069,246 of record JAGIQG010000016.1, read on the forward strand.
AAAAGTGGACTGGGTGCTATAGAATGGAACAAAGATGGACAGTATATGAGGCGGGGGAAGAAGAGAGTAGGAGGGAAATAAAATGTACCACCACAAGTTTTAGCCTATGTTTGAAGGGGAAAAGATCAAAGCGATGTGACTCTGTTACAGATGAAGGTGAGATTATAATGGACAGTACGGAAGGAAACTATATTTTTTCTATCTTTTAGTGGAGGAGTGGGCCAAAAACCGATGGTATAAAGGAATTTATGTCAAGGGGAGGGATTTAGTAGATTTAATATAAGATTGAAAGACCAGTAATGGAACAAAGAGCAGATACATGTTCCTGTGTCAGAATATTAACATAAGTAGTTGAGAAAATTGCACGTGCATTAGTCATAACTTTCCAATATACAACAGATGGTGAGGAATCGTGCAATGTAAAGTTCTACAGAATGCCTGGATTGTTTGAGAATGAGTAATGCCGATATATTATAAACACATTTCATATCTCTTCTGTCACAATTTTCCAGTCAGACTCCTTGTTCTGTTTGCATGCGTTTTTAAAAAAAATTTCATCCAATTGTTGAACTATTGGGTGCAGGGAAGCAGTAACCAGATGACACTGTGTAGACACTGCGTACTTTACAATGAAGCTTACACTTTTCGAGTTGTCATTCTGAAGACTGCATCTCTTTTTGCCATCTCACTGTGCTACAAACACGGTTTTCCTTTGCCATTTTTCCACATTTTTATTTGAACTGAAAGCTAGTGATTTCCAAGCATCAAGGTTTCTGCGTATTTTAGTTTCGAAAACCAGCTGGGAGTTCGATTTTTAAACTTTTGAGTAAAACCTTCTGCCCGAACCTATTATCAATTACCTGTTCAAAATAGTTTATTTATTAAATTTTATTTATTTGTTTAAAGTTTATTTATTAGTCACAAGTAAGGCTTACATTAAGACTGCAAATGAAGTTACAGTGAAATTCCCCTAGTTGCCACACTCCGACGCCTGTTCTGGCCAATGCACCTAACCAGCACGTGGGAGGAAACTGATCAGCCAGAGGAAACCCACGCAGATACGGGGAGAATGTGCAAACTCCACACAGACAGTGACCCAAGCCAGGAATCGAACCCAGGTCCCTGGCGCTGTGAGGCAGCAGTGCTAATCACTGTGGCAACCTCCTTCCAATCAACGTACAAATTTATCTTCCCTCCATCAATGCCATTGTTTCCTCTCAACTTTACTGCTGCCGCTCAGAGCTTGGGTTCGATTCCTGGCTGTCACTGTGGAGTCTGCACATTCTCCATGTGTCTGTGTGGGTTTCCTCCGGGTGCTCTCATTTCCTTCCACAGTCTGAAAGATGTGCTGGTTAGGGTTATTCTTTTGACAAAGGGTCATCTGGACTCAACATTAGCTGTTTTCTCTTTCTAGACATCTGCTGAGATTTTCCAGAGTTTTCTGTTTTGAAGCTGGTTAGATGCATTGGCCGTGCTAAATTCTCTCTCCAGTGTACCCGAACAGGCACTGGAGTGTGGCAAGTGGGAGGGTTTTCACAGTAACTTCATTGCAGTCTTAATAGAAACCTACTTTATTGGGATTTGTCTGTGGCACTTGGTCAGGATGGGAAGAATGAATATTGTTTTGTGTTTCACTTCTCTGTCCTCATTTTCTAGATGAGAATATATCTGGCACCACTCTACCCTATCTAACAGCCTCTGATTTGGAACAGCTAGGAGTGAGGTGAGTCTGATAAAATCATAGAACACTACAGTGCAGAAAGAGGCCCTTCAGCCCATCGAGTCTGCACCGACCACAATCCCACCTGGTCCCTATCTCTATATATTTTACCCGATAATTCCTGTAACCTACATGTCTCATGACACTAAGGGGCAATTTTAGCACGATCAATCAATCTAACCTGCACATGTTTGGACTGAGAGGAAACCCACGCAGACACGAGGAGAATGTTCAAAGTCCACATAGACAGTGACCCAAGCCGGGAATCGAACCCAGATCCCTGGAGCTGTGAAGCAGCGGTGCTAACCACTGTGCCAGCGTGCCGCCCTGATGTATGAATGGGGAATACTCTATGTGAACCCAGAGCCCTGTGAGGATTGTTAATGTAAAGGAAAGAGAACAATGAACTGTTTCCCCAGAATCACAGGGAATGGGTAGAAAATTGGAATAATCAGCTTCTTTTGTGTTCACCAGTACAGGAAGAGCTATGTTCGCAAGTTGAATATTGTGTCTAGTTTTGGTCTCCTTACTTGAGGAGGAATGAAGGCAGTTGAATATTGGAGGCCAGAGGAGGTTCACTAGACTGATTCCAGAGATGAGGGAACTGTCTTGCGAAGAGAGGTTGGCCAGATTAGGCCAGAGGGGGATTTAATTGAGGTATGTAAGGTGCTAAAGGGGATTGACAGGGCAGATGTTGAGAGGACATTCCCTCTTGTGGGGCAACCTAGAAAGACAGCTCGTAGATTTAGGATGAGGGCTGGCAGACTTAAGATGGATGTGAGGAGAAATTACTTCTCTCAAAATGTGGTGGATGTGGGGACATTGAGTAAATTTAAGGAGGAGATAGATTTTTAATGAAGAACTGCAGGAAAGTGAACTTGAGGCTGTGAGAAGATTGGCCACGATCGTATTAAATGGTGGAGCAGACTCAAAGGGCTGAATGACCCACTCCTGCTCGTACTTTTCTTATTTTGCACTCTAGCTGCTTAACTCGTTCTATCAATAAAACAGGCAGTTGGCTTTCCTTTTCCTTCCTGCTCTAACCCACTGCCACCACCCTCCTCCTCCCACGTGTCCCCATCCCCAGATAAAATGATAAAACGTGGCTCAGCATTTCTGAATGGGAAGCAGAAGGCAGATGGTTCCGTGATCTCGTAATCTAGGTTGACACTTTAGCGCAGCCTTTGTAGGATATGGTGCTGTCGGTAGAAAAGCTTATCTGAAGGAAATGTTAGACTGAGTTGTTCTAGGCGGATGTTAAAGTTTCAGGGCAGTTTGCCAAGGGAAGGAATGGTGCTGGTTACGATCTGTACTGAGGACAGAACAAATAGACTGTTAATCACATTGCTGTTAATGTATGTGGTAAACCATTCCAGACCGTCATTGCGTGGGACAGTGTTTGCCAGTGACCTATTTCTCCTTCTTTTTTCGCAAAGACTGCTTACGTGCTGACTTTTACAACTTAGTCGTTTTGTTTCTTCTTTCCAGCACTCTTGGTGAACGGGTAAAGTTGATCAAGTGTATTGATGCACTCTGGCAGAAACCTCTCGATGTGAAGGTAGGAGAACGTTTTTTTTTCCCCCTTATTCTTCCTCAGGATGTGGGTGTTACTGCAAAGTCCAGCCTTTATTGCCCATCCCGAGTTGCCCTTCCGAAGGTGGTGGTGAGCCGCCGCCTTGAACCGTGGAGTTCCTGAGGTGTAGGTGCACCCACAATGCAGTTAGGGAGGGTTTTGACCCAGCGACAGTGAAGGAACGGTGTTATGATTCCAAGTCAGGATGGTGAGTGGCTTGGAGGGGAACCTCCAGATGGTGGTGCTCCCAGGTATCTGCTGCTCTTGTCCTTCTAGATGGTAGAGGTTGTGAGTTTGGGACATGCTATCTAGGGAACCTTGGTAAGTTCCTGCAGTGTGTCTTGTAGAAGGTACACATGGCTGTCCCTGTTCGTTGGTGATGGAGGGATTGAATGTTGTGGAAGGGGCCGCAATCAAATGGACTGCTTTTTCCTGGATGGTATTGAGCTCCTTGTAGGAGCTACACTCACCCAGCCAAGCAGAGAGCAATTCATCTCATTTCTGACTTGTGCCTTGTAGACAGACTTTGGTCTGGAGGTAAATTACCAGCGACAGAATTCCTAGCCTTTGACCTGCTGTTGGAGTATTCATCTGGCTAGTTCAGTTCAGTTTGTGGTCAATGGTATCCCCCAGGATGTTGATACTGGGAATGGTAGTGTCATTGAATGTTAAGGGACAATGGTTGGATCCTCTCATGTTGGAAATGTCATTGCCTGGCACTTGTGTGACATGAATGTTAGTTCCACATATCAGCCCAAGCCTGGACATTGTCCAGATTTTGCTGCATTTGGACATGGATTGTGTCAGTGTCTGAGCAGTCATAAAGGGGCTGAATTTTGTTGCAAAGGGGAGCTTGATATCTCTGGGTATTAGTTGCTCTCTCTGGTCTGTAGCAATATTGAGTGTTTCATTTGGAAGGTGTGGATGAGTGAGGAAGCTATTGTATTCTAGTCTTGTGGTGCGGTGGATAGCATCCTTGTCTCTGAGGCAGGAGCTCTGGGTTCTAGACCCACCCCAGTACATGATGGCCACGGAGAGTGCATTCATAATATGGCAACACAGGCTGGGTATCAATCTGCAGATTCTTTGAACGCCCCACACGTAGGCCCTCCCACCACCCCCACATACACCCTCCCACACCACCCCATCTCTATACTTACTTACACACACACACACACCTCAGGCAGTAAGTGTGAGAGATTCCTGGTCAGCCATGTAATGGGAAGGAAGTCAGAGCCTTGACCATTACTGTCCATGGCCCCACACTACAACGTGCAAGGAAAAATGCGTGTTGCTGCAACAACTCTCCAAGGAAAACGGTAACACAGTACATATTGTATTGTTGCAGCTTCTTGGAATGATTAGGGTAGATGTGACAGCCAGCTGAGGAGCTGTGGATTGTATAGACTGCTCGGGTGGTATGATTCATATTGAATGTATTCAGTGAAGATTACAACCTTATTGAAACACCTCCAAGGATAATGTGATGTATGTTGTTGTATGTCTGCTGAGAAAATGTGTATTCCAGCAATGATTGTGAGTTCAAATAACTGTATGTATGTGTGCGTGCGTGTGTGTGTAGACTTGATGGGCTGAATGGCCTCCTTCCATACTGTAGGGTTTCTATGAGTGTGCACAGCCTTCACATTTGTAACCCTGTGAGGTTTTCCATTTGTTCTGTAGGTTTTCAATGACCCAATCCATGGACACATTGAGATGCATCCACTCCTCGTCCAGATCATTGATACACCACAGTTCCAGCGACTTCGCTTCATCAAGCAGCTCGGTGGGACCTACTTTGTGTATCCTGGGGCTTCACACAACAGGTTCGAACATTCCATAGGGTAAGCATCTGCAAAGCAACTCTGAGGATGATGAAGTTTAGAAGCAGCTTGAAGGTCGTTCCTTTTCCATATTTTTCCACAACAATTTGTCCCCCACTATTCCAGCTGGCAGTTCCTTGCCCATCAGTGGTCATTCTAAAAGCCTGCCCATGTGAAGAGGCTGATCCGGTGACATTTGTGTGTCCGCAGTAGCAGTAGAGTCTGAAAAATAACCAGACTCTGAATCCAGTTGCAATGTTCCCATCCCCATTCTCTCTCTGATGTTTTGGGTAGTTATGCTAATTGGATTCTTAACAGCAGTTGAATGTGAAATCCTCCTTTCTGTTGCAGCTCAGTGTTATCAATTGTGTGCAGGTTCCGGTTTGAAAAGAACTAACGTTAACTTACTGAAAATATTGTCTGACTTCCATTCAATGGCCCATTTGGTTTGATTTATTATTGTCACATGTATTAATGCACAGTGAAAAGTATTGTTTCTTGCACGCTGCACAGACAAAACATACCGTTCATAGAGAATGAAATGAGAGAGTGCAGAATGTAGTGTTACAGTCATAGCCAGGGTGTAGAGAAAGATCAACTTAATGCAAGGTAAGTCCGTTCAAAAGTCTGATGGCAGCAGGGAAGAAGCTCTTCTTGAGTTGGTTGATTCATGACCTCAGACTTCTGCATTCTTTTCCTGACGGATGAAGGTGGAAGAGAGAGATGGAAAAGTCACACCTCTGGTGCATTCACAGACCCCTGGGTTAATGGTGGAATTTTCTCTGGAGCAGGATTGTGAATTTGCTCCAGCAATTTGAGTTCTTCCAACAGGGTTTCCTCTTGGATTTCAGGATCGCTGGATATATTATCGCGTATTGGAGTTTCCCTCCCCACTCACTGCTTGAGCAATGATGGCTTTTCGAGTTCTAACTTGCTGCTTGGAACTGGAACGAGAATGGGTGGAATTTTTCAATAATTTGGCCAAGAGTCAATTTGAGCGGGGAGAATCGCCAGCTGCACCGCCAGCTGCACTGCCAACTCTGCCCACCATATGTTTGACATTAAGTCAAAAGAAATCCTGCAGGTGGTTCCCCTGACGTTACGCAGCGAGGTGGGTGTCAGCAGCCTTGGCTTTCAGACGATCAGGATGATGCTTGTAAAGGGGATCCTGATGATTTTTTTTAAAAAAAGGAACCCCTCCCCCTACACGGTCACCCCCAACAGTGACCCTGGCACTGCCCCCTGAAACCCACACTCATGGGTATTTCTAATTTAGTGAATTCTAACACAGCACTGAGTTCAAAGGTGACAAATTGAGCAATATTCTTTTGCCCGTGAAGGCTGCATAAAGTTTCCTAAGAATCATAAAAGCTAAGAGCAGGAGGAGGCCATTCAGCCCCTCAAGTCTGCTCCGCCATTTGATACATCATGGCTGATCTCAGCTCTGTTTACCTGCCTGATCACCAATAACTCGTTTGCCAATAGCCCTTCAAACCCGTTACTAATTAAAAAGCCTTCTTCCTCTTCCTTAAATTTACTCAAAGCCCCGACACTCTGTGGTAGTGAATTTCACAGACTCACCCCCCCCTTTGACAGAAGTAATTTCTCCTTGTCTCCATTTTAAATCTGCCACCCCCTACCTTAAATCAGTATGTTTTAAAGGTTATTTATTAGAGTAGTGAGTAGGTTTACACTAACACTGCAATGAAGCTACTGTGAAAATCCCCTAGTCGCCACACTCTGGAGCCTCTTCTGGTACACCGAGGGACGCTTTAGCACAGCCGATGCATCTAACCTGCACGTCTTTCGGACATGGGGGGGAAACCGGAGGAAACCCACGTAGACATGGGGGGAATGTGCAAACTCCACACAGTGACCCAAGCAGGGAATTGAACCCAGGTCCTGGTGCTGTAAGGTAGCAGTGCTAACCACTGCACCGCCCATCATTTCAGCTCTAAAATCATAAAAACCACAGGTACTCCATGCCATATGATAATTGGTTGCTTCATTTCCTACATTACAATGGCAAGGATTATTTAAAAGCAAGTTGTCTCCTGTAATTTGGCAAGCTCTATATAAATGCGTCATGCACAGTGTTGGGTTCCCACTGAGGTTTGGTATTTTGATTCCTTGGATTAAAACACTGTGATTCTGTAAAAATAGATCCAGGCATATGTTGCAAGGGCTTTATGTGTATGCAATTACCAGGACAGGTGTAGTAATGAATCATTATTACACTTGTCCTGGCAATTGCATACATGTAAAGCAACCAGCAACACTCTTGGATATGTTAGTGATCTGCCTTTCAAGGTGACTATAATAGGTAGTGTACAAGCATTCAGAGCTTATCAGTTGTTACACACAGAATCATAAAGGTTTACAACATGGAAACAGGCTCTTCGATCCAACTTGTCCATACTGACCTTTTGTTTTTAAACCCGTGAGCTCGTCCCAATTGCCCGCATTTGGCCCATATTCCCCTATATCCACCTTACTCATATAACTGTTTAAATGTTTTTTAAAAGGACAAATTTGTACCTACCTCTCCTACTATTGGCAGTTTGTTCCAGATATTCAGAGTGCTATTGATTCTTTATCTTATTAAATGGCATTTGGAAACACAGGAGCAATCTATAACTAGATGCTTTTCACAAAAAAATTATTGGAATTTACTGCATTAAAAATCCTCCTGACAGTTGATTTTCCAAGAATTGCGTGGCCTTGCTAAATGATTCTCTGTCTTGTCCTGCAGGGTGGGATATCTGGCAGGCCAGTTAGTAAAAGCTTTAGCTGAACGGCAGCCGGAACTGCGGATTAACCATCGAGACATCCTGTGTGTGCAGATTGCGGGGCTTTGCCATGATCTGGGTGAGTGAGCAGTGCTGTCGGCAATGTGACTTCCTTCATGAATGTGACTTTTTTTTTAAAGCAGCGTTATAACACTTCAAATTGGGATCAAAAAGTTTATTTTTTAAATCCAGAAGTGTTGAGTCGTCAAAGCTGTCATCTAACACGGCAGGAAGCTTCCCAGGGGAAACCCATGCAGACACGGGGAGAACATGCTGATTCTACAGAGACAATGACCCGAACCAGGAATTGGACCCAGGTCCCTGGCATTGAGGCCGCAGTGCTAACCACTGTGCCACCGTGCTGCCCCTATGGTGCTTCTGTAAAAATTGATGAGAGTTGTAATAGAGTGCCAAATTTCCTTAGCCTCCTGAGAAAGTAGAGGCATTGGTGGGATTTCTTAACTATAGTGTTGGCATGTGGGGACCAGGACAGGTGATCTGGATACCTAGAAACTTGAAGCTTTGATCATTTCCACCTCAATTCTGTTGATGTAGACAGGGACATGCCCAACACTACGCTTCCTAAAGTTGATGACTTTGTTTTGTTGATATTGACTGAGAGTTTGCTAGATTCTTTATCTCTTTCCTGTACTCTGTCTCATCATTGTTTGAGATCCGATCCACTACGGTGGTGTCATCAGCAAACTTGAAAAACCTAGCTGAAATGGAATTTGGCCACACAATCGTAAGTGTAACCTGGGTGTCTCACACATGAAGAATGGTCACGTGTTTGAAGTGATTGTCAGGTATTAACTCCTACAGTATTCCCAGTGAAGAGAGAGAAGGAAGGCACATTCAAATCACTGTCTATCTAGCCTTATTAATTGTGAAACCAACTTTATTGTAGCGATGGCTTAGGATTGCACGACACTGTGGAGTGTTGTGTGAAATGCTGATTAGAGGGAAAGTCAGACAGGCACAAGGTGTGGCCCAAACTGGGACAGACTCAAAGTTAGCAAAACATGTTAACCAATTACACTATCTCCTCCCCCACCAGAGTTTGGACTGACCTTCCAGCTCGCAGTTAGCATCTACTCCTTGTTTGTACCTCACTTCATAACAGAAAATTCAACACTTTTGTAACAAGAATTCCAGCAGTCAACTCCCCTAGTATTTTTATAATGCCACTTCAAATGCCAGTGATAGTGTGACCATTTCCCCCGTATATACTTACATGAGTTAAAAGGAACACTGAGCATTCCAATGATGTATTGGCAGCAAAAGGAACCAACTCTCGGTCTAGAATCTTAAGAGTGTTGCAGCGTGAAGGTGTCCAAGTAATCCTTCATCTTAACCAACAAAAGAGGGGGCGGCACAGTGGTTAGCACTGTTGCCTCACAGTGTCAGGGACCCGGGTTCAATTCCGATCTTGGGTCACTGTCAGTGACAGTACATTCCCCCCCATATCTGCATGAGTTTCCTCCCTCCCTCCGAAGATGTGCGGGTTAGGTTGATTGGCCATGCTAAATTGCCCCTTAGTGTCAGGGGATTAGCAGGGTAAATATGTGGGGTTCTGGGAATAGGGCCTGGGTGGGATTGTGGTCAGTGCAGACCTGATGGGCTGAATGGCCTCCTTCTGCACTGTGGGGATTCTAAAGAGGGTAGATTTTGTAGCCAAGTTGCCACTCTATGTTTGGGAAATGGAGACTGGCATTATTTCTGTCCTGGTCTCTTGTTGTTATCTTAATGCTTGAGGGGTTGCTTTAAAAGCACCTCTAATTTGGAAGACAGTCAAGCTCCCTCAGTATTTTGTATGTTTCAGTAAGATTGCGTCTCATTCTTAGCGCTGATGAGTGTAGGTCCAGCTGAAGGCGGTGCTATGCTGCCCACTGTTGTCGAGGCAGAATGAATGTTTGGAAAGGAAGGGACTCAGTGGTTTGGTAAAAGGATGTGGGGAAGCGAGTAGGAGAGGGTGGGATTAGCGTGGCAGGCTCTGGAGGAAAGCACCAGCTCAGGGAGCCTATGACCTTCTGCACATTGACACGACCTGATGTGGATTAGACCATACGCAGCGGAGCTCTGACTGAGAAAGGGGTTGAGTGGGAGGGGTTGAGTGGGAGAATCTGAGTGATAAAAAAAACAAAACGGCGGAGAAAAGCTAGGTCACAACAATGTCAGCCCAGAGTGTGGAGTGAGACAGATAAGCTGCATTTAGTGATTAAAGTTTTAGCGTCTTTAGCGCTGCCTAAACAGTTAATTCGCCTTAAAGTGTGAACAAAAGCAGTTTGGAAATGGTTGTTAGCTAATCTGGCTGGAGCTCCGACACTTGCTAACCTGCGTGTCCGTGTGGAAACCCCAGAACGCGTTGTGATCCAGAGAGTCACATTTCCTGAGGAGAGTTTCTGAGTTAGAGGGGACCCTGGCGCTAGCCGACCAAGGGAGAAACCCCGAAAGCTTGTGAGTTTACTGTCAAACAAATCGGTTGGACTTAAGTCTAGTGTTGTCAGACTTCTTACTGTGTCACTGCGGTGCACAGAGAAAGCTGAGTAGATATCATTCCTGAAATGTGCTTATCCCGCAGCCATGGAGACTCCGACAATGGCATTGGTTGATTTAGGAATGACAGACAGTGAAGGGATTTGACTATCAGAGTACGTGCAGTTGTTGCTGAGGTCACGGACACCAGTCCTGAATCAGGCATCGCTTCCCAAGGTGCAGTGAAATCGGATATCCCTGAGTGGGTGCAAGATGCTCTGTGAAGTGAGAGGGGAATAGCCGAAAGACCCAGTCCATGTCTGAATCAGTATTGTTGGCAGGAAAAGGAGGAGGTTTGACATTGACTGATTCCACAGAGGGATGAAATATCAGAGCGTTCAGTGAGTGAAGCTGTTTGGTTTGAGGGATGGGAAAGGAATTGTTTAAATTGCTTGCTGCCCTCCATAGATAGAGGAGGAAATCTGTAGGTGATTTCAGAGAAATGCAAGTATAATAGAGCAGTCAGCTTGAGGCTTCAGTTACTCTAATACAGCCTGGGGGAAAGAAAGGTGAAGAATTCCTAATACTGGGTGACACAGTGGGTTAGTGCTGCTACCTGACAGCACCAGGGACCCAGGCTTGGGTCACTGTCTGTGTAGAATTTGCACGTTCTCCCCGCGTCTGCGTGGGTTTCCTCCCACAGCCCAAAGATGTGGGAGTTGGGTGGATTAGCCGTGCTAAGTTGTCTCTTAGTGACCCGGGATGCATACGTTAGAGGGATTAGTGAGGTAAATATGTGGGGTTCGGGGGATTGACCGGGACGGAATTGTAGTCAGTGCAGATTCGATGGGCCAAATGGCCTCCTTCTGCACAGTAAGGATTCTGTGATTTGTTTCCACAAACAGAGTTACAAAACTCAGAAAGAGGACAAAGTTTAAAGAACTCCAAAGATATGCAGGTAAAGTTGATTAGCAAGGGTAAATTGTCCCTTAGTGTTAGAGCCTGGGTGGGATTGTGGTTGGTGCAGGCTTGATGGGCTGAATGGCCACCTTCTGCGCTGTAGGGATTCTAGGAACAAGATTCCAGAGATGGTAAACGCCCTGGATTACTTGCTCCCAGTGCTGTAGGGCAGTGAGTACAGGAGCAAAAGACACTGGGGCTGAATGTGAGCTTGGAAGAATGATGCTGGAGGAAAGACTGAAATTCCTGGAGGATTGGGAACAGTTCTGGGGTCATAAAGGATCGCAACATGTTACAGAATAGGAGAATTAAAACCAAAGTCTGTCTTTATGGAAGAAGGTTTAAGCTAAGCAGTGTCCAGGAAATGACACTTGCACCAGAAAGGAAAGGAAGACTTATATTTTGCTAGCGCCTGTCACTGCCACAGGATGTAGAGTCATAGAGGTGTCTCGAAGCTTTACAAACAATAAAGTACTTTTGAAATATAGTCACTGTTGTAACATAGGAAACTCAGCAACCAATCTGTACACAGCAAGCTCCCACAAACAAACAATGTGATAATGACCATTTTTAGTGATGGTGATTGAGCAGTAAATTGTATCAACTTCCTCGATATCTCTCTGTGGTCTTGGTTTAAGATCTTATCTGAAAACTGCACCTCTGCCAGTGCAGCACATCTCTCGGTACTGCACTGGAGTGTCAACCTTTCAGTTTGTGTGAGGCTTGAATCCAGAACCTTGTGACTCAGCGATGAGTCACTGAGCCGCAGGGGACAGGCCAAAGAGAGGAGAATGCGGACTCCCAGAAAGCTGGGATTGTAACAGGGCAATGAAGAACCTACAGAGGGGTGGAGTTGGAGGAGTCAAAGAGCTTAACAGCCTGATCTTACAATGCATCAGATCATAAACAGGAGCAGGAGTAAGCCATCGGCCCTTTGAGCCTGCTCTGCTATTTAATAAGGCCTTGGCTGCTTTGATTGTGGCCTGAACTCTATTCTTCATTTACTATCTCCAATAGCCCATGAATCCCATGTAGATCAAGTATCTGTCTAATTCAGCCTTCAATATGCTCAGTGAGCCAGCCCCTCCTGCTTGTTGGGAAGAGAATTCCAAAGATTAACAATCGGTATGCACACAGTTCACTCGAACGTGACTGCAAGGAGTACAATTTCATTGTTGGCGGACTATACAAGACAAGATATAGGAGGAATGTCTATTGGGGTCCCCTGCCCATTGGTAGGCGTTGCCCCCCCCTCCCCACCCAAAGCCAGATCACTTTAACCCTAATCATACAACCCAACCCACTCACTAGCCTCCCACACCTGCCACCCCTGACCTCTCTCAAGCCTCGCTGGTACTAGCCTGCCAATACCCTGGTTTTTATAACACCCTCTGCCCCAGGGGCAGCCACACCTTCTAGTAAGCACTTCCTGGGACTACAGAACTGTCAGCCAATCAGATTGGTCAGTGGCTGTTTATACAATGGAGCTAATTAAAAGCCTGTCCTACATAAAATGATGTTGAGATGCCAGCACTGGACTGGGGTAAACACAGTAAGAAGTCTCACAACACCAGATTAAAGTCCAACATGTTTATTTGGGGAGCAAAAGCCACTATCTTTCAGAGCACTGCCCTTCATGTAAAGACACATTCTTCTTTGGTGATGACAAAAAATAATGTGTCTCTATATGCCCTGTTTGTGAACACATCGTCCACTCACCTGATGAAGGAATAGCAAGTTCTCCGAAAGCTAGTGGCTTTTGATACCAGATAAACCTGTTGGACTTTAACCTGTGCATTGTGAGACTTCTTACAACATAAAATGGTCAGGAGGTAGCTGGCTGTCTCAGTTTTAAATGGGCGAGTGGGAGATGTGACGTCCCATAAAGTCTGCCCTGTGGAGAGACTACCTGCGTTCATTCACAGATTGCCGCGTGACCTATGAACCGGTGGTGATGGGTGATGTGGAAGAAGCTGCCGGTGCTATTCCCACGTTGTAACAGGCATATGGCATGTAAGAGCGGTTAAAGTTCAAGTTTATTTAACAGTCACAAATAAGGCTTACATTAACACTGCAATGAAGTTTCTGTGAAATTCCCCTCGTCGCCACACTCTGGCGCCTGTTCGGGTCAATGCACCCTAACCAGCACGACTTTCACACTGTGGGAGGAAATGAGAGCACCCAGAGGAATCCCACGCAAACAGGTGACCCACCTGTTATTTAGTCCAAATATTCTATTGCATCTTCCTGGTTAAATTTTATGTGGATTTAGTCCAACTGTGTGGGGGAGTTGTTATTTCTGAGTGCAAGATGCTAATTTGACCTTTACCATTACCGCTGTGTCAGTAATGTATTTTACAGTCTCCAAGGGGGTTCTCTTAACCAGGTATTGGGTGCCAATTCAGTTCACATATCACTTCTATAATTGCAGATTTACAGTGGCTCACAGGCCAGGAACATTTTGTTTTCAAAGTTCTCACTGTAATTGCACATGTTCCAGAGAACTTCACATCAAGATCACTTCACTGCATTATATAGTAACTTAGTAACACCTACAATACAGTGCAGCTTACTGTGTTCGCATTCCCCTCAAATTATCAAACATCACCCATGCCTTTGTTACATATGAATGCGACTCTTCAAGTGCTCCGTTAGCTAGGAGGCGTAGTATTGTGTGGTTGTACAGGAATGATGACAGTTTAATACAAAGGTGCTGAATCTTAGCACAGTGGTTAACATTGCTGCCTCATAGCATCAGGGATCTGGGTTCAATTCCTGGCTTGGGTCACTGTCTGTGTAGAATTTGCACGTTCTCCCCGTGTCTGCGTGAGTTTTTTCCAGATGCTCCGGTTTCCTCCCACAGTCTGAAAGATGTGCTGGTTAGGTGCATTGGCCACGCTAAATTCTTCCTGGATTTAGCATAACCCTGAACAGTTGCTGGAATGTGATGACTTGAGGATTTTCACAGTAACTTCATTGCAATGTTAACGTAAGCCAACTTGCGACACTAATGAATATTTTCTTAAAATATTGGTGCTTTTGCGATAAAATATAGCTTCTAAGCTTTTTGGCTAAGGTCCAAGCCAAAGATGGGGCTTTTCCGGTCAGCTTGGATCATGTTTGCCTCTCTCGTAGGGGCCATGAATTCAATTTGAATTTGATTTTTGGAGTAAGCAGGGAGATGGATTCTGGTCTATCCAGTCCAATCTGAGCACTGGCTTTGTAACTTCAAGAATGGAGCAAAACATTTAAAAATATATAGATATAGTAGGTGGAATAGTAATTTATATATAATTAGGACATTACATTTTAATTAATACAAATAAATTGAGTAAGTGGTCACTTTGTTAAGAAATGGAAATGGATTAGTTTTCCTCCTGCCATTTGCACCTTTGAGTGTGCACACGCTCTCTTTCATATAGAAAGTGGTGGGATTTTCCGGCAGTGCTCACCCAAGACCGGAAAGTCCCACCCGAGACTCACTCTTTGCGTGGACCTGTCTGCCCACTACAACTCTCATGGCAGGGGGGAAAGGAAAATTCCAGGCATAGATTCTAAAGCTTAATTTAGAACTGTAATAATCTCAAGGCTCATGAGGTAGGCCTTGTGGAGTATGAGCTCCCTGATTGACGTTAGCCTAAGTTAATTTGATTTTGGGTGAGGGAAAAACAAGAGTTCCCTGACTGAGGTAATGATTGCTTGCCCAATTAGGGAGTTTCACCTGTGTATATACATCGAGGAGTGTCAGGGCTGCTGACATTCCGGATCCTGACTTTGCATCTGAAAGACTCTTGGGAACGGAGCCAAGTCTGTAAATAAAGGGAACCTGGTGAAAAGACACCTGCCTTTGAGAAGTTATTTCAAGAACAATGAGCATTACATAACGGTTTTACAATCCACTTGGAATTAAGAAAAATCTTTTCTTTTGAACATGGGTATCCTCGTGCAGGCTGTTACAAAGCAAATAACTGTTAGCAACAAGGAATGCTCAAATGTTAATAACCTAAAAAGAATTCATTGAAGGCTAGCATCAGTGAATACTGCTACTTTGTGAATCAATTTGTTCAAATCAACTTCAAAGGAATGTTACCACCTTTTATTGAACCATACAAAGGAAAGAGTTTGAGCTTTTGGGTGGTCTAATCATGAAAAAAAATCTGAATTCTGTGCAAAGTTTCAAAACCCTTTTACAAAAAACACATGAAAGTAAGGACCAAGTAAAAGTTAACAGAGAAACAAAGAAAAGTTAACTCGAAGACATTTAAGTTAAAGTTCATTCATTCATGTCACAAGTAAGGCTTACGTTAACACTGCATTGAAGTTACTGTGAAATTCCCCTAGTCGCCACATTTTGGCGCTTGTTCAGGTCAATGCCCCTAACCAGCATTTCTTTCAGACTGCAGAAGGAAACCAGAGCACCTGGAGGAAACTCACACAGACACAGGGAGAACGTGCAGACTCCACACAGACAGTGACCCAAGCTGGGAATCGAACCCAGCACCCTGACGTTGTGAGGCAGCAGTGCTAACCACTGTGCCACCGTGCCACCCATTTGCTGACCGATAAAAGTTTGGACTATAGAACAAGACAATTATTGGCAATGATTCATTTGTTAAGGATAGAGCATTGAGGATAATAAAAAGGGAAGCAACTTGCACAGAGACCACATCCCACGTTTGCAAAGAAATTATCTCATTCAATTAGAAAATGTATAAAGTTAGGAACTTGCAATACTTCAGATTTTTAACCCTCAAATCATTAAGTCATGCGAATAGTTGGGTATATTTTTGAGAAGACTGCCTTTTGCTGGTGCAATTTAAGGTGACACTTTTGGATTTTGATGAATATTCTATATTTTTGACTGTGATCTTTAATATTACAACGTACTTAGTCGTTTAAAGTGTATTGCTTACGATCTGAAATAAATTTGTGAATAAATTAGTAAAATATAGATTTCTCATGCTCTCTATACAACTCCAAAGATTAACTCACTCTATATATTCCTAAGTAGGGACATAAATTTTTGAAGAAAGGTGCCTACACTTACAATATTTGAGTTGATGCTGGTTAAAAGTGGTTATTTGGAAGAAGATAATATTCTCTGTTAATTAATCTCTTTGAGGGAGAAATATTTCAGACCCACTCAGTACCCCTCCCTCAGAACCCCCCCCTCAGCCTCCGCCCTTGCCCCTCAGCAGAGCTCAAAAATGACCGATAAATTATTTGCGCAACCTTCGCCCAGTTTGCTAGTCTCCCCACTGCTCCCATGAGAGTGAACAGGATCAGGATTTGAGATAGAAGATGTTAAGGTACAGCGTATTTAACACTTTTACCTTTCGCTTTGCCAGGTCATGGGCCGTTTTCCCACCTGTTTGATGGAAAATTTATCCCTCTTACTCGGAAAGATTCAAAATGGAAGGTAACATTATTTGTCGAGTCCTAGACGTTACACGGAATGATTCAGCGAGTTGTCATTAATGTATTGCCCATGTTAAATAGGATTCAGTTAAGATTCCCAGTGGAATTAAATATTGTAACGGTTTTCCTGTCATTTCTGGTTCAAATATTTGCTTGTTGCAGTGAAAGCTTCCCACCTTTCTGTTGGAAGCATCCTAAATGAGTTAAACAGTCCTGACCCAGTTTCTGGAGAGTTCTCTTGATATAACTGTCTCCATCTGCTGCACCTACATTTCACTTTTTGTACATGGGCTAAAAGGATGGAGAGTGAGAGAGTGGGAAGCTCCCTCACTAAGTCCTCTGGAACACTCTTCATCACTTGCACTATCCACTCTTATCTGGGCAGCCAATCTTATCAGGCCACAGGAACTGATTACTGAGATGCTGCTGGGAACGTACTGAGCGAGTTGTTTATTTTGGGCAGTTTGGAAGTTCTTTGTATCTCAAGCACAGATGTGCTGAGATCTGCTAAATTTAGCCAAAGTTTGGCTCAGAATTTTGTGGGGATTTTCCACCTTTGTTTTCAGTGAGCCGGAATGGTGGTAGGGCTGGACAATCGAGAGACATTCCCAAAATCGCACTCTCACCGGTGGATTTCCCTGCTCAACTCTCCCTGCCATTGATATAACGAAAGCTTGGGAATCCCATTTCCTTGCATTTAAACATATTATTGTTATTCCCTGCTGTAGCAACCCCCCCCCCCCCCCCCCCCCCAAAACCTGCTCCCCCCTTCATTGACAGGTTTACACTTGTCTTTGACAGAAGAGGGTCTAGCAGTCAATCCCTACTGTGGGTGCGCAGGTAAGTACCTTCCCCCAGGGGCACAGGGTCATGCCCACGCAGCACCCTGGCACTGCCCCTGGCTTCCATTGGGAAGATGCAGGGTGGTGGGGGAGTGGGAGGAGGGGGAAGAGTCTCATATCTGTGGGGGCATTCCCTTGAGGTGGGTGGGTCCTGAGCCCATTGAGGGAGGTGGAGGGGGGATTCTGTGGCATATATGTTTCTGTTTTTATTTTAATGTTTCAAAATATTGGTGGGGAAAGCTGGCAGTGAGACAAGCTACACCCTGCTTTTAAAGTAAAGCTTATTAGTCACAAGTAAGACTTACATTAACATTGCAATGAAGTTACTCTGAATTCTCCTAGTCGCCATACTGTGGCACCTGTTCGGGTCAATGCACCTAACCACCCGATTTTTTTTTTCCCACCTGATTTGACACTTGGTCGAGAAAAGAAAAATTCTGCTCTTGAATTCTTCATGTCTCCGAATGTTTACTTCAGTGCGTTGTGGAAGTGGTCACTTTTAACTGTTTAGCCTTCTCTTTTGTACTCTTAGTTCTATATTAAAATTGATGAATCCTCAGCCATGTACACGCTTAAAGATACGGCAGTTTGTGGTGCTTGGTGTTGCGAGATTTCTTATACTCTTAAAGACACAGTGCAGGTGTTCAGGTCAACTGGTCCTTGCTGGTGTTTATACTCTACACATCAACCACCTTCTGCCCCCTTTTTGTCTAATTCAGGGTATATCAGAATATTCTTCCTTATGCTACTTAACTAGTCCCTGTGGTAGTGAATTCCATACATTCTAAACCCACTGGCTAAGGAATGTGGGGCACGATCTTAACCACCCGTTCACACTGCACTCCCACCACAATAAAGATGAAGAATTTAGCAGCCGGCCAAATCTCCTTTCACTGCAGTAGGATTGGAAAATCCCGCTGGTGTGAAGGGTTGAAAACTTCCTGCTGAGGTTTCTCCTGAGTTTCTGATGGATTTATTTGCGATTCTCCTGTATTTGTGGCCTCTGGTTGAGAATCCTTCAAATGGCATTGGGAGGGTTCAGTGTGTTAACTGTGTGATACTGTCAGCTTCACTTGTCATTCAGTTGCTTTGAACGCTGACCCAATCTTTCTCCTTCAATCCAGCACGAGGATGCTTCTCTGACCATGTTTGAGCACTTGATCAGATCCAATGGGTTGGATGGTGTTCTGACAAACTACGGCCTAGAGTTACCAGATGACCTTGTATTTATCAAGGAGCAGATCGGCGGGCCGATACCCGATGCGAGGAGCAATGGCGAAGGCTGCAGTACAAATTGTTCAGTGGTAAGTGACCCCAAGGGGAAGGGAGAAAGGAAGGTGTGTGAGAGGTGATTGGTTTTAAAAAATGCCCTCGTGGCATTGTGCTAAAGCCCTGCCATGGCAGCTGATAGAATTTAAATTCAGCAGATAAATCTGGAATGTAAATCTGTCTCCATTAGCACAGTTGCCTCAGAACACCAGGGACTCGGGTTCGATTCCTGGCTTGGGTCACTGTCTGTGTGGAGTCTGCGTGTTCTCCCCATGTCTGCGTGGGTTTCCTCCGGGTGCTCTGGTTTTCTCCCACAGTCTAAAGATGTGCAGTCTCTGGATTGGCTGTGCTAAATGCGCAAGGTTATTGGGACAGCATGATCTATTACAGCTCAGTCAAGTTGATGAGGTATCTTTATTTCATCTACGTTTATTGTTTGCGGCAGAGATTGAAAGTAGTGAAGATAAGAAAGAAGAAACCAAGACACAGTATTTACTCTGTCCTGTGAGTTCAATTTTTGTATTTAATTTTGGTATCTTGTCTTTTCAGTGGCCATACAAAGGCCGGCCCAGAGAGAAGGGTTTTCTCTATGAAATTGTTGCCAACAAGAGAAATGGGATTGATGTTGATAAGTGGGATTATTTTGCCAGGTAAGCCTGCCCTCTCAGTCTCTCTGATCACTTAGTGAAGAGCATTCTTTCTTCCATGTCTCTTCACTGCAGGAACTCAAAGTGTGGGATTTTCCAACACCCTGGCAGGGGTGGCACTCCAAATTTTCCCATCCTGGTGGTTGGAAAATCCCGCTCAGAGTTAATTTAAATCGGATGTGTCAGTCCTGGCCACTGTTATTGTGCTTAAAGAGGAGACTTGTATATTTGTTCCAATTTCCTCTTTTTTGCTGCTGAAGATTTCGCTTTTGCTGGAGTGCAATTCCACAGACTTCCCTAAGTAGTGGCTGTAAATGTTGGCCAGCTGTTTGACTATATGGGGAATCACAGCTCAGCCTAACTTTGAACTCAACACGGGTGTGCTTCCCACCAGTTGTATAACCAGGAAGGAAGAGTCTTACCTGATTTGTTGGCTTGGCTGAGAGCTAACTGAACATGATCCAGCCTGTGACCGTTTGATCCACAGAGACACTCCCCACCCCCCACACATTCCTTGATCCCTTTAGCCGCAAGTCCTTTACCTAATTTCTACTTGAAATTACAAAATGTTTTGGCCTCAACTACTTTTTCTTGTAGTGAATTTCACACATTCTGGGTGAAGAAATTTAGTTTAACACTTATTCTCAAACTATGACCCCTAGTCTTTGAAAGTTGGCACCCAGGTTGATAAAGTTGTTAAGAAGGCGTACGGTGTGTTAGCTTTTATTGGTAGAGGCATTGAATTTAGGAGCCGTGAGGTTACGTTACAACTGTACAAAACTCTGGTGCGGCCGCACTTGGAGTATCGCGTACAGTTCTGGTCGCCACATTATAAGAAAGATGTGGAAGCATTGGAAAGGGTGCAGAGGAGGTTTACCAGGATGTTGCCTGGTATGGTGGGAAGGCCTTATGAGGAAAGGCTGAGGGACCTGAGGTTATTTTCATTAGAGAGAAGAAGGTTACGCGGTGACCTAATTGAGGCGTATAAGATGATCAAAGGACTGGATAGGGTGGATAGTGAGAGCCTTTTTCCTCGGATGGTGATGACCAACACGAGGGGACATAACTTTAAATTAAGAGGTGGTAGTTATAGGACGGATGTCAGAGGCAGGTTCTTTACACAGAGGGTGGTGAGGGCGTGGAATGCCCTGCCTGCAGCAGTTGTGGACTCGCCTACTTTGGGGGCATTCAAATGTTCGGTGGATAGGCATATGGATGATATTGGAATAGTTTAGGTTAGAGGGTCCACTGGCCGGCGCAACATAGAGGGCCGAAGGGCCTGTTCTGTGCTGTAATGTTCTATGTTCTAGTCCTGGAGTCTTCCACCATTGGGATCATGATGACTTGTTTGTCGGTAGCCTTTCCCACTACTGCATCCTTAACGTGAGTTCTTGTTTAAGGCATTGCATGGTTAAAGGTTGCAGAAGCTTGGTTGTATTCCTTTTGAACGTTGCAAGTGTCCTGATCGGAGTATTCAAAATGATAAAGGAATCTAAGAGAGTCAGTGTAGAAAAACTGTTCCCTTTGGTGTGGGAATCCATGGGAACAAGAGTAGATATTTCAGCCTCCCCGTCTGCCCTGCCACTCACTGAGATTATAGATGATCTGTACCTTACTGACCTCCATCAACCTACTTGAACTCATCAACCTTTTGTCCTCTTGGCTGTCCAAATATTGTTGACCACAGATTTAATTTAATTATGACCACCCTTTGTGAAAACTTGTTTTCTAACTTGTCTCCTGTATGTAAGGAAACCAGAATTAGAGGACACAACCTCAAAATAAGGGGGTGCAGTTTAGAACGGAGTCGAGGAGGAACTTCACTCAAGGGGTGGTGAACCTGTGGAATTCTCTGCCCGTTGAAGTGGTGGAGGCTACCTTGTTGAATATATTTAAATCATAGGTAGATATATTTCTGATAGACAAGGGAATTAAGGGTTATGGGGAGAAAGTGGGAAAGTGGAATTGATCCACTTCAGATCAGCCATGATCTTATTGAATGGCAGGGCAGGCTCGAGGGGTTAGATGGCCTATTCCTGCTCCTATTTCTTATGTCTTGACTCTGATTTTAAGGATAAGGTTCCTTGTCTTAGACTCCCTCCTCCAGAGGAAACAATCCTCCCCTCCCGATTCCTTTGAAGATCCTAAAACCTAAGTCAAGTGATTCCTTAACCTTTCCTTTTTTTTTGGGGAACACGAACCCAGTTTATGTAATCCTCATAATCTAACCATTCAGCCCCAGTAACATTCTGGTGAATCTTTGCTAGCCTGCGCTGTTCTTTTCGTAGGGTACAGAACCCAGACTTGTGATTGAACCAGGGCATTGGATAACTGTGGCACAACTTTGCCCTCCCTCTTGTACATTACAGTTCTCTGAGATAAACAGTGAAGATCCCATTAGCATTATCATAGTGTTACCGCATGGGAAAAGACCCTTTGCTCCTTTGTGCCTCTACTGGCCATCAAGGTGCAGCTCAGTGATTAGCGCTGCTGCCTCACAACGCCAGGGACCCGGGTTCAATTCCAGCCTCAGGTCACTGTCAGTGAAGAGTTTGCACATTTTCCCCGTGTCTGTGTGGGTTTCCTCCAGATGCTTTGGTTTCCTCCCACCCTGGTTAGGTTGATTGGTCATGCTAAATTGTGTCAGGGGGATTAGCGGGGTGGACGTGTGGGGTTACGGGAATAGGACTTGGGTAGGATTTTGGTCAGTGCAGACTTGATGGGCCAAATGGACTCCTTCTGCACTACAGGGATTCTATGATTTAGCTATTCTAATCTTGTTTTCCAGTTCTTGGTCCATAACCTTAGATACTATGGCATTTCATATAGTGCTCATATAAATACTTCTTAGTGTTTGGGTTTTCTTTCTATATTCAGCAGTTTATTGATCGCTGTAGTTGGATCCCTCAATATCTTTGTTTATCACTTTTTTCATCATTTAGACAAAATAGTCTGAACTATCTTTCTTTGGGTCTTAAACAGATGGCCTCTTAGCTGCCACAAGATCATCCATTTCCTTAATCTATCAATATCTCCCTGTAATGTTAGGCTGCCGTATGTATTACTGATGATGCCAATAGTCTTTTATCATTGGCAACCTTGGACATATGGCTCTCAGTTGCATGTTGCATTAATGCGTGTGGTCAGTGTTTGAGACCCAAGTACAGATTATTCTGGGACACCACTAGTTACTTGCTTGTGATTCGAGTAGATGCCTAGTGTCTCCACACTCTGTCTTCTGTCACCTAACAAGGTTGAGCTTTAACTTTGGTAAGGTGGCACTTAAGGGGAGGCAGTGGGGGATTCCTCGTTTATCCCTTTTCCCTTTCTTGAATCGTGGCATTCTATTAGAAACTCGCCACTCCTAAAGTATCCTTATATTCAGCAAGGATTGAAAGATTTTGACCAGTCCCTTTGTTCTTTCTACTTTTTTTTTTCTTTCAGTAACTTGGGATATGTTCCACCTGGGCCAGATGGCTTGTCAGCTTGCAGAAACACTCTTCCAAATACATCTTTTGTCTCTTGTGATCCCATCTAGAATTTCCTTGCCTCCGTTCAGTGTAACATTCACATTATGTGGCGGTACAGTGGTTAGCAATGCTGCTTCACAGCAGCAGGGACCTGAGTTCGATTCTGGGCTTGGGTCACTGTCCGTGTGGAGCCTGCAGTTTCTCCCCGTGCCTGCATGGATATCCTCTGGGTGCTCCGGTTTCCTTCCACGCTCCAAAAATGTGTGGATTAGACAGACTTGCCGTGCAAAGTTGCCCCTTAGCTAGATCCTCTGACACTAAGGTAAATGCATGGGGTTATGGGGGTAGGGCCTGGGTGGGATTGTGGTCGGTGCAGGCGCGATGGGCTGAATGGCCTCCTTCTGCACTGTAAGATTCTACGATTGTTTACTTTGTGAAGACGTTGTCCTCGTTTTCATCTTTTGGCCAAATCCTTTGCTTTCTCGTGAAGATTTTCCTTTGGATACTTCACATGGCCAACACTTTCCCTCGCCACATCTTAGATGTTAGATGATTATAACAACACAGAATTAAATAACAGAGTTACATTTACTTGTCTAAAGAGGAAGTTCTCGAACAAGGAAGCCAATGGAATGGAAAAGAGACTGATTAGATTGGGAGCCTTTAGGAATGGAGTCGGGGTGCGCTTTTCCCTTTGCTGGGGACTTACTTTCAAATTGTAAATATAAGCTAATTTCTTCATTGTGTGATGATTCAACAGAACGTGTTGTCACCTTTATTGATGTGAAGACTGAGATTGATGGCGTCTTGTCTTGTTTTTGAAGGGACTGTCATCACCTGGGAATCCGGAACAACTTTGACTTTGCACGCTTCATCAAGTTTGCTCGAGTTTGTGAGGTTGGCAAAAAGAAGCACATTTGCACTCGAGATAAGGTGATGTCTATTGTCAGATTAAATGGACAGAATTGTTAAAGCTTTTCTTAAAAAAAAAACACCCTGGTGAATTTTTCACTCCCCACAGGCATACTAAACCTATATTACACCTGTGTTTGCAGCAATTAACTCAGTATAATGCTGTCCATTATTCTCCTTTTATCTTGGAATCCATGTATAGAACTTGGGACATGAAGAATGGTGGGCCAGATCTACACCCTCAAAGCATATTGTGTCCTATGAAGATTCATTCAAGGGGTATGGGCATAGTTGGCAGGATGGGCACTAGTTGTCTTTCAAAAGCTAGTGATACACTTCCCCTCGCCCTGAGTCATTGCAATCATGTATTGTAAACACTCCCACAACGCTGATCGGCAAGTGATATATATCTGCTAAACATGTCCACCTAGGTTGGATTATCATCAGGTTGCTGTGATTTAGTTGAGGGTACATGAGAGTCGAAAAGTTAAGTGATTATTGTTTTTGCTTGGTGCAAATGCGATGGGCCAAAGGACCATGATTCTAGAAAAAGTAAAATAACAGATATTATGAGTGGTTGCAAGGTCACAATGAATTGATTCCACAGACCTGAACGTGAATCGTACGCATCTGATTTAAGATTTTAGATTGCTCTGTCCAGGCTGCTTTATATTTCAGTGGTTCTCCATATAGTGGTTACATCCAGAGAATGCTTTTAAATTTGCATATTCTCCTTGTGTCTGCGTGGGTTTTGTCCTGAAGATGTGCTGGTTAAGTGGATTGGCCATTGCTAAATTGCCTCTTAGTATCAGGGTAAATATGTGGAGCTACAGAAATAGGGCCTGGGTGGGATTGTTGTCTGTCCAGACTTGATGGGCTGAATGGCCTCCTTCTGTACTATAGGGATTCTATAAAGACCTTTTAGGGTTTTGCTTTTGTGGTTTTGGTTGATGATGTGTTCTGATGTATTTGGGTGACAAAAAGAACAGTTCTAAAATCCCTTTCACTGCAAATCCTGAACTGTTTCTCTTAATATTTTGCTATCAAAGTTGATAGCTTGCCAAGACACATCAACAAGTTTAAACCTTGATTTCTTGACTCCTTGGGTGTTTGGAGAAAGGAATATGCACTCCCTAACTCGGGGGCAGGTGATTTACCGGAAGGATGAGTCACCGATAATAAGGGATTGTTTACAGTGAGTATCCCAGATGTCTGCTGTTACTTGTCAGCTCAGCAGGGCGTTGCAGACAGTATTGACTCTATTGATCGCATTGTTTCACAAATGTACACAGTGTTTCTGTGTTTGAATTTATTTTTAATTGACCTCTTTATTTAATTGTGAAAGGTACAGATGGTAATTCCTGTTAGACAGCATGTGCGGCACCATTGTCCTGGACCTTGTCTCTGGTTGGTGTTTCTGTTTTGAGGCGGTTGATGTGTTCGGATCCCGTGGGAAAAATATTGAACCCCAAACGAGCAAACTAAAATTTTGTCTCCAGATCCTGCACGAGTTTTTGAGATGTTTTGCTTGAACTGGGTTAAGTTTGGGTACTGGATTCAGACGGAGTCTTCACGTTCTCCCCATGTCTGCGTAGGTTTCCTCCTGGTGCTCCAGTTTCCTCCCACAGTCTGAGAGATGTGTTGGTTAGGTGCATTGACCCGAACAGGTGCCAGACTGTGGCAGCTAGGGGAATTTCACAGTAACTTCATTGCAGTATCAATGTAAGCCTTGCTTCTGACACTAATAAATAAACCAAATTAATCAGATTGAAAGGATGATTTTTATTTGGACTGAATTCCAACAATTTGCTGCTATAACTTTTACCTAGGAATGCTTGTTGGTGAATTGAACCGAACTGTCTGTTAATTCAAATCCATGGCGAAAGCGTTTGCTGTATGTGATGCTGATCATTTGTTGAACTGAGGGCATACCAATTAAAATACAGCCACCACACATTACACAAATTATCATCCATTATCCCTGACTTCTGTTGGTTTTAGTGATTGATTTTAATTATTAACTAACATTCAACATCCTTGCTTTAAAATCTTTCCCTGTCTTTGCCCCTTCATACCACAAACGTCCTTCAACCCTACACCTCCCTGAGAATAGGGGGCACAGCTGCCTCACAGCGCTAGGGACCTGAGTTCAATTCTGGCCTTGGGTCACTGTCTGTGTGGAGTTTGCATATTCTCCCCATGTTTGCATGGGTTTCCTCTGGGTGCTCTGGTTTCTTTCCACAGTCCAAAGATATACAGGGTAGGTGGATTGGCCATGATAAATTGCCCCTTAGTGTTGGGATAAACATGTGGGATTGTGGGGACAGGGCTCAGTGGGATCGCTGTAAGTGCAGCCTCGATGGGCCAAATGACCTCCTTCTGCACTGGAAGGATCCTATGATTCCACATTCCCTCAGTTCTGGCCTCTCCTGCATCTCCATGATTTTCATCACTCCAACTTTGGTCTTTTCAGCCACTCAGGCATTTAAACTTCAGAATCTCTTCCCTAAACGTCACCAGCTTTCCTCCTTCAAGATATCTTTGACCAAATTTACGGTCACCAGTCCTAATATTTCCGGATGTTGCTCGGTGTTGCACTTAATGCCCCAAGTCACTTCACAGAAATGTGGGATGTTGTGTATTGTTTACTGTGTGCATGCACAGCCTGTAGTTTCAGTCCCTGGGAACCCAGTTCACCCATCAACGCTGGGGTTTAACGTTGTGTGAGAGTAAATATTGAATAAGTCCAAATTATATCAAAAAAATCTGATGGGATCAGATCTGCCAATGAAGGATTGATGACTTTTGGAACACTCCATGTTCAATGGTCAAAGAATGAAGAAAAGTACAGCGTGGGAATAGGCCATTCGGCCCTTCAAGCCTGTACTGATCATGATGCTCTGATTAAAACAAAAACCTTCTGCCCTTACTCGGACCGTATCTCTTTCTTTCTTCCATATTCTTTACCTATCCAGATGCCTCTTAGGTGTTACTGCTTCCACCACATCCTCTGCACATTCGAGGCATCCACCACTCTCTGCATGAAAACCTCCCCCACACATCTCCTCGAGATCAGGCAACATCCTGGTAAACGTTCTGTCCAAAGCTTCTGGTAGTGTGGTGACCAGAACTTGCCACAATACTCCAAATGCGGCCTAAACAAGTTTTTATAAAGCTGCAATATGGTTTTCCAACTCCTGGCTGATAAAGACAAGTGGGCTATATTCCTTCTTAACCACCTTGGACACCTGTGTTTTCACTTTTAGGGAACTGTGTATCTAAGGATAGTGATGAAGATCATCAGAGGATACAGCAGGATATAGATCAGTTGGAGACTAGGGCAGAGAGATGGTAGATGGAGTTTAATCCAGACAAATGTGAGGTAATGTATTTTGGAAGATTTTATACAGATAGAAAATATACAGTAAGTGGCAGAACCCTTAGGAGTATTGATAGGCAGAGGGATCTGGGTGTACAGGTACACAGATCACTGAAAGTGGCAACGTAGATGGAGAAGGTAGTCAAGAAGCCATACAGCATGCTTGCCTTCATTGGCCGGGGTATTGAGTTTAAAAATTGCAAGTCATGTTGCAGCTTTATAGAACTTTAGTTAAGCCACACTTGGAATATAATGTTTAATTCTGGTTGCCACACTACTAGAGGATGCGGAGGCTTTGGAGAGGATACAGAAAAGATTTACCAGGATGTTGTCTGGTATAGAGGGCATTAGCTTTGAGGAGAGGTTGGAGAAACTTGGTTTGTTCTCACTGGAGTGACGGACGTTGAGGGGAGACTTGATAGAAGTCGACAAGATTATGAGAGGCATGATCAGAGTGGATAGTCAGAAGCTTTTTCCCAGGGTGGAAGAGGGCATAGGTTTAACATGTGAGGGGCAAGGTTTAAAGGAGATCTTGGCAGTACAAAGAATGGTGGGTGTTTGGAACTCATCAGAGGAGGTAGTGGAAGCGGATATGGTAGTGATTTTTAAGGGGCATCTTGACAAGTATATGAATGGGATGGGACTAGAGGGATATGGTCCCTGGAAGGGTAGGAGGTTTTAGGTAGGATAAATCAGGTAGGATTTGGAAGGCTGAAGGGCCTATTCCTGTGCTTTGTTCTTTTCTTCTTTATTCTTTGCATCCCCAGATCCCTCTACATGTTAATATTCCTAAGGATTCTGCCATTTACAGCATAATTCATACCTAAGTTTGATCCTCAAATGTATCACCTCACATTTGTCCGGTTTAAACTCATTGGTCATTTCTGTGTCCAAGTCTTCAATCTGTATATACCTTGCTGTATCCTCTGACAATCCTTGACACTATCAGCAACTCTACCAATCTTCATGTCATCCACAAACTTATTAATCAGGCCACTCACATTTTCTTTCTGATCAGATCATATATACTATAAACAATAGAGGTCCCACCACTGAGGAGCACCCTAGCTATAGATCTCCATTCTGAAAAAATACCTTTCCATTGCAACTCTCTATTTTCTATAAGCAAGCCACTTCTGTATCCATCTAACCTGTCCACCCTGAATCCCATTAGATTTTTTTTTGTACCGGTCTGCTTGGGAGCTTGTCAAACGCCTCATTGAAGTCCACACAAACTAGATCCACAGTGCTTCCTTCATCAATTTTCTTTGTCATCTCTTCAAAAGAACAATCAAGTTGGTGAGACATGAACTTCCTTGTACAAAACCATGCTGCCTATCACTAGCGAGTCTATTTTCCTCTAAATGTGCATATATCCTGTCGCTCAATATCTTCTCCAAAAGCTTCCCCACCACTTGTGTCAGGTTCACTGGCCTATGATTTCCTGAATTATCTGTACTTCCTTTTCAAAACAAGGGAACAACATTGGCCATTCTCCAGTCCTCTGGAAGCTCGCTATGATCAAAGAAGATGTAAGATATCTGTTAAGGCCTCAGCTATTTCTTCCCTTGCCTCCTGCAGTAACCTGGAATTGATATCATCTGGCCCTGGGGACTTGTCTACCTTAGTGCAATTAATATATTGACATTCTCAAGCGTGTTCACACACTCATACCTGACTTCACCAACAGTGGTCAGCAGTTTGAGGAGCCCTAAGGCTTTTATTGCTGGTGTCGGAATCCAATCTTTGGAAACATTGGAGATACTTAAGGTTCAGTGTGATCTCCTTAAATACCCCAGTGGCATTCTCGCTGAATTATCCATTGTTAAATTCTGTTCCAGGATGTCACTCCAAGGACCTGGTTGTTGGTGCACTGTGAAGAACAAGAGTTTATTTGTTTTTCTTTCCTGTTTCTCCTTGCAGGAAGTTGCTGATCTGTATAACATGTTTCACACACGAAACACTTTGCATCGCAGAGCCTATCAGCATAGAGTGAGCAACATTATCGAGAGCATGTGAGTATAACTGAAGTGAAGTTGTGTCTCTCCGGGACTCGTGTTAAGTTGGTTTTTTTTCTCATTTCTGCTCAAATGTTCTCTTTTCCTGAAGGATCTCATTGTGAATTACAAGTCCTTATTGTTAGCCATCCTCTAGCACCTTAACTCCAAATGTGAAACCCTGATAGTGAGGGTGAGTGGCTGATTGATGTTGCCTAAGAGAAATCAAACTCCAGTCCGCCTGGTCCTCACTGACGGTGACACGTTTACACTGCAGCAGCAATCTCTGTCTGTTGGTCAACATGAGGAACCCTGGCTGATTTCTATTCTCTTTAATCTTCCCCTTCCCCATCCTAAGGGCACTGAAGCCGATAACGGAGCATTGCTGCTCTGCCTGTTCAGCTGTACGAGCTCCATACAGACCAGCGATCCACCCTGAGTCTGTCTCTTCCCCCGTGGCAGCGAATGTACCCTCTGAGCCATTGGATTCCTAGAGAAGCAATTTAAAAATCCTTGTTTGGAAAATGTCGCTGACACATTTCTGAAAATATATTTAATCTTTCAGGATCACAGAGGCACTGGTGCTAGCAGATCCACATATCAAGATAAGTGGTACCCACGGGGAGCTTTATCAAATGTCCACATCAATTGATGACATGGTGGCTTACACCAAACTGACAGGTGAGCATCACTGTATGGTTCCCAATTACGTTGTTCTTTGTATCTTACAACCTATAAGGCCATCTGGCTCATCTTTCCTGTGCTGCCCCTTTGTTTAATTCATCTCATTCCCCACAGCCCTGTGCCTTTTCTTGTTTTACTCCAGAGTTAGGGCACAGTGGTTAGCACTGCTGTCCCTCAGTGCCAGGGAACCAGTTTGATTCCTGGCTTGGGACACTGTCTGTGTGGAGTCTGCATGTCCTCCCCTGTGTCTGTTCCCACAGTCCAATCAATCTAACCTGCACATCTTTGGCCATGCTGAATTGACCCTTAGTGTCAGGGGAACTCGCAGGGTAAATACATGGGGTTACAGGGATAGCATTGTGGTCAATGCAGATTTGATGGTCACAATGGCTTTCCTTCTTCACTGTAGAGATTCTGTGATAATTCTATGAACCTTCCCTGCTCTCTGGAGGACAATCACAGCCTTTGTGATTTCATTGCTTAATTAAAACGCCCGTCACTATCCCTGATGGCGTCCTGCATCCTCTCCAAGGGTTTAACACTGGTTAAAAGCTGTGTCCAGGAATGAATGCAAACACTAACTGAAGTCTTAACAGTGTTTAATAAACTAAACTTTTAAGAACCATTGTGTTGAGTCATTAAGTTATGTAGTGCTGGAAAGGCCTTTCGGCCCATCTCACTGCTACAATATCTGGGAAATTGGTCTTTTTGTGGAATCTGGCTACACCAAAGCCAAGGGATGAGAAACCCTAAAATGAAGGAACAAGCTAGAAAAACGACTGTAGCCAATAGAAAATTTTGGGCTGTTTGTTGCTCTAACTGCTGCTTTTTTATCTTCTGGGGAGACAAAGAAGCAAGTTATTTAGTTGACCAGAACTTTGATTGCTTTTTCAGATGAGATCTTTCAACAAATCCTGAATTCATCTAAACCAGAATTGAAACCCGCGCGGGAAATCCTGAACAATATCATCTGTCGCAAGCTCTACAAATGGGTAGGACAAACCCAACCTGAAGCTGAAACAACAATTCCAGCAGTAAGTATTTACCTTTTAGCACTGCTGCCTCACAGGGGCCTGCGTTCGATTCCTGGCCTGGCTCACTGATTATGTGAAGTTTGCACATTCTCCCTGTGTCTGTGTGAGTTTCCTCCGGGTGCTCCAGTTTCCTCCCACAGTTCGAAGATGTGTGGGTTAGGTGGATTGGCCATGCTAAATTGCCCCTCAGTGTTCTGTGATGCATAGGTTAGGGGGATTAGTGGGATAAATATGTTGGTTTAAGGGATAGGGCCTAGATGGGCTTGTTGGTGCAGGCTCAGTGGGCTGAATGACCACCTTCTGCACTGTAGGGATTCTATGATTCTAGAATGATGTAGCGTCAGACACACTGTGGTTTGACCAGTTTGTACTCCTCGTGAGTCTCCTCCCAGTCTAATCCCTCTATCCTGTGTTCAATTCTCCCTCATTTATACACTCTCTGAATACATTAACGCTGTTAGCTTTAACCACTCCCATGTGGCAGCAAATTTCACATTCTCAGTCTTCCCTGGAAGGAAATTCTTTGACCTTTTCAAAAAAAAAATCAGTAAGACGTCTTGCAACATCAGGTTAAAGTCCAACAGGTTCCTCTGTAATCACAAGTTTTCAGAACACTGCTCCTTCTTCAGGTGAGTTATCCTCATTCGAGGCTACGATCATAGATCATAGAACCTTACACTGCAGAAAGAGGCCCTTTGGCCCATCGAGTCTGCACCGACCACAATCCCACCCAAGCTGTACCCCTATATCCTGACACATTTACCCGCTAATCCCTCTAACCTACGCATCCCAGGACACTAAGGAACAATTTTAGCATGGCCAATCAACCTAACACGCACATCTTTGGGCTGTGGGAGGAAACCGGAACACCTGGAGGGAGCCCACGCAGACACGAGAAGAATGTGCAGACTCCACACAGACAGTGACCTGAGCCAGGAATCGAACCCAGGTCCCTGGAGCTGTGAAGCAGCAGTGCTAACCACTTGCTACTGTACCGCGTCACACCTGATGTGATGAAACTTCTTACTATGTCCACCGTGCCGGCGTCTCCACATCATGGCTATAATGATTAAAAATGTAAAAAAATCAGTTAGTGGCTGTTACACCTGTTCTTCCTTGTTTTAGACTGATCGACAATTAGAAATAGTTTCTTCACGTCCATCCTGTTAATCCCTGTTCTCATTTTAAAGATGTTTGTTGAAGTTCCTCTCATTCTTCTCCAGTGTTTCAGTTCCCCAAAAGGCAGCAGTTCCTTCTACATTTTCTGCTGGAAGTCCTATTGGGAAAGTATTTACTGGTTTATCCTCCCAGCCCATGCCCTTGTAATGAGCTGGGCATTTATGTTGCTGTCAGAGATCTAGTCTCGTCTAGGGGGGGTGAATCTTTGGGGGACTCTGTCTACAGGATAATCTTGCTGGCATTAGACTGCAAGCCTGGAGTCTCGCAACAGATGTCAAAGTGGTTAACGTTGCTGCCTCATGGTGCCAGGGACCTGGTTTAATTCCAGGCTCAAGTGACTGTGTGCAAACTCGATATAAACATTTTCCCTTTATCTGCCTGTGTTTTCTCCAGGTGCTCCGATTTTCTCCCACAGTCCAAAGAAGTGCAGGTTAGGTGCGCTGGCCATGCTAAATTGCCTGTTAAGTATCCCAAGATGTGTCGATTAGGTGGATTAGCCATGCTCAATGTGCGGCATTAAAAGCACTAACAGGGGCAGCATTGTGGCACAGTGGTTAACACTGCTGCTTCACAGCACCAGGGACTCCAGATTCAATTCCTGGCTTGGGTCACTGTCTGTGTGGAGTGTGCACACTCTCCCCATGCCTGTGTGCGTTTCCTCTGGGTGCTCTGTTTTCCTCCCACAGTCTGAAAAATGTGCACTGACCCGAACAGGCGGCGGAGTGTGGCGACTAGGGAATTTCACACTAACTTCATTGCAGTGTTAACGTAAGCCTTACTTATGACTAATTTTTAACTTCTGTTACAATCTGTTTTACTTTCAGGAAGAGATCAATGAGCTGAATCATCAGGTTGCTGCAGCTAATCCACCAACACCTTTGGATGTCCAACTTACTCCAGGAGATTTCATTGTAAACGTAGGTATTGGTTAAGGACTTGTTTGAGCTTTTTTCCTTCACCCTGTCGTGAAAGTTGGATGTGGTGTATGAACACCTCTTCTATGTGTCAGCTCAGAACGTCAATGGTTCAGATCTTGAATAGAATGGTTGTAGTGCAGAATTAATAGAATGGGGAGGTGGCACAGTGGTGGTGTCACTAGACTAGTAATCCAGAGCAAGATCTGGGGACCTGGGTTCAAATCCCACCATAGCAAAATGGGTGAAATTCAGTAGAAATCTGGAATTAAAAGTCTAATGGTCTTGAAACCATTGTAGATGTGTCGTTAAAACCCGTCTGGTTGACCCATCCTTTAAGGTGTGGGTCCAGGTCCAAGGCACTGTGGTTGACTCTCAAAATATCCAACCAGTGACTCCCACTTCCAGTAAAATGAACATGGAAAAAAAACTGTAATCAACTTCTTCATTGATCTCTACTGGGTAAGGTATGCGTGTGAGCATTGACCAAGGAGCTGGTTTGGCTTGGCTAGAGATACCATCTGAATAAATTGCCCTGCCCTCAAATGGAATTGAATTAGACTCATTCATTCTGGTTCATGAGGCCACAGCCACATTATAGGAAGGATGTGATTGCACTGGAGGGCAGAGGAGATGCACCAGGATGCAGCCTGGGATGGAAGGTTTTAAGTTATGATGAGAGTTTGGATTGGCTTGAGTTGTTTTCATTGGAGCAGAGAAGACTGAGAAGCGACTTCCTCGAGGTGTACAAGATTGAGTGGATAAGGAGCAGCTATTACCCTGGGGTTACAGGGGACATATGTTCAAAAGAGAGGCAGAACGTTCAGGGGGGGTTGTGAAGAAAATCTTTTTTTCCCCTGAGGGTGGTGACAGTCTGGAATGCACTGCCTGGGAAGGTGGTAGAAATTGGTTGGTTCACATCCTTCTAAAAAGTAACTGGATGAACACTTGGCAAACCGTAACATAATCAAGGCTGTGGGCCAAGTGTTGGTAAATGGGATTAGGTAGGAAGTCAGGTTTTTCTCCACATGTCGGTGCAGACTTGATGGACTGAAGTGCCTCTTCACTGTATAATTCTAATCTTTAGACTACCAGTGGGATATTAAATCTTAATCTCTGTTTCAGTACAGTAATACCCAAGAACACCCACACTAGATTCTGTCACCGTGCCTCCAAGTGCATACACACGCTAACAGCACGGGGAGGCGGTGCAAACTTGCAGCAATTACAATTTTAAGAAAGGAACAGATTTTATTGTAAGAATTGCTGGATGAAGGAAGACCAGGGTCCATCTAGTTAATCTTCTCCCATCCAATAGAGTCACGATTCAACAGGAATTAAGTTGCTGATGACACAGAGCAGTAAATCTCTAATGGCTTCATTCTGCAACTGATCTGGAAACGCACTGAAATGTCGAGTCCCTGGAGTGGAAATTGAAGCCATTGAGTCAGAGGCAAGGTTGCTATTTCTTGATGGTACGGGGCTTTGGTGCTGATGTAAATGAAGCTGGAAATTGCATCTGATGTTTCTGCCTAAACCACAGTGTGAATTGTTACATTTCTGATGATTCAGCGAAAGGAAGTGGGACTGATTGAGAGCAGATTGAATGAGTCACGGATAACCATGATCTCCCGGGGATGGGACAGGGGGGACGTGGGGCATGACATTTCTGCTGGTCCCACCATCGGGAAGTTACCTCAGCAGGTTCAAATCCCACTCCAGAGACCTGAGCACAAAATGGAGACTGACATGCCGGTGGGACTGGAAATTTCTGCCTAATGGACCTTTTTACTAATTTCCATCTCATCTGTGACGATTCCCACAGCGGATGGGATTGGGGAAAATGCACCCACGATATGTCAGAATGAGATGTTTGACAGTTTCTAGGTTTACTTCCATTACAAATTTGATTGAGGATTCCATTACCTTTCCCATCACTGAGCGAATTAGGTTGTGGTTCCGTGGACTTATTCAATCTCCATTTCTGTACATGCGAATCACAGCAACTTTCAGCCAATCCTCTGATAATAACTTCTTGTTCTTGTCAGTATTTATCTCTCAGCCAATACTGCAAAAACAGATTACCTGGGCTTTATCACATTGCTCTTTGTGGGGGTTTGCAGTGTGCAAACTGGTTGCTAGATTTTCAATTGTGACACTTTGGGTTTCATTGGCTGTAAAGTGCTTTGGGGCATCCTGAGGTTGTGAAAGGCGCAATACAAATACAAGTCTTTTCATTTGTGAACATTCAGGAATTCTCTGGATTGATGTGTTTCAGAGTTTCAACATCCGTTTTCTCCTTTTATTTAGGTCATTCAGATGGACTACGGGATGGAGAAAGAAAATCCAATTAACAAGGTCCAGTTCTATTGCAAGAACAACCCTAACCAGGCCTTCAAAATTCGTAAAGATCAGGTAACTGCAATACGTAGAACTTAGAACACTACAACACAAACAGGCCCTACAGCCCACAAGTTGTGCCAATCATATCCTTACCTACCAGGCCTATCTATAACCCTCAATCCCATTAAATCTCATGTACTCATCCAGAAGTCTCTTAAAAGACCCCAACGAGTTCGCCTCCACCGACGGCAGCCGATTCCACTCACTCACCACCCGAGGCATCAGCAAATCCTGTTCCTGATTTTAACTTCAAGAAGTCAACTCTGTCCAATCGAACACTAAGCAAAGGCAGTGCTGTAACTCAGAAATGTCATCCTTGTTGGTTTGTTGTTAATGTAAGTGAAAATCAACCTTCTGTCTCCTGTGTCCACTCAGGTCTCTCAGTTGCTGCCGGAGAGGTTTACAGAGCAGCTAATCCAAGTGTACTGTAAGAAGATGGATGAGCGGAGTGTGGAAGCAGCCAAGAAACACTTTGTACAGTGGTGCATCAACAGGAACTTCACTAAACCCAAGGTAGGAAGCTGGAGACCACACTGGAAAGTTGTGGTTTCTGTAATTTCTTGCAGCACTGTTGCCTACCTGCAATATTAAACTTCACTGTAATTGAAAGATTATTTTGTCACATGTCAATGCCCTCACCACAAACACTGATGTTGGCCATAATTTAACAGTAACTTTTGAACCAAAAGGTCCTGGGTTCAAATCCCATCGCAGAGACTTGAGCACACAATCGAGGCTGACACACTTCTTGCAGCGCTAAGTAAGTACGACAGTTAAAAGTGTCAAAGTGTCTACAGGAATGTTAAAGAAGAGGCCCCAGGTTCCATCTTGGGACAATGTAATGGATCCCAAGCAATGTATTGAAGAGCAGCAAGGCAGTTCTCCCCGGTATGTTGGCCAATTTTTTCCCCGAAATAAATATTGGTAAGAAGAGATGATCTGGTCATTATCACGTGCTGTTTGTGAGATCTTGCTATGTGTAAATCGGCTGTTACATTCGTACATTGTAACAGTGTCCGCCCTGCCAAAATGCTTTCTTGGTTGTGAAATTCTTTGACACGTCACAAGGTTGTGAAAGGTGCTATGAAAATGCAAATCTTGTCTATTTCAGTTTAGCCAATGGTACATGCAACAACCCAAATCCTTGTGTGGCTCATTAGCTACTCATTTCAACTATGCCCCACCCCCACATTTAAGAGATTGGTGGGTGGGGAGTTTCCTGGGTAACTTAATGAATCAAGGCAGAAAGTCCTATGTTTGATTCTAGCTGGTGCTGACATAAATGAGTCGAAAAATGCCCCAGAGTTTGCAGATTATCATCACTGATCCCCCAACTGGAGCAGCATGGTGGCACGGTGGTTAGCACTGCTGCCTCACAGTGCTAGGGACCCGGGTTCAATTCCAGCCTCAGGTGACTATGCAAACTCCAAACAGACGTTCTCTCCGTGTCTGCGTGAGTTTCTTCCAGTTTGCTCCCGCTGGTCAGATAGATTAACCATGCTTAATTTCCTCTCAGTATCCTAAATGTGTAGGTTAGGGATAAATGCTTGGGGTTATGGGGATACAGCCTGGGTAAGATGCTCTGTCGGAGAGTCAGTGCAGACTTGATGGGCCGAATGGCTGCCTGTGCTGTAATCTTTCTATGATGAGTGCAAGTATATAGCCACGGCAAGAGAACAGGATAAGGCGTTGCCTTCACCCTCACCTAGTTAAGACCTGGCATGTTCCCTACTGTACCAAGATTGAGCTGAGGTTTTGGAGGGCTTGTCCAGGACTTATGGACTGGGCCTTGAGTGAATCACATACCTGCAGGACAGGGGGAGGGGAGGAAAACAACTACAGTAGGGATGTTGACTCTGTAATAGTTTGCACTTTTTTAACATGGAGGAAGGGTGCCAAGCTGCTTTACAGTGGAGGTTGAAGGAAAGTATGGGGGGAGGGATGGAAATGACCAAAAGATTGATTGATGAGTTGGGTTTCAAAGAAAACCGGTGGTGCGGTTGACTGAGAATTTTCTAGCCTAGGACTTAGGAGTTCTTGGTGATTGAAGAGTGGGATGGATGAGGGAGATAAATATGAACTCAGAGGTGCCGAGAGAGCAGGCAGAATTAGTGAGGGTGAAGCAACGGGAGGATTTCCGCAGAGGCATTGCTGACATGTGGATAGCGGGACTTAGGGCGAGAGGTGACGTGGGTCACCACAGTTTTTGTGTGAAAGGCTAGGAGAGGCTGAATAGTCCAGTCAGCAGGTAACAGGAGCGTAGCTATTGATTTCAGCAGCAGAGATATACTGATGAATTGTATGTTCAGAATGGATCCTCTGTGGTCAGTTCTTTCACGATTGTGCTCCCTAACCATGATGCAAAGTGAATTTGAATAGTATGTCTCCCTTGTAATTAATTTCATGGCTTCTCTCCCACAATAAAAGCAGCAAGACCACGATTTTAATTGGACTTTGTGATCTGTAATGATGCCAGCAGTTGTGGGGAAATGGTTTTTGCAGGCAGGAAATCACTGGAACCGACATAACCTACACTGAAGTAACCAGAGTGAAATGACGCATTGGTGGGTGGTATCCTTTTCAGATGTGGTGTGTTAGCGAAACCACAAACATAGAAATGTAGCTGGTTTATCGAACAGAAGGAGGTTGTTTAGCCCACCATCTTCATTCTAGCCAACCAAGAGCCATTCAGCCATTCCATCTCTCGGTCTCAGTTTAACTTATTTATTAGCGTCACAAGCTAACACTGCAATGAAGTTACTATGAAAGCCTCCTAGTTGCCACACTCCGGCACCTGTCTAGGTACGCTGAGGGAGAATTTAGCATAGCCAGTGCACCCTAAACAGCACGTCTTTTGCACTGTGGGTGGAGATGGAGGAAACCCATGTAGACACAGGGAGAATGTGCAACACTCCCAACAAGCAGTGACCCGAGTCAGGAATCAAACCCGGGTCCCTGGCGCTGTGAGGCAGCAGTGCTGACCATTGTGCCACCCCAGTCTCCTGTAGTCCTTTAGGTTAGCACACTGGTCACATTTCAAGTGACACTAGGGTATTTAGTTTCTATCACCCTTTCGGGCAGTCAGTTTGAGATCCGTTTGGCTGAAAATAAATTTTTATTTTGATTTGATTTATTATTGTCACTTGTATTAATATACAGTAAAAAGTTTTCTTGCACGCTATACAGACAAAACATACTCTTCATAGAAAAGGAAAAGAGAGAGTGCAGAATGTAATGTTACAGTCATACCTAGAGTGTAGAGAAAGATCAACTTAATGCAAAGTACATCTGTTCAAAAGTCTGACAGCAACAGGCAAGAAGCTGTTCTTGAATGGGTTGGTATGTGACCTCAAACTTTTGTATCTTTTTCTCAACGAATGAAGATGGAAGAGAAAATGGGGTGCGTGGGGTCCTTGATTATGCTGGCTGCTTTTCCGAGGCAGTGGGAAATGTAGCAGAGTCCGTGGATGGAACCCTGGTTTGTGTGATGGATTGGGCTACAAGCACAATCTTTTCTATTTCCTTGCAGTCTTGGGCAGAGCAGCAGCCACACCAAGCTGTGATACAACCAAAAAGAATGCTTTCTATGCTGTGCCTGTAAAAGTTGGTGAGAGTCATAGCTGAAATTCCAAATTTCATTTGTCTTCTGAGAAAGTAGAGGCGTTGGTGGGCTTTATCTGCTCCCTCCAATCTTTCTACCACCTCCTCCTTACCCAGTCTGAGCGACATGTGACTCCAAGTGCACAGTAGTGCAGTTGACTCAATTGCTTTCTGAAGCAGTGTAACAAGCCACTCACTTGTGTCAACCTGCTGCAGAGGAAGCTGTGTGGGCGTATCTACACTACATACTGCAGAGGTTCAAGAAGGCAGCTCATCCTCACCTTTCCGAGGAGAGTTAGGAATGATCAAGATCATGTGGCCACTGCCCACATCCTAAAGAAAACTTTTAAAAATTTGCTTTTAAACACGTTTCACAACACAGGGACATCCCAACTTGGTTTTCAGCCGAATGGAGTATTTTTGAAGTCCAGTTACTGTTCTAACAATGGAATGTGGCAACCAATTTAAGCACATCAATGTTCTCATGCACAGCAATGCGATAACATCCAGATAATCCTAACTAAGTTGTCTAAAAATGATAAAATTGACTCAGAAATCAGAAAAAATTCAACTGTTCTTCAAAATCATGCAGTGGATCGTTTTGTGGCACAGGGGTTAGTATTCCTGTGCTAGGGACCCGGATTCGATTCCCATCTTGGGTCATTGTGCATATTCTGCATAGACATTCTCCCCGTGTCTGTGTGGGTTTCTTCTGGGTGCTCAGGTTCCCTTCCACAGTCTGAAAGACATGCTGCTTAGGTGCATTGGCCATGTTAAATTCTTCCTCGGTGTACCCAAACAGGTGCTGGAATGTGGCGACTAAGGGATTTTCACAGTAATTTCGTTGCAATGTGAATGTAAGCCTACTTATGGCTAATAAATAAACTTTTAACTTTGCTTTTATTCGCACGAGACAGGGCACACAAGAGCCGAGGCTCGTTCAGTCAGTAGCATCTCCAAAGCAGTTAGTGCGCTCCTGGAGTCTGTGCTCACACAACCAGCCGCAAGAATATTTGACGAAAGCTTTTTAAGATGCAGAATGATTAAAATGACTATACTGTCCTTTCCCAGAGAGTGGTTGTTAATGATCCTATTTGTGTCCCTCTTTGCAGGATGGCGATGTCGTTGCTCCGGAACTGACACCACTCAAGCCTGATTGGAATAACAGTGATAGTGACAGCGATGACTCTGATTCTGACTCTGGCCCTTCCTATGACCATGTCAACAGCCACAAAGCCAAGACTCAGCTTTTCAAATAGAGTGGGAATTTCCTGTAAATCCCAAGGGATTTGTTATATTCCAGTAATGGAGTTGTATTCATGGGGGATCTTTAAGACACCTCCGGTACTTTTAAGAATGTTATTGGATGCAATTATTTTCTCATTTAAATGAAGAAAAATAATCTTCATGAAAATAAAAGCTAACCGGCGTCAAAGCCATTCAGAGCAGAAGGAGCTTTTTGGTTTGATAAAAACCAATGTCTCACTGAGCAGTTGCTTGCCTGTGCAGCAGGCATCCGTCCACAAAAATGGAATATTTTCCCCCTGTATTGCATGACATTTCAGCTGGTTTGCAGCATTGCTGAGAGGCCCTCGATGAGATTACGCTTCTTAAATTGAAGCATTTTTTCCTGTTTGCTATTTCTTTGGTTTCTTCCTGGCCGAATAGCAAAGGGAGAGAGCAAAAGAGTTTCCCTAGTCAAGATTGTGAAAGTAGGGGAGTTGAGTGTTTCTCATGAGTGTGAAAAGATTTATACGGCCGAGTTATCTCCTGCTCACAGACATGTACTCTTTCAACGTTGAGTAACTGGTTGCCATGACATCTTAGAACAAGTAGACAGAAGTTGGATATGGCATCTTGTAACAATATTATTGCTTGTCTCAAAGTATATCTAGTATTATAGACACTGTGAATGTTTAACATGTTATCTCTTCAATGTTTAGTTTCAAGTATTTTAATACAAAATGAACGCTCCACTTTAGTCAACTAGAATCTCGAGGAAATTGGACGAAACCAATAATAGTGCCTCTTTCAGCACATATAGAGCGAGGCTGATTGGTGGTTTGGCTTCCTAATGTAATTGCTTTGTTGGTGTCTGATTGGTGAACATTGCCATGGGAGGGCAGTACATGGTCCAATAATCGGGGTTCATTGCTCTGAAGATGATCCGGGGCTTGGTAGGAGCTATGTTGTTCTGGCCAATCTTCCCATTGCCCGGATTGTGGTCATTTTTGTGCATTTAACCGTTACAGCGCCCAGAATGAGCCAGAGCAAATGTCAATTCAGGTTTGACCACATCAGCTTTTTTCAGGAGTTTGGGACTATGTTTTGCTTTGACTGGAATTCCTTGAGGATTTTACAGGAATCACCTGATGTTTACAATGATTTATGACTCTTTTTGTAAAAAAAAATAAGGCAAGGATAAGCAACTTGTTTTGCACTGTAGAACTCAGTGGACTGAACATGTAGCTTACCTGATATGTACGGTTGGTAAAATTCAGGTCAGTAAAGCTGGTCAAAAGGCCCCATAAAAACCCTCACTTTCCCAATCCTAAATTCTTTCAAGCCATTTAACATTCAGCCATCTCCAAAGTTATTTGTGTGTGTATCAATGTTTCTCAACCTCACCGATTCCCAATCGAGGGGAATTGGCCTTGTGGTTTAGCCCAGTGTAACTTAAATATTGATGAGGATTTCAGAATGGTGTATGTAGGAAAGCATCTTTGACCTCACCAGGAATACTTTGTTCATCTCCAATTCATTATTCCTAACCTTGAAATATAAGATCTCATTGTATATAAATCTTCTTAGAATTATTGAAAAAAAACATTTTTTTTGTCAGAGCTTTCGACCTTGCATTCATCAGGACATTGGCAAGAAAACAATGCAAAGGAAAATGTATTTTCTATGGGAAGAGAATACATACAGTGGAAATGTATTGATTACCCCTTACATTGGTATTCTCGTGAATGTTGTGATAAGTGCAAGACAAAAATCTTTTGACAAAAGATGTCTTTTATTCCACAATACTCAAATATTACCAAAAGACAAATCTTTATAGTAAACGTGGAAATTTTCGTCGTGGGAGTAGTATCTAATCAGAAAGACTTTATCCCCTGTGGATGTTAAAAGAGAATGCAACTGGGAAGTGGGGCTGAGACTTTCCTGCTGGTGGGATCTCCAGGTCCCTCTGAAGGTGATTTCACCCCCCCGACCCCCGCAGTAGATTCCCAGGTGGCGATTCTGGCAAACAACGTATACGATCTTTAACTTTGGGATCGGAAGATCCTGCGGGCAGCCAATAGTGAGTAGCTTTTGCTGGTCCAGATATTTTCAGAGGGTGGTTTTATATCCTGAAGTTTGGGGTCTTCACTGTCGCTGGGAGTAAACGGAAAGTATATGTTTCAGCTTTAATCCTTTCATGTATAGAGGTGGCAAGGTGGCACAGTGGCTAACACTGCTGCCTCACAGTGCCAAGGATCCAGGTTCAGTAGCGTCTGTGTGGAGTTTACACATTCTCCTTGTGTCTGTATGGGTTTCTAGTTTCCTCCCACGGTCCAAAGATGTGTGAGTTAGGTTGATTGGCCATACTAGATTCACCCTAGTGTCAAGGGGATTATCAGGATAAATGAGGGGTTACAGGAATAGGGCCCGGATGGAATTGTGGTCAGTACAGACTTGATGGACTTGAATGGCCTCCTCCTGTATTATAGGGATTCTATAGTGTATGTGTGTCTGCACACTGAATCTAATTTTCAATATGCTACCTCTTCCTGGTTGATTTTGGCAACTTTTAGCCATGTGTGCACAATGGTAGGAATTTACAAATAATGTTGTTATTGGAATTCAATAATTGCAAGTGTAAGGAAAATAAAACACTGGGTCTTTGAACTAAATTTGTGAGATTAGGTTATAATTTGTCAAGGCATTGAACTGCTTGCTATCTGTTCCCAAGGAGGTGTGTATGGGAGAGAATTCTTCTAGAATTCCTCCCCACACCTTTCCTCCTTTTTGTTTTCTTGCTTTGTCAAGTGGGGAAAGGGGGGGAAAAGTATTCCGATACATTCCGTGTAGTTTAATGTCAGTGGACCCAGCTAGTAGACCACCCCAGTCAAAAATGATGAGAATGTGGCACAAAGCATGTTCCCAATGAATAAACTGAAACTTTGGTCAGATTGGTCTAACTCCAATGTATACTGTCCAAAGGCAACATGCCATCAGTGTTAGCATGCGCACCAACAGGAGTATGGAGTACCAGGACATAGGTTCTCTTATCTCCTTCCATTAATGATAAATACATATTGTATGGCTGCAAAGCGTGTTCTCAGGGCAAACAAGTTGTGAAACCAGTTGAATTTTCGCATTGTCCAGCAGCACTGGGAGAGAACAAAGAACAGTACAGCACAGAAACAAGCCCTAAACTAAAAACCTTTGGCCTCTGTGGTTCCTATTCCTCT
The DNA here is from genome assembly GCA_024679065.1 of Sphyrna mokarran. NCBI lineage: Eukaryota > Metazoa > Chordata > Chondrichthyes > Carcharhiniformes > Carcharhinidae > Sphyrna > Sphyrna mokarran. The sequence goes on from JAGIQG010000016.1 coordinate 66,112,791, forward strand.
GTTCCCTGCCCATTCATGTAAATATCAAGATGCCTCTTAAACATTGCTATTTTAGCTGCTTCTACCACCTCTTCTGGCAGCGCATCCCAGGCACTTACCACCCTCTGTTTAAAACAAAACTCACATCCTTTTACCTTAAACCTATATCCCCTAGTAATTGACATTTCTGCCCTGGGGAAAAGACTCTCATAATTTTGTGACCTTATATCAGGTTGTCCCTCAGCCTCCCACGTTCAATTGAAAACAAACCAAGTATGTCCAATTTCTCTTCAGAGGTAATACCCTCCAAAGCAGTTAACACACTGCTAAAACTTTTCTGTACCCTTTCCAAAGCCTGTACATCCTTCTGGTAGTGCAGTGATCAGAACAGTGTTCAATATTCCAAATGAGGCCAAACTAAGGTTCTGTACAGCTGCAACATGGCTTGCCAGTTTTTATACTCTATATCCCAGAGGTCCAGGAGTGGCTGGCTGTTCTTGGCACAAGGGTTAATGAGGGTGGCAGTGGTGTTTGTCAGGGTGTTCTGGCTGTAACAGTTCCGTTGCCTAATTTACCTAATTACACTCTAATATATGATGCATAAATAGCTCACTTAATGCCAAGACGGCAGCCTGTCCCAGATACTGAGTTATTATTTCGGTTCCTCAATTTTATTGGTTAGCAGGTTAATAAAAATAACGTAACTGTTGACCACCTGATGTTGTCAATCCAAAAATCCATCTTGCTCAGGCCAGGCTGCGTAATTAACAAGTTTTTATTTTTGTTTTTTTAAGTGTATAGTTTAACAAGCAGTTAAATCACTGTTTTGTGTTCCTTGTTTTTGTGAATGTGGTTAAAGGTTCTAGAATATTAGTTTTCTGATCATATTTTTACCGGGGTGGGGGGAATCTCGGTATCTTATCAGGATCCATTGATCAGGTATTTTATAGGCTCAGAGTTTAAAACACCGAGTTTATAGTTTTGTATAGTGTAGCCTGTTTAATTATATAGCAATAAAGGAAGACGTTGAAAATAAAATCAATTCTCCGAGAAGTATTGGACTTGATATCAGAATTTGTTGGCTTTCGTAAAGAAATGGCACTATTTTCTCTTTAGAAATTGTTCTTTTTCTAATTTTTATTGACTGTGATGCTAACAGAATGCCAAGCAGAAATCAACGCTAAAATCCCCCATCCTCGTTTGCGGCTGGGATTCTCCGGTGCCGGTGTGGAGTTTTGGCTTGAACACCAAATTCTCTGTCCTCGCTGGTAGCAGGGTGGGAACACAGACAAGAATGGAAAGTGCAGAGTGATCAGTGTCTTATGTTGAAATGTTAAGCTTTGATCGAGCCATTTTTGACGATGGTGCCAGACCTTTGTAATTATGACCAGCAAAAATGGTTTGGTCCACTGCAAAGCATCTTTAACTAAGACTGCATTTACTTGGAGTCTGCTTGAGAGGCCATTTTATATTCTCTCTGTAAGTATAATATTTCTTATTGGAGATGAGGGCATATGACTGTAGGGCAACTCTCATTTTTGCCCCAAATTCCTCACTATATGCAAGCCTCTGAGAAAGACCAGGAGCGACCTGGTGGTTAGGAATGTGCAGTGAGGAATATAGGATCAGTTTGAAGGCAGAAATGCAGTGAAAGGGGTTGGCGTGATCGTGATCCCAGCAGAGAGGAACAATAAAAATCGCAAATCATCCAAAGATTGCTGAAGCTTCTGACTCGAAACGTGGAAACATCCATCTGGATTGTGTCTGTTTTGTTTACATGGGTTAAACATTTGTCTGTTTAGTAGCATTGACCAGAAAATATCATTTCCAGAGCTGGTGTACAATTGGTTAATGCCATTGACTCTGAACAGGGTTGCTAATCTAATAACTGGGATGGAGGAATATTACACAGCTGTGTTCAGTGTTGCCTGTCGATAATGGGGAATTCTGGGCTACTTTGCTAAGTTGATCTTTGCAAATTTTATACACGTTTTGGCGGGAGAGGAAGAAAAATAAGAGTAAAAATATTTGAAACACTTTTGATGAGTTGAAACCTTTTAACATTTAACAAAATCAAATGATTCTGATCTGATAGTGAGGTGATGACCCATAAGTATGAGCTTGTGGTGCAACAGTAACGCGTCTGACTCCAGGTCAGAATTTTGCGTGTTCAAATCACATCAGGCTCAGTGAGCTTTTGGGTGACAGTGGTTAGTACTGCTGCCTCAGTGTCAGGGACCTGGGTTCGATTCCCGGCTTGGGTCACTGTCTGTGTGGAATTTGCACGTTCTCCTTGTGTCTGCGTGGGTTTTCTCCAGGTGCTGCAGTCTGAAAGATGTGCTGGTTAGGTGTGTTGACCCAAACAGGTGTTGGAGTGTGGCGACCAGGGGATTTTCACAGTAACTTTGCAATGTTAATGTAAGCCTTACTTGGAACTAATAAATAAACTTTAAACATACAAGACCTGTGTCCAAACCACAAGGGTTGTGTTGCTGCATCGTAGATTAAATGTTTTTTACGTTACATTTTTTACATTATCCCTGGTATTTCATTCCTCGCTGAGCCCAGGCAGTGAATGTTAGTGAACTGTACAATCATGGAGCAAGTCTAAGGTAAGCTTCGTTGCAACATCCTTAATCAACAATTTTTAGCGAGCCAAATCCTCTTGGTTATTTGGAATAAAGATTGTGATGCTCATTTCGAGCTTGTTTAATGAATACGCCAAGAGGAGTTCATTTTAATGTTTTATTCTGTGATGTTGCAGAATGTGTTGCTAAATCACCCGAGGCTGCTATTCCGGGCACAGATTGGATGTGTTTCATGAGAGAGATTGCCATGCTCTAAAAATGTGTAAATTTGACCAGTTGTGAGGAATATGGCATTGCTCACCACTTCTGGTTTAAAAAATGTAGTAAATTCACTGTGGACTGGTGTGAGACACGTTCTCCACGCACCAACCTTTGACAACACTGCAATCACAATACATTAAAACCTCATTGTCTTGGGTTTGAATTGTTGAAAAGGATCATGCAGTGGTGCCGAGTGAGTGATGGTGAGAATTGGGATAAACTCTGTGATTAAACTTTCACTTGATAAGCTTTATGGGATGAAAATGAGATAGTTGCTGGTGTATTGTGTGATTTCAGTCTGGTGGAACATTTGACTCTTGCATACAGGAGCTTGGTTGCAGGGGCATGGGAAGAGGTGGGTGGTGTTATAAGGAACAAGCCTTTAATGCACTTTACATGGGTGGAAGCCTCCCTCCTCTGTTGAATGTATTTATTTAGAATTCTTTTAAACGCCAAACCTGTAATAATTTCCTATCCCAGCCTGGCAAGAAGTTTCTCTTTTACTAAACAAACTTATGAAACTTCACTTGTTGATAGTTCTGAGCTTCGAGTGAGAGGTGAAGACCCCATTCTGAGAATGAAGAGGCCCCACTGTATAGAAAGCTCAGCACAGAAACACGCCATTCAGCCCAACCTTGTGCTCCACACAAACAACCCTCCCTACTTCACCTCACTCTATCAGCAAATCCAACTACTTCTTTCCACCTGTCTGGTTTTCTTCAGCATCTATTTGTTTCAATGCTTCTGTGTGATAGCGAGATGTACATTCTCTCTGTTCTGTAGGCGAATTCCCTCTTAGCTGTTTGGCCCTGGTGGATTTGGGTGGCGGGGGTGGAATTGGAACCAGAAGAAAGTGGCTCTGGGTCAGCTAAGGGTTATTAGGGTCTGAGGAAATCTGTTTCCCAGCCTAGATGTGCCAATGTGTGGTTTTAACTGAGCTCAGTAGATGGGTGGCCAGGTATCCGACGAGGTGGGATGGAACTTCAAGACTTGCAACCTCGTTTACATTTATTTGAGTTTCTAACTATTTGTCCTCGACCTATTTTGCCACCTATTGAAAATCCAGCAGCTTTCTTAAGGTAAGGACTGGTGGATTTGGGAAGTGACACTTTCTGGATGCAGGTACCTACTTGAGAAGCCCCCACTGGTGTTTCTTCTTCTCTGTTCTATCTTCCCCCCTCCACCCCTTTCTCCACACAAATCTTTTTCCCAACAAGGAAAACAAGCCTTCTATTTTCTCAGCTGCCCTCCTGTCTCCCCAGGATCAGCATCCTACCCCCACCAACTCTCATCCATTCTTCAACCCTCATCACTCCATATCCAGTTGACCCTGCAATTATGTTCATTGATTAAATTTGCCTCACCGCAGTATCCAGCTAGCAGGAATTCTCTGCTGGGCAAGCAAACTTCAGGCCTACATAGTAGCACGTACGCACACATTAGTTGACATTTGGGTCATATCGTTAAGTATCTGTTCTGAAGAAAATATTTGCAGAGTGACAAAAGCTAGACGGGTAATGCTGACTTTTGCTGAGTCCAGCTGTCAGTGCAGAGAGAGCACGGTGACCTTTTTGGGCAATGCTTTTTTCCTAAATCAAAAATTATCCCAGTAAATCCACTGTAATGATTTGGAACTGTGTTTACACCTTTTGAATATCTTAATCATATACTGACACTTGTTTCCTTCAGCTAACTGTTTTCCAATTGTGTCTCTCTCAATCCATTTGTTTTTATTTCAATTCAATCCAATCAAGTCCAATTCAGAGTCTCAACAAGTTGAGACATTCCTGATCCAAGCTCCTCCTCCAAGGCTTGATCTCATTTGCATCTTAGCCAAAAGGTCGAGATGCCGCTTTAAAAAAATTGCTTCAAACGAAGCTGAAATGTAATCCAATGACTTCAATCAAGCTCAGCATGTCAATACTACACTTGATCTTGGTCAAAAAGCCTTGAAGCAAGGTCGTTGACTAATCCTTGTAAATGTATTAATCCAATTTCCAGAGATGTAACATCTCGCTGAACTCTCCACCTTAAAGTGACCCTTTTGTTCAGGGTAACAATACGGAATTGGATTCCCTCTTTAATAACTGTGGGCTTGAATTGAGATCGCGGGAAGCGGAGGGGAGAGTAGCACATGAATATCTTTGCTCTTGGAGGGTTACCCCCCCCGGTACTATTCTGCACAATTTAGAAAAGATTACTCTTCTAATTCTGTCCCAGAAATGTACCTCCGTCCACACTGACCATCCTCTTCATTTTGATTCGAATCAAGCTGTCAGTGAACAATGAAAACTTAATGACGAGCAGTTGGAAAGGGTCAGTTGCAAACACCTTTTAATGATGTGTTTTTAGACAGACTGCTTGAGGCTGTGTGATGTGCATTGAACGTAACAATGCTGGACATTACTGTGGACAAAGAATCCCTAATATGCATTTACTTGCACCGTGCCTTTTATTATATAACCTTGTATGCTGTTTGGACATTTTTAGTCAGCTCTTTGTGAAATTCTGGACATCGGTATGTTTTTCTGAGTTGTAAGTATGCAAATGGCTAATAAATAATGTTCTTTAAGATGGGTGACTGTTTTGATTAATCATGAGATTTTGCAAAATACCATCTAATTAGAGTAAATTCTCTACAACAAATCTCAGGGAATTTGCAGAGCTATGCACTAATCTCAGAGATAAGTGAGAGTGCAACTGTTCACTGCTGCCCCTTTATTTGTAAAAGGCTGGTTTTCCGCTTCACTCCGTTTATTTAAAGTTTATTTATTATTATCACAAGTGGGCTTACATTCACACTGCAACAAAATTGCTGTGAAAATGTTTGAGTATATTAAGGGGCAATTTAGCATGGCCAAAGCATTTAACCAGCACGTTTTCTGGACTGGGAGGAAAAGGGAGTACCCAGAGGAAACCCACGCAGACATGGAGGGAATGTGCAGACTCCACACAGACAGTCAGCCAGGCTGGGAGTCAAACCCAGGTGCCTGGTGCTGTGAGGCAGCACTGTGTCACTTGTTCTATTATTAACTTTCTCACAGACATTACCCTACTCACTTCATTTGTACTTTGCTTCACAGAGAAGGTTTTGTGACTTGTTTAGCATTTTACATTTTGAGTGTTTTGAAGTCTAACCACTTTGCCCTGGCTGGCTTGGCCTAACAACGTGTGGTGGATGAAGCTGGTTATCTTGCTGCTCAGGATCAGTGCTTTTGCAAAGGACTTTTTGGCATTTTTCTTGTTGGCATTCTAAATCGGATCGGCTCCTGAAGAATTTGGGCATTTTGCTGGCATTTTCTGGGGTTTTGCTTTTTTGCCAATGGAAATGATTGGTAACATGTGTTGGTAGCAGAAATAGACCATTAAACCACTTGTCATTCAATAAGATCATGGCTGATTGTAGCCCCTGTGCCACATTTTACCTGAACACAATAACATTTGACATCCATTAATCAAGAATCTACCTATCTTAGCATTAAGTTATTCAGTAGCATTGCCTCTCCCCTTCTGTGTGGAACAAAATTCTAAATATTCACAATCCACCTGAGAGAATTAAAAATATTTTCTCCTATATTAAATGGGAGACCCCTTATTTTTAGACTATGTCGCCCCCTAGATGTAGCCACAATTGGAACTCTGGACATTCAAGTTCGACTCATTAACTAACTATAAAGTTGATTTTTGAAAATTACTCTCTGTTGGGATTCCTACAGTGCAAAAGGAAGTCATTCAGCCCAATACTGACTCACTAAAAGAGAGTCTGACCCAGGCCGAATCCCCATAACTATACCCATTTCCCATGGATATTCTCCCTAACCTCCACATCTTTGGACACTAGGGGTCTATTTATCATGGGCAGTCCACCTCACTTTGGGAGGAATCCAGAGCAAACTCACGCAGACACGGGGAGAATGTGCAAACTCCACAGACAGTGACCCATGGTCAGAATCGACCCTGGGACTCTGACGGTGTGAGACAGCAGTGCTAACCACCAGTGCCACCAGGCAAATACATAATGTGCATTTTAAATGGAGCTGTTATCTATTCCGAGGCTGAGATCTGAAAGGTACTTGAACATATTTTTCAGAATTTCAAGCCCATAAAATTTGGGGAGCATTGGCTCTTCATTGTTAAGCATGGGATTTGGTGATAGTTTGTGGATTGTGCAATGTCTCTAGGAACTAAAATATTAATTTCCTTGTGCTGCTGTGAGCATCCAGGAAAACTGCTATGATATTAAAAAAGTTTGTTTTCTTTGAGTATTTTTCTGTTGAAGCTGGTTTACATTGTTCTTATGGATAACTAGCTATTTTTGACAATCCTGCAGTTTATTTTCAGATAATTGCAACAACTCGAGGACAAGCTTCAAATTAGTCAACACTGCTTGCATCTGTCTCTGCACTTCTCACTTTGCTTATTCACAATGTTGTCCAGTCACTGATTCTCCTTTTATGCCTTCATCAATTTTATATTGCACCCATTTGCCTCCATATGCATCACAGAAAGCATTCTTTCTGGTTATATCACAGCTTGGTCGAGCTCCTGCTCTGCCCAAGACTGCAAGAAACTACAAAAGATCATGAATGTAACCCAGTCCATCACACAAACCAGCCTCCCTTGCATTGACTTAGTCCACACTTCCCACTGCCTTGGAAAAGCAGCCAGCATAATCAAGGACCCCATGTACACTGAAGGTTTTCTTTTCCACCTTCTTCGGGGAAAACGATACAAAAGTATGAGGACACGTACCAATCGACTCAAGAACAGCTTCTTCCCTGCTGCTATCAGACTTTTGAATGGACCTACCTCGCATTAAATTGATCTTCCTCTGCACGCTAGCAATGACTGTAACATTACATTCTGCACTCTTTCCTTTCCTTCTCTATGAACATATGTTTTGTCTATACAGCATGCAAGAAATAATACTTTTTACTGTATACTAATATATGTTTCATTAATAAATCAAATCAAATCAAATTCTTTTCTTCCTTAACTAAGATTTGTAACCATCCGCTAGCTTTTCATGGTGTATGATTGTGACAAATGCTGAGCTACCACTGCACTTATCACTGCATTTCTCACCCTCTTCAGGTATAGGCAACTGTAACCAGTCCCCTGCCAATTTCGAAAGCTTTGTTTTAACCACTTTTTGTAACCCACTCTGAGTGACTTCTTCCAAACCCAAGAAACCCTCAGCACTGAAAGAGCCATTATTCCATAAGGTGTTCCTTATTGAAACTAACCAAATGCAACACTTGAAGGACAAACAATGGGTAAGCCTGCATTTTCATCCAATGAGAAAGGTTCGGAATGATCGGGTGCATGTTGAGGCCTCACAAGGGGAGCATAGAAACAGGAGCGGAGTGAATGGTGCTGGGGCAGAGTTGGTACCGTGACCAGTGGAATCTGGAGCTAGAGCCTATAACTATTGCCAGTATGTTTGCTATCTACAATCTTTTCTTAAGTTCTAGATTTATTTAGTGAACTGAGTTTAAATTCCTCAGCAGCCCATGATAGGCTTTGAACTGGATTACTTACAAACCTCAGCACCCTTTCCAGTGCCATTCATATCCTTGTAACTATCTGGGTTTCAGGATTGGACAGAATAGTGCAAGAACTGCATGGAGAAGATTTGTAATCACCTGACCTCCTGGTGTCGCAGTTGTTAGCACTGCTGCCTCACAGCTCCAGGGTCCCCGGTTCAATTCCCAGCTTGGGAAACTCGCAGAGTTTGCACATCCTCCCTGTGTCTGCCTGGGTTTCTTCCGGGTGCTCCACTTTCCTCTTACAATCCAAAAGATGCGTTGGTTAGTTGCATTGGCCGTGCTAGATTCTCCCTCAGTCTACCTGAACAGGCACCAGAGTGTGGCGACTAAGGGATAATAACTTCATTGTGGTGTTAATATAAGTCTACTTGTGACTAATAGATAAAAAATTCCTTTGTTTTATTCGTGTTTATTTGAGAATCCACATCCATAGGATTTCAGAAACTTGGAAAGTGGGAGTAGGCCATTCTACCCTTTGAGCCTACTCTACCATTTAATATAATCATGGCTGAGCCCCTGTCTCAACACTATACTCTTGCGTTCTTCCCATTTTGACACGTGGAGTTTAGAAATCATCTATTTCCTCCTTAAATATATTCAGTAACTTGGTTCCCACAGCCTCAGAGATTTCCACACGTTCACCGCTATCTGATGAAAGAAATTTCGCCTCATCTCAGTCCTAATTGGCCTACCCTTGCTACCACAGTACACCAATTGATTCCAGGGATGAAAGGAGAGAGACGTATGATGAGAGATTAAGCATTTTTGGGCTTGGACTTACTGGAGTCTAGAAGGATGAGATGGGATCTGATTGAAGTATATAAAATACTAAAGGGGATTAATAAAGTAAACATAGACCAAATGTAGCAATCAGCTTCCATTGTTCCTGCACCCGTAGGAATTTGAAGTTCAGTCTTCTCCCCTTTTGAAAGCTCCGGCTTGCAACGCTGATCGCCCTTAAGAAGTTCAATGTGCCTGTAAATAACTCAAGACTGAAATGCAATGTGTGACAATAAGTAGAGGAATTGTCATCACTCGTTTCAGTATAAGGCTGCTCCAGTGCAGATACTGGATTGCAGGGTTTGTATGACAAAGGAGGATTGCCCCAGCATCAAAAAAAGGATAAATTTCCGAGCTAGGATTTATAAGAAGTTCCTGTGTAATACACTTCAGCTATGAATGCTCTCTAGTTTGGGCTCCTACTTCTTTGCTGAAAGAAGATTTGAATATATCCTTGACTTGAGATTCAAGTATGAGCTCAGATTAAATTAATAAGATCTAAACTTCCTTTATTAGTTTGATCCAATGTGAATTAAACATCTCATTCTTTCTGGCCACCTGCTTGCAATTGTTGACGCATTGAATCATAAAATCACTGCAGTGCAGAAGGAGGTCATTTGGCCTATTCAACCTACACTGACCATAATCCCGTCTAGGTCTTATATATACCCCTGTAACCCCATGTATTTACCCTGCTAATCTCCCTAATGCAAAGGTGCACTTTAGTATAGCTTTTCCCCGCAAACGTGCACATCTTTGCAAACCACTGTGCTGTCCTGTTATTGGTGAACTCAGTGGAATAAGTACTCAAATTTACAACTTTATTATCTTCTTCAACACACCCCAAAGATGTGCAGGTTAGATGGATTGGCCATGCTAATTTGACCCTAAATATCAAGGGGATTAGCATGGTAAATATGTGGGGTGACGGGGATAGCGCCTGGGTGGGATTGTTGTCAGGGCAGGCTCGATGGGCTGAATGATCTCCTTCTGCACTGTAGAGATCCAATGATCCTATGATTCATTTTCCAATGAAAATCTATTGAACCCACACATTGATTAGGGGTGTTTTTTTTCATGTATCACATCCACCTCTTTTGCATTCCTCTATCAGGTGCACCCCCATATTTACCACGTGTAGCTGGATATCTTTGTTGTAATATCACTTTAAGAGAAAATGCTAATGGTAAGCAGCCAGGGTGTAAAATATATGAGCAGCAGTCATTAAAACAAAGAACAGCACAGCTCTTCAAACTTGCGCCGTTCATGATGACTGCCCAAGTTAAGACCGTGTATGCTTAATGGAGTCTGTATTTTCCATTTGCATCCTATTCATATATTCCTCTAGATGCCCTTAAATGTCGCTATCTTGCCTGCTAAAGAATTATTCAGAGGAGTTTCAGTTCAATTAGCAGCACATTGTGTGAAGGAATTGCAGCTGTACTTTACTGTTAACAATAGCTGTTGAATCTTTATAGTTAACATAACTGCTGAGAGATTCTGTACTACCTCTTCAAATAAACCAAGCCCATTTTTAATCTACCGATATTATGGTATGGTAGATGGTAAATTCCAGGCTGCCCAAATCTCAGAAGGAAAAATGCTGCCGCCGCAAATTGCAATTTATGTATTATGAGGAATTATCTGAAAACAATATAAGTAAATTTTGGACCAATGATTTTAAACTTTTAAATTTCTAATATAAATGTTTAAATTTAAAAACAGTGGCAGACACAAGAATCCCCTTACACAATTAATAGTACTTCTACAAATATTTCTCAAAATATATTGGTTTAAATAAATTCAATAAACCCCTCTTCAGGCAACATTCCTCAGATTTTTAATCTATAAAATAACTCCATTAATATTACAGCACAAGGCTCTGGGCAAAATCCTATACAGAGTGGTGGAAAATTGCTGTTTGCATGTTTGGCTCACAGACACACACAACTTCGTGTCACTTTAAATCATTTTTTTTCTTTGTTCTCCCATTTTATTGTTTCTACAATTCTTTAGCAGTTCCTCTTTTAAAAATTGATCAACATTTCTTTATTACTGTATGGCTACTATATCTAGAAAGTAAAATTGCTATTTTCCCAGATATATTTGTGATCTCCCAGTTGTACATGTTTCCTTTGAAAGCCAATAGGTAACACTAAAATCGCTTCTCAATATAAATTCCTGGTGATTCTGCTTCCCTGCCCCCCACCCCGATCATAAGTATTTCAACCACCTGCCTTCATACATCTTTTATTAATGTTTTGACCTTTACACTCCAATATTCTCCACTTTAATTTGTCAGAATAATGAAGGAATTTCACTGAATTAGATCAGGAGATATTTAATTGTGAATACAAGATTTTTAAATGGATATATGAGACAAAAATGGCTGAGGATTGATGGCTGAATTATTGGTGGGTTATGCTCCAAGAGCCACAATGAAACCATTCTGTTTCCAGTCAAAGATACTTCTAAAGTGTACAGAAGTTAATTGCCATCTCCCATGAAGACAATGGGAGACAACGGGAAATAAGCATCACCTACCTCATCAAAAAGAATCATGTGCATAATGTCCCATAATGGAATAGTGTCTTTTGCCTTCCAGGAATATATAAAGACTAGGCTAAAAGCCAGCTGAAATGCTGTCCAAGTGTGTGTGTTTGTGTGTGAACAAACTAATGAATGCTGCTGTACATGCAGAAAATGAAAAACCAAGCCATCACAGCACTTTTTGCTCTCTGTCTCTTTGGCTGAAGGAAAGTTGGCTGAAGGAAACCAAGTTAGCAAAGACTACAGCTGAAATGGAAACAGGGAAACTCCTCAGCTAACCTGCAGACAACTGGAATCTCAAAATTGACTATTCAGCTATTGAAGTCAGCACTATTTCAATCACAAAATGCAGTCATCGTAACTGTCAATCATCTGCTCCTCACAAGTCAGGGACTATTTCATGTACTATTTCTATTTACTTACTTTGGACTCAATTCTTATTTCTAGTCTGTGTGAACGCATGTGCACATGTTTTATCATTTTCCTGCATTTAGTAAGCTCATTCTTTTTTTAATTCAGGAAGGTCTGGTTCAATTGGCTCTGTTTAAAACATAAATGCTGGGACAGGGAGAAAGAATCCACAAAGGTTGGGATTGTTTTTGGATTGGATTTGTCGCCACCAAAGTAGGAAGTTAAATAAACAAAGGGAACCAGTTTATCCGTCCTGACCCAGGGCTTGGACTGAACTCAACAGTTCACATCTGGGTTAACCACTGTGGAAAACCTTGCCTGGGGACCAGTCACAACGAATTAAACTACTCACACCTCCATATGAACACACGTAAGCTGTTTCCCAAGTTATGACAATGAGACTGCAAAAGAATGAAGAACTCTCATTTTCCCTCACACCAGTCCTGTGTGAGACTGGTAAATTTGTTTTAAATCATTAGAAGTAGAGCAGGAACCCCTCAGGATTCCTAAATTTTCTGCCCTAATATACTGGGAATGGGCTAGCTCCACATGACGCTACAGTTAAAGAACAACACCATCCCAATAATCATAGAATCCTACAGTGCAGAAGGAGGTCCATCAAGCCTGCACTGACCACAATCCCACCCAGGCGCTATCCCCATAAACCTGTGTATGTATCCAGTCCCCTTAACACTAAGGGCAAGAAATTTAGCACAGCCAATCCACCTAATTCACACATCTTTGGACTATGGGAGGAAACAAGAAGAAATCCACACAGAAACAGGGAGGATGTACAAGCTCCACAGTGAACCCAAGCCGGGAATTGAACTTGGGCCCCTTTAAGCCTTGAGATTGCTGTGCTAACCACTGAGCCACCCTGTGCCACCCCAATATTTCAACCAGTTCCCCTATAATCTCTGGTACAGGACACACTAATCCCTTGAGCTGGCATGCAACAATGTTGCTATTATATTTGGAAGGGGTCCCAATACGTTTGTTGGTTATCCACGAGGGTACATCCCCTTTGTGCATTTTCCTGGTATTCTTCTGAGCCTGCTCTACCTTCCATGAACCATATATAACACATATTATTTTGAGTTTCCTCATCTGCGATATTTTTATCTATTGTTATGAGTATGTTTACGCCCTCACATGTACCTCTAATTCACCGACTACATCCGTAAGGTGGATCATCAGTATCTGGTCCTCCTGTAATTATGAGACCTGGTTGGTTTTTTCACTGGTGAGGAGATCCTTCAAACTCCTCTTGAGATCTCTCGCTTTGTTTTCCAAAGAGATTATATTCAAGTTCTTTACCGGGGACACACCTGTGTTGAACACTGTGTTGAACACAACATCAAACTATAATCATTTCTTTCCCTTACACTGGGTGCCTTGGCTGTGAGATATTTCCATCTCCAATGTCCCAAACCTCCATTTAGTTTTATTTCATTTTTCGCAAGCTGATAGATTGCTTTCTGCTATAAAACTTGTGTTTTCCTCTTACACCAATTAGGTAACCCCATTTCTGTTCAGTTTAATATCACCGTTGGTAACTCATAGCATATCAAAACAAATTCATCCAGGCAAATTAAGCTGGAAACAATTGGAATGCATAGGTCAAAACAACAAGTATTGTGATAGGTGGAGTGAGGGTTGGGTAGTTTATTCAGCAGTAACACCTCTATCACTCCCATGCTACCTCTACTAACTCCAACTAATTTGCTTTATTAATACATTAACATCCTTCACCTTCTTGGTTAAACTGTGATCAAAAGCATTCTTTATCGTTTCCCTCTGAATACAGAACAAGTCCCAGCCTTTCCTAATCTAATGGTTTCCATCCACCTGTTGTAGCGTATTTGGACTCTGCATTCCCTCATCTACAGCAACTCCTCCCCTCAGGAATATGATTTCCCTCCTGAATTCCGTTTCCTCATATGAGATGCAAAATTGACGAGCTCACTCCACAATTACAGCAATCAATGATCTACAAGTTTATTGGACTTCGTCAACCCACTTTCCCATTCCTTTTCATACTGTACACCATCCCTGTTCCAAATGTATTACTCTTCCTTCAACTGATCCATCAACTTACTTATTAAGGCCTCACAATCGTTAGTTTTCCCCAAGTACCCACCCAACTCCAGGTCCTACCTGCAGATTTTTGTGTAGCTCTTTTTCACACTGTTGCTGATTACATCATCAGCCACACGACCTTGGTCAGGGATTTTTACAGGTGGACTCCATAATTCATTGTTCATCTTAATCTCCTGGGCCACCTTCTTCAAATCATAGAATCAATCACAGTACTGAAGGAGGCCATTTGGCCCATTGAGTCTGCACCAACCACAATCCCACCCAGGCCCTACCCCCATGTCCCTACATATTTACTCACTAATCCCTCTAACCTACGCATCTCAGGACACTAAGGGGCAATTTTAGCATGGTCAATCAACCTAAGCTGCACATCTTTAGACTGTGGGGGGAAACTGGAGCGCCCGGAGGGGAGCCATGCAAACACGATGAGAATGTGCAAACTCCACACAGCCAGTGACCCAAGCTGGGAATCGAACCTGTGCTCCCGGAGCTGTGAAGCAGCAGTGCTAACCACTGTGCCACTTTTGCCCATGTTTGCCTGACAGATAATTTTCCCACCATGTATTTATAAACGAGTGCCTCCGTAGTCTTTTCCATCATTACTCTGCTTCAGGTCTTGTTTAGATACTTGGGGTTGATTCTCCCAAAAAAGTTCCAAGTGCTGAAACTGCAGGAAAACTGCTGTAAATCACAATTATTTTCTCAGTGATGGCTCATACTAGAATCTCTCACACTCTGTGCAATGTGGAGGGTGCAATGTGGAGGTCACAATTGTGAATATCATTAAAAGCTTGGGAGGGAGCGGGGCCTATTCATGCTGGAGTCTCACAGTTCTGAAACTCTATGCACGCGCAATGGCCCCATATTGTCAGCCTGCACTTTACTGACCAGTTCAATCGCTCCCCAGCCCAGAGCCCTCACTGGCCACCCCAAACCTCCCATGACCCGATTGCAACCCCACGAACATTCTCGAGCCAGCCCCGATCTTCCACACCCCCCACCCCTCATCCTGGAGCACCCTGATCTCCAGCGCTCCCCCCGCCTCCAGCTGTGATGATCCACACCCCCAGCAGATCCTGCTTCCCCTCTGTGGGATGCATGCAGACCCCTGGCAGTCAACCCACATGCACCCCCAACCTGCCCCAATCACTGGCCATTCTCCAGTCCCGATCAATCCCAATGCAGAGTGGCAGCGGGACCCCGCATCCCATTGATCACCCCTAGGCCTTGCCCCTGGCACTGCCCCCTTGATTCTGCCCCCATGACACTGCCCAATACCCAGTGGGTCAGTGAGAAGGTGCCCCTAGATATTGGCAGATTGGGTAGTGTTGGGATACTGCCAGGGTGCCCATTCCCAGGGCACCACTCCTTGCCACCTGACCCCATGTGGTTGCTCTAATTGCCCCCTCCTTCACTCTAATGGGAGTGAAATTACACTGATGGCATGGGAGAGGCTAGTGGACCTGGAGAATTCCCATGCCCAATAATGACATTTAAATGTCTGGTCCCAACTATATCGGATATCTGGCACTCGGAGCTGTGCATGTGTCGGGAACCCTTGTGTGTGTTCCCATCAGCCCACATATGATTCTCCTGGTCAGCTGCACTAAATAAATTAAATTGATCAAATTTAAATAAATAAATCAAACTGGAATGGGAAAATCGCCCCCATTCCAAAGTAAGATTTGTCTTGGGCTGCTATTCTTTAGAATAATGACAAGTGCCAACAGTATGGATACCACTTAACGTGATGCTGCCTTTACTGAGCCTTATTTTCAAGTTACAGAAAACAACAATACCAGTTGATAAAAGCAGGATGCTGTGGATGTTGGAATCTGAAATAAAAAACGGGAAAATGCTGGAAAATCCTAGTGGGTCTGACAGCGTCTTTGGAGAGAAATTAGAACCAATGTTTTGAGTCTAGGTGACTTTTCATCAGAGTTGACTAGGTCATTTCTTCCCGACAACAGTCCAGAACTTCTCCCATGCTGACTTTTAAATTCTTGGCTGTACTCCAATTATGGAAATGTCTGCTGCCTCTGGTCAATTGTGTCAGTCAAATTTCAGCTCACTGCAATCATTTTATTAGCCAATCTGGTTGACAGATTGCACCTTCCTTTGTCCTAACACTGATTAGATTCATCTAATTTGTGGCAAGTTTCAACTTGTTAAAGCACACATGGTTCTTATAAGTTTTTCCCTCCATTGCTTTTTGCAATCTTGCTGTTTCACCATCCAGCCTTCCAGCTTGATTCGTGTGCAGCATTACACCAAAATCAGTTTTTATACATTCACTTGTTGTACCATCTGTGAACCATCTTACATCAGTTCCAGGAAACAGTCACACCTTCCTTAGGCTGGGTCGCAATTTAAAATTAATCAGTGGTCAAAGGAATCAGGCAGGTATGGGGCCCCTAAAGATGGTGATGGAGGAGGCTCTGTCCTTGGTTCTGACCACCAGGTTCAATGTGCTTGTTACTTGTGAGGATGCAGAGAAGCACTGCACGGCAAATAAACAGCCCACCATGGTAGCATGCTGGAAGAGGCCTTTTAATTGGGGGAATTTGAAAGGAAAAGATTCTCTTCCCTGTTGTGACCAGGGGTTATGAAGGTGCCTGGTGCCGAGATTAAGGACAATTCCTTATTGCTGGAGAGGAATTTGGAGAGGGAGGGGGACAGCCCAGTTGCTCTGCTCCACATGTCTGTCTGTGTGAAGTTTCTCCTCGTGTCTACATGGGCTTTCGCTGGCTCTCTGGTTTCCTTCCACAGTTCAAATATGTGCAGATTAAATTGATTGGCTATGCTAAAATTGCCCCTTAGTGTCCTGAGATGCGTAGGTTAGAGGGATTAGTGGGTAAAATATATGGGGATAGGGCCTGGATGGGATTGTGGTGAAACTAGATAAGCTTGGATTGTTTTCTTTAGAGCAGAGAAGGCTGAAGGAGGGATGTGATTGAGATATGTAAGAAAATGAAGGCTATGGACAGGTGATGTGGAAGCAGCTTTCCCTTTGGTTGAGGAGTCAATAACCAGGGGGCATAGTTTTGGGGTGAGGGGCAGAAGATTCACAGGAGATTTGAGAAAACATCACTCAGGGGTGGAAGAAATTATAGTGACTGCTTGGGAAAGTTGTGAAGGCTGGAAATCTTACAATCTTTATGAAGTATTTAGATGAAATATCATAACAATCAAGGATATGAGAAGAAGCGCTGGCAAATGGTATTCATGTGGCTTTAGTCATTGTCAGTACTGACTTAATGGGCTGAAGGACTTTTTCTGTGCTGCAGGGTTCTCTGATAGTTTTGAACCTGGTCAGGAGACAGACCACATGTGGCTTTGACAAACGGGCAGTGGTATAGAGCCACGCCCCATAGCCGCACAGCTACGTGGTTGCCTGTGTAACCTACTGAACCAGTACCAACCACCACATAACCCGAGCATCTTACCGACAGCCCGGCCCGCCTGCACTAATGCAAATAGAGAGTTCTCCAGGGGCCAACACAGCCAGCCCTGTGCCACTGAGTCCATCAAAAGGATGCCACCCACAATGAGAGCACTAATTTGAGAGCATCTCCAGCCCAGCAAACTGGTTCAATCCCATGCTTGGGGTGCATGAGTCAACCAAGTAGAAGGTTCAAAGACTTTGTGATGAACTAATCTACAAATGGACTTTGTTTTTGAAGAGGGAGTAGGTTGGGGCAGGGAGGAGACGTGATGGGCTATGCACTTGCTGTGCCAGCCCACTTAGTGTTTTGCGCATTGTGAATAATTATAAGTTGTTAGTCCTGTTCAAATTGATATGTTAGAAATAGTTTATACCTTGTGACTGTTCCCTTACACTGTTACTCCTCAATCCTGCAGGTTGTCCCAAGTTAATTGGGGAAAATTCTGAGTGGTCTGGGATGACACCAGTACAAAAGGTGCCACATTTCGGGGAATCTCTCCCCCCGCCCCCATCCCTCCAATGGGTGCGGGCAGCCCCACAGCCTGTAAGAACTGTATTGTTATTAATCCCTGGTCACCTTGCAGACAGTTTACACGGGTACCATGGGTATAGAGGGATATGGGCCAAATGCGGGAAACTGGGACTAACTCAGGGGTTTAAAAAAAAGAGGGCGGCATGGACAAGTTGGGCCGAAGGGCCTGTTTTCATGTTGTAAACCTCTATGACTGTCTGATATCAGCAATTGCAACCCAATTCACTCATCGATTCTATTCCGTAATTCAATGGACGTTTGATCAGCTCGTGATCTGGAGTGCACTGCCTGATTAGTACATTCAAAAATAACTACCCCAACAAAATCAGAAGGGGAATATTTTGCAGGAATATGTTGAAAGGACAGAGAAGTGAGATTGGTTGGATAGTTCTAACAAGTGGTTAACTTTCTGTGGATGGCACTTTGACGCAATGGTTAGCACTGCTGTTTCACAGTGTCAAGGCTCTGGATTTGATTCCTGGCTCGGGTCACTGTCCGTGTGGAGTTTGCATGTTCTCCCCGTGGGTTTCCTCCGGATGCTCCGGTTTCCTCTCTCAGTGCTGGTTAGGTGCATTGACCCAAACAGGTGTCAGAATATGGCAACTAGGGGGATTTCACAGTAACTTCATTGCAGTGTTAATGTAACTCTTACTTGTGACAAATAAATAAACTTTACTTTTTAAACTTTCTGTGTGGTATCGTTCTTTAATATAGTTTACTACAACTTGAAATTCACTAGCACCTTTACTGCTGTAAAACATCTCAAGTCAGCTACGCTGACTAAAATTTGACACTGAAGATGATATTCAGACAGGTAACCAAAATCACAGTCAGAAAAATAGATCTATACAGAAACTAGATAGGGGCAAAAAAATAGAAATACACCTGGAAACGATCTGATAAAGTGAGAGGAGGCTCATATGGAACATTAATACCAGCAGGAACCTGTTGGGCTGAATAGCTCTTCCTTAACTGCAAATTCTCTGTAACAATTGTGGAGCGGGCATGGATTTGATTGACAGTAAGAATGGAGACAATTAATCAATGAACAGGAAGAGGTGGGCCCACTCCTGGTGTGATTGCAGAGAAGAGAGTGAGAAGATGACTGACTGACTGACTGACTGACTTCTCTCTCTCTCTCACTCACGCACTCTCACACTGACTCACACACACACACACACACACACTGACTGACTCATACACACTGACTGACTGACTCACACACACACACACACACACGCACACACTGACTGACTGACTGACCACACCACACACACACACTGACTGACTGACTTCTCTCTCTCTCTCACTCACGCACTCTCACACCACACACACTGACTGACTCACACACACTGACTGACTGCTGAACTCTCTCCACACACACACACACACACACCACACACACACACTGACTGACTGACTTCTCTCTCTCTCCACTTCACGCACTCTCACACTGAACCACACACACACAGACTGACTCATACACACTGACTGACTGACTCTCACACACACACACACACACACACACACTGACTCACTTCTCTCTCTCTCTCTCACTCACGCACTCTCACACTGACTCACACACACACTGACTCACACACACACACACACTGACTGACTCACACACTGACTGACTTGACTCTCACACAACACATACTGACTGACTGACTTCTCTCTCTCTCTCTCTCTCACTCACGCACTCTCACACTGACTCACACACACACTGACACACACACACACACACACACACACACTGACTGACTCACACACACTGACTGACTGACTGACTCACACACACACACACTGACTGACTGACTGACTGACTCTCTCTCACTCACGCACTCTCACACTGACTCACACACACACTGACTCACACACACACACACTGACTGACTGACTCTCTCTCTCACACACACACACACACACACACACACACACTGACTGATTGACACACGCACACTGACTGACTGACTGACCGTCTTCTCTCTCTCTCACTCATGCACTCTCACACTGACTTGCACACACACTGACTCACACACACACACGCACACTGACTGACTGACTGACTCACACGCACACACTGATTCTGTCAGAGGAGGGAAAAGACAGAATGTTCATCCTGTTCACAGAACATCCAGCATCCAATTACCAGGATTCTGTTGTGGAGGAAGTTTCCAGTGTCAAAAAGTTTGTGAAGCTTGTTTGCACTGGGGGCAAAGAAGTAGAAATACATCTAGATAAGATTGGATAAAGGAGGCTGGTCTGGAGCATTAATACCAGTAGGAACCTGTTAGGCTGAACAGCCTTTACTGTAAAGTCTCTGCAATTGATTGACAGTGAGAATGGGTACAATCAGCCAATGGGTAGGGAGGGGTGGGCCCATTCCTGCCATAAGTTGGCAGCTGGTGAGCTGTCAGAGCACAAAGGAGACAGAGTGACAGAGGGCAGAGTGCTATCAGAAGAGAGTGTGACAGAGTAAGAGTTTCAGAGAAGGAAGTGAGAGAGTTCATCGTGTTCACAGAGCAGCAGATCCAGCATCCAATTACCAGGACTTTGGTGTGGAGGAAGTTTTTGGTGGAAAGAGTTTGGAAAAGTTGTGCCAAGGCAAGTAGAGAATGATAGAATATTGCAACAAAAAAGGAGGCCATTTGGTCCATCGCTTCTGTGCTGGACCTTTGAGAGAGCTCTGAAATTAGCCCCTTTGCCCTGCTTGTTCCCCCAGAATCTTGCAAATTTACTCTCTACATTTGCTTAAAGCAAAATGTGTGAAGATGTTCCTGGGTCATTCTTGGAGTCCTGAATAATTATAATTTCTTTATAGATGGTCCAAATCTGAATTCAGTACGCTTAGCTTACTTGTTTTAAATTCTTTGCATGGGTTGTGAGTGTCACTGGCTAGACCAGCAGTGCCCTTGAGAAGGTGGTCGTGAGCTTCCTTCTTGAACTGCTCCAGTCTCTGAGGTGTAGGTAGACTCACTGTGCTGTTAGGGGTGGAGTTCTAGGATTTTGACCCAGTGACAATGAAAGAACCATTATATTCCCAAGTCAGGATGATGTGTGACTTGTATGGGAAGTTGCAGGTTGTGGTATTTCCAGGTGTGTGTGCTGCAGTTGTCTGTCTAGATTGTAGAGGTCAGAAGTTTGCAAGGCTCTGCTGAAGGAGCCTTGGTGAGTTACTTGGCTACACAAATCTGTCACTGCGTGTCGGTAATGTAGAGAGTGAATGTTTGTGGGAGGGATGCTAATTAAGTGGCTGCTTTGTTTTGGGTGGCGTCGAGTTTCTTGAGTATTCTGGGAGCTGCACTCACTCAGTCAAGTGGCGAGTGTTCCATCACAATCTGCCTTGCAGATCATGGACAGGCTTT
Source organism: Sphyrna mokarran (assembly GCA_024679065.1). Taxonomy (NCBI): domain Eukaryota; kingdom Metazoa; phylum Chordata; class Chondrichthyes; order Carcharhiniformes; family Carcharhinidae; genus Sphyrna; species Sphyrna mokarran. The sequence continues at coordinate 66,134,351 of JAGIQG010000016.1, forward strand.
GGGGATTCAAGAAGTGAGTCCTCACTGTGGAACACCCCTCCCCCCCACTCCAGCCTATAGTTTCCATTGATAGTCAATGTTAATAGTGTTTATAATGTAATAAATGTACTTTGTATGCTTTGGACTCTCTACTTGGGTAATACCATTGTGTGACATATTGAGTTTCCTTGACTCTTCACGCATTGAAACCCTGTAACTCAAGCAGATGTCTCTACCTGTTTAATTGTATTTTCATTCAAATAATTTCAAAGGATGGTGAGATTAACTGACCACAGTACACAATACTGGATTGTTACTAGCTAAATGTGTAATGTAAATATACGTCAACACATTTATATAAATATACGGAACTCAGAAGTAAATCAAAGTAAAATTTCCATAGACCTTTACTGGCTCAAATCTGGATTAGTGTGAACTATTCTGTCTCTAATATACAACTGATATTGAGGCAATTGAGAAGCTTTAAAACTGATTACACATCATGGGGACGGATTGAACAAGCTGTCGCCTTTGATAGAGGGGAAAGTTCAGTCTACATCTTAATCCCTTTTTTAAGTTTGTGTCAATACAACTCTTCCCTCCCCCACAATGACACCTGTTACTTGTTTTTCAGGTTTGCTTCCATCAAGCGCTGACTTTTGCTCTCCTGTTCACACATTCTGCTATCTTACCTTCACGTCACTATCAGAAGTTTCTTTAAGTCTACAATTAACACTCCATTTATCTTGCACCCATTGCAATTTTGTCAATCTCTCCTTAACTCTGAGCTACCTCTGACCTGCTATTCTACCTGACTTGTTCTCCAACTGTATAATTCATCATATTGTTGTTCCACTTCAATTCTGCAGAAGATGATTCAAAACATTAACTCTGTTTCATTGTCCACGGATGCTGAGTTTATCCATTTTCTGTTTCTTATTTCAGAGCTCCAGCATCTGCGGCACTATGTTTTAGCCCTTTTATAAGTGGTGGGAAGCTATTGATTCTAGGATTATTGTCCCATTCCTTTGCTGTCTGATTTTTGGGAGTGCCTTTAAAGGATATGGACTGGCTCCGATTGGTATGATTTCTGCTTCAATCACAAATGCTTTAGGTCCCTCCAGGAAAAGTAAAAGGACGTTTCTCGTGTTTGCAATGAAATTTCTTCCATTTACTGTTCTATTTTTATCTCTTCAGGCAAGGTAAATATATTTTCTACCTCTCCTCTACTGTTCCTTCATGGTTCGAATCATCTGTATGAAAGCATAGTGTAACAAAAACAAGCCCAAGCTACAGAGCTCTATTTGCATTCCCAAAGGTGAACTTCCTGAACTATTAGCTGTGGGCATTGTTTTATTTCAAAACTGATCTTGGTTTGTTTGTTCTTTGTTTCAGTATGTGCTGTCCTTTACCGGATTTATTTGTGCAACTTTAATCAAGTGATCAGGAAGAATTTCGCATTTTTTCCCTCTATTTTAGGGGAATTTTTTATTTGATTTGGTTTAGTATTGTCACATGTATTAACACGCAGTGAAAAGTATGCTATACGGACAAAGCATGCTGTTCACAGAGAAGGAAACAAGACAGCGCAGAATGTAATGTTACAACCATCTCTGGGTTGTAGAGAAAGATCAACTTAATGCAAGGTAGGTCCATTCAAAAGTCTGACAGCAGCAGGGAAGAAGCTGTTCTTGAGCCAGTTGGTACGTGATCTCAAACTTTTCTAACTTTTTCCCGATAGAAGAAAGTGGATGACAGAATGTCCAGGATGCACGGAGTCCTTAATTAAGCTGACTGCTTTGCCAAGACAGTGGGAAATGCAGAGTTGATGGATTCGCAATCTTTTGTAATTCCTTGTGGTCTTGGGCAGAGCAAGAGTCATGCCAAGCTGTGATACCAGCAGAAAGGAAGCTTTCTATGGTATAACTGTAAAAGTTTGTGCGAGTTGTGGCTGAGATGCCCAATTTCCTTAGACTTCTTAGAAAGTAGAAGCATTAGTGGGCTTTCTTAACTATAGTATAAGCATGGGACCAGGACAGGTTGTTGGTGATCTGAACACTTAAAAACTTGAAGCTCCTCACCTTTCTACTTCATCCCCATTGATGTAGTCAGGGGCATGTTCTCGTTTACACTTCCTGAAGTCGATGACAAACTTCTTTGTTTTGTTGAGGGAGAGATTTTTCTTGCCGCATCAGAGTCTCTGTCTCATTCCTGTACTCTGTCTCAACATTGTTTGAGATCTGTCTCACTACAGTGGTGTCATCAGCAAACATGAAAATCGAATTGGAGGGGAGTTTGGCCGCATAGTCATAGGTGTACAAGGAGTATAGTAGCAGGGCTGAGAACTCAGCCTTGTGGAGCACTGATATTGAGGATGATCACGGAGGAGGTGTTATTGCCTATCCTTAGATTGTTTTGAATTTTTTATTTCTGAACATATTTATAAAAGGAAGATTGTAATCTGGCATGTGAAGCAGATATTACATTTATTTTAATATAATTTTTAAATTGTGAGATTTGACTTCATATTACTGAAAATTATTACATTTTTTATTGTTTCACAGGATGTGGGCATTGTTGGCATGGCCAGCATTTATTGCCCATTGCTATTTGCCTCTGAGATGGCAGTGGGGCAGTTCTTGAGGTGTAGATACATCCACAGTGCTGTCAGGGTTGGAGTTCCAGGATTTTGACCCAGTGACATTAAGGAACGGTGATATATTTCCAAATCAGTATGATGTGTGGCTTGGAGGGAAACTTGTCAAGTGGTGATGTTCCCATGTATTCATCACTCTTGCCTGTCTAGATGGGAGAGCTTGTAGGTTTGCAAAGTTTTGTTGAAGGAGCTGTTCTTTTTTACTCTTGCTGAAGCCACCTTTTGCACCTTGAAGACAAAAAAATTTTGAAAAGTTAATTCAAACTTAGATTTAGACTTTTCCTAATCTTAACAGAGCAGAAATAGAACAATTGGCTGGCAATAATAAGAAATTGCAATCTCATACAAAAGAGTAATAAAATAAATTATAGTTGATTGTATCTCAGCAGATTTCAAAAGTCCTCAGCACATTCCCACAGACATCTCAAAGAGATGAGATATCCCTATAGAGAACTTTAAATCTCATTGTGCTTTTTGCTTTTTTACAGCAATAAAAATTACCTTTTGTGAAAACTTGTATTACTGCCAGGTCAATAAATATGGGGATGATTGCAGAATAACAATTCTTACTGCAAGCTTAGAATCATTTAATTCCTGCAATGCCAAATTGCTCTAAATACCCGCAATGTTTTTGCACAGATTCCCATTTCCCTGTCATCTTGCTGTATGGAAGATAGCACTTTTAATAAAGAAGTTCATTTCTGGACAGGAGTAAGGGATGATTGAGATTCCTTTGAGCCGTTACCTCTTTCCATTCAATCTGTCTAGGGTGTAACCCACTTGGATGAAACAGGCTCAAGAGGTTGAATGGTCTCCCTCAAAGAAGGGATACAAGTTCAATGTTCAGTCTCTAACGGCTGTGATGATTTGTAATACAGTGAGCTGAGATTTTACTCCCATTGCCTCCTGTCACTTACTCAGGGTAGTATATTTTGAGGGTTGGGGAGAGAGAAAGGGAAAGTAGACGGTGTTTGTGGCCAATTTACTCAATTCCAAATGGCTGTTGTGTAGGGCACATCTTGTCAAATCAGTCATGAGCAGGAATTGGTTATGAGCTGACATCTGAAGTTTCTGCTTTGTTTTCTTCTTTCCAGCATTTGTGGAGAATAATCAGAATGGACCCTATCACAAAGGTAGGAAAATACAGTAGAAGGGAAAATCGTATAATCTCTGGGTAAACGATTATCAATCACTCCCTCTGACTCACAGCAATGTTGAGAGTTTGTTGAGAGGTTACCAGTTGGGAGAAAAAACAAATGATGGAGAAGGAGTTGGAGATGAATTTAGAAACTATTACACTGCATCTTTCTGTTGCTCTACTCAGTAGAGGAAGAAGGTGGTCTGATGATTTCATGATCTGTGTCAGCACATTGCCAATTACGTGGCATCACTTGTGCGATCAGACACACTGAAAATTGAGATACAGGTGAATAAAAAAAAACAAACCATCCACTGGGATTCATTTGTGATTGAATTGAAAAACAAGGAAGTCAGATTAAACTTGCATCAAACCTTAGCTAGAGCCCATTTAAAGTCCCGTGTGCATTTTCAATGTACAAGAGATGTAGAGACACTGATGAAGATGCAAAAAAAGATTTACAAGGAAAATCCCGGAACTAAGATATTATACCTCTCAGGAAAGATGGAAGAGGTGGGAGGTATTTTTTGAATAGAAAAATTAGACTTGGGAAGTGACTTAATAGAAGTCTTTAAAAATATGAAATAGTTTGATAGGAATTTGTTTCCACTTATGAGATCCAAACACCAAGAATCGTGAGATAAGACAGTCACTACTAAATCCTGTTGAAGATTCAGGAGAAAGTTAATATACCAAAGAATTTGCAATATTCCAACACAAGGATTGAGAGAATAAGTAGCTTGGATGTCTTTAAGGAGAAACTAATAGTACATGAGGGAGCAGGGAAAAGAAAGTTATTCTAACAGAGCAAGAGGAAAAAGTCGATAGCTCTTACCTGGAATATAAAAACAGCACTAATTTAGGCCAAATGACCCGAGTTCTTGATTTGATGTAACTCAAAGTTTTATTGTTATACGGAATTGGGAATAAATGTGTAGCAATAATTTCATCACTGAGTCCTGCAAATTACTTATGTTAAACAGCGTTGGAAATGTAATGAACATATGACAGGATGACTAATGTGCATGTAATGTGTGAGGACACCTTTCCATTTGTTCTGTAGGTTTTCAATGACCCAATCCATGGACACATTGAGATGCATCCGCTCCTTGTCCAGATCATTGATACACCACAGTTCCAGCGACTTCGCTTCATCAAACAGCTTGGTGGAGCTTACTTTGTGTATCCTGGGGCTTCACACAACAGGTTTGAACACTCCATAGGGTAAGCATCTGCAAAGGAATTCTGAACATTTAATTTTGGAAAGCAGATTGAGAATATTTGATTTGATTAACTTTGCATTTCTCTTTCCACAAATGCTGCAGAGAATTCCCAGCATTTCCTGTTCACGAGGCTTATGTTGCTTTATGTTCCTTAGTGTCAAATTTTGCTTTTTCAAAGCTCCTGTGAGGCATCTTGGACTTTTGTTATATTAAAGATGATAAAGAAGCTTTTTATTACATTGATGTTTGTAGGATTTTGCTTTGTACAAATTGGTCGTTTCCTGCACTCCAAGAATTAAGATTCCTCAAATGTAACTTTTTAGCTGTGAAGTGATTCGGAATATGGTGAATGTGTGAAAGATATCCTTCCTTAAAGGGCATTGCTCTTAGTCTCTCACCTGGACTGGTTCACATCTCTCCTTCCCTATAACACCTTTACTTATCTTGTCTCACCTTTTTTCTGTAACTCTCACCTCGCCAACTCTCTCTTTCACATTCCCATGACTTGTCTCAATTGGTCTGCATTATTTCTATTTTCTATGTACGTTTCCATATTTGGTATAGCTCTTTGGGCTAAAAGGACCAAGAGATACGGGAAGAAGGCAGGATCAGGGGGAATTTGATGATAAGCTGTGATCACAGTGAACGACAGTAGATTCGAAGGGCTGAATGGTCTCTTCCTACTTCTATTTTCTATGTACGTTTCTTACATTTTGCTCTTGCTCACATTCACTCTCTTGTGTGGACCACCTGACATTTCCTATTGCCTTCATTATGAACGACAGTGATGATAAATGCCACAGTACCTCAAAACACACAACATTAATTTGGAACACGTCGTCATGTCAACAATCAATAAAGAATATTAATAACTTAAATGAAACATGCAAACACACACGATAAGAAGGACTATAATACTCTATAACAATTAAGGATATTGATGGCTCTACACATAATGTTAAATGAAACTATCCTTTGGTCCCCAAAATTACCTATTTTTTTAACCTGAACTCTAAGACACCCTTTTTGCCCCAACAACATTCAATATTAAGTAAATCTGAGGTAAATCTAGTACATCTTTAGCAGAAGAAAGGTAAAGTAGACATGTCTAACAAATGGTCTTCTGGTTCAGAGCAGCCAGAAAATGGCTGCTTCTCTCAGGAGACTATAGCTGTAAGTTGCTGCAGTTCTAATGTTGGCTGTTTCTCTGCCTTGTTTCCTCTCAGTTCTACAGTTACATTTCTTTCCATTTGATTTTATACTCTGTGGATTCAGCTTTGGGCAGATATGTGTCAATTTCCTTAACTTCCCACTTTGAAGTTACCATTTATATAGTCTCACTATTTTCTCTAGACACATATCTGAAATACCTATTTTCCACTGATAAGATGCGAATTAGCTTATCATTTCTCCAGCTGTCTGCCTCAAATCGACACCCTGCTTTGACTTTGTTCTTTAATCTTAATTTTCCCCAATTCTTACCTCACTCTCAAACATTCTTCACTATCATTTTGACCTGTCTCATCCCTCTCTTACTGTGACTATCAGTCATTCTCTAATCTGCCCTGCATTACCTCTCCCCTTGTCTTTTTGCCTATCATTTTACTTCACAATAGTAACCTATAACCATCTAAAAAGCAAGTGAGCCCTTATTGTAAATCCCACCTGAGCAATGGCACCTCTAATGGTGCAACACTTGCTCGGGAATGGAATTCAGATTTTTGTGTACAGGTCTTTGGATTGGGTCTTGAACCTACAAATTTCTGGGGCATTTTCACAGTAATTTATTTGCAGTGATAATGTAAACCTACTTATGACACTAATAAATGAACGTAAAACTTCTGCCTCAGATGTGAGTGCTACTCTCTAATCCACGTTCAATACAAATCCATAGTTACACCATGGAAAATGGGGATCTGGAACTCACTGCATGAAAGGATGGTCAAGACAGAAAACCTCATCACACTTATAAAAATACTTGGATATGCAATTGAAGTGCTGTGTACCCATCACAGGACTATGGACTGAGAGTTGGAAGTGGGGGAATTAGCTAGTAGCTAACAGACATGATGGATTGAATGCTCTACTTGTGTGCTGCAAATGATCTATATTTTTACATTTGCAAGAAATTAGGTGAAGAAAATTTGGAGCTGTCCATAACTAGATGATATTGACTGTTAAAATATATGGGGGTGTTTACTGTATTTGGAACTCCCTGTCAATTAATGTATAAAGACTTGTGTGCACCCTTGTCTAAATTCTGTTTTGCCCAGCAGTGTTGCATATCTGGCAGGCCAGTTGGTAAAAGGTCTCAAAGAGCGGCAACCTGGACTTGGGATTAACAAACGAGACATGCTGTGCGTGCAGATTGCAGGACTTTGTCATGACCTGGGTGAGTAAGCAGATCTGAAGGAGCTTTTAGAGCACAATGTTTTATTCAAATCCGCTCCTGAGATATGAACATAACTGATAGGGGCAGCATTTATTGACATCAATGTGGTGAGGATGAACTGCCTTCTTGGGCCATTACACTTCACGTTGGGTAGGTTCACTCTCAGTATCTTTTGTAATGGTTTGATATAGTTGTGTGGTTTAAAATACTCAAGTTCCAGGTTTGATCCTCAGTCTTGCTGAACAAGGGATAAAGCTGAAGGCTTCAGTATGCCTGAACGAAACTCATATCGGCCTTTTGGCTAAGGTCAAGCGTAGGATCAAACGTGCAATCAGGTGTAATGCTTGTTCTTGTCAGCTTGTATCTACTCTGTGTCTTTAGTGTGGTAAGAAGTCTGACAGCATCAGTTTTAAATCCAACCGATTTATTTGATAGTAAACTCGAGTTTACTATCAAATAAATCGGTTGGATTTAAAACTGGTGTTGTCGGGCTTCTTACTGTGTTTACCCCAGTCCAATGCTGGCATCTCCACATCTTTAGTGTGGACCAGGAATTGGATTCAATTTGAATTTGAATTGCTTTTCAGAGCAAGCAAGGAGATGGATTAAGGATTTGCCCTGTTCCACTCTGAACATCGACCTTGTGATTCTGAGGAAGGAATACATTTTTTAAAACATTGTCCAGTGTTTGACTGATTTTCAGACTATTAATAAAACATTCACCAATCAGATGAGATGAGGTCGCTCCACTTTCTCCAATGTCAACTATTCTGCCAGGATTGACTGTAATGTCTCATACATGAATGGCCACAGGTGTGAAGTTATTGTAGGTCACTGGTTCTTTTGTTGTCCCAGTAAGAATTCAGAAACAAAGAGGGCGAATGGATGTAGGATCATTCCTTTTCCCACCACTTATCAGCTGGATGCTCCAATCTACCCTCAGGCCTGAATTTTGCTCCTGAGTCAGGAGTGGGACAATTCCCAGCTCTGTAAACTCAACCCAGAAGAAAGTACTCTGGAAGTTTGGATTATCGTTGGGTACGGTTTTGAAAGGAGCTGATCCAGGGTGAGTTGAGAGGTTGCCAGATGTGACAGTGGACTGGTGGAAGGCTTATCTCAGTGCTCCAGCACCATGTCAAAGTTAAAAAATAAATAAACCATAAAACAGGCTTCACCCTCGTACATCCCTGCACCTCAACTTCCACGTCCTCACTGGCAATAGCTGCAGGGCATAAATGAATGGAAAATCTGATCCTTATCTCTCCAAAAAGGGTATCCTAACTCTCCAAAGAGCTCCATGAATTTTAGCTGTTCTCTTAAAAAGCACAAGTCATGAGTTGTACATCTGACTAATAGAAATCTTTTTGAGGCAGTGGCACTTTAACATGTGTAATTGCCTCTGTGAACCATGGATCTGTGTATTAAAATTTGCCCTTGATGGCAAATTTGCCCACTGCTAAAATGATCAATGCCTTGTTTGTCTGCAGGACTTTCAGATTCCAACTTCTGGAGTCATTTTAATAACGGTGAACAGACTCTCTGTGACTACAAAAATTCAGGCCTTGGGACAGCCCCTTACTTGAAGGCTCGGTTAGTGCAATGGATAGCTATAGATTAGCCAGGAGGGAGCTAAAGAGTGAACTGAGGAGAGCTAAGAGAGGACACGAGAAGACTTTGGCTGTTGGATTAAGGAGAATCCTAAAGCTTTCTTTAGATATGTTAAGAATAGAAGATTGGTTAGGACAAGATTAGGGCCAGTCATAGACAGCAGTGGGAAGTTGTGCGCGGAGCCTGAAGAGATTGGAGAGGTACTGAATAAATATTTCTCTTCGGTATTTACGCAGGGTGATGTAAATGTAGTTATGGAGAACACTGAGGTACAGGGTAGCAAACTGGAAAGTTTTGAAGTAGATAGGGAGGATGTGCTAGATATTCTCGAGGGTTTGAAGTTGGATAAGTCCCCTGGGCCGGACGGGATTTACCCTAGGATTCTCTGGGAGGCAAGAGAGGAGATTGCAGAGCCTCTGGCTCTGATCTTCAGGTCGTCGTTGGTTACGGGTGTGGTTCCGGAGGACTGGAGGATAGCGAATGTGGTCCCGTTGTTCAAGAAGGGGAAGAGAGACCTTCCAGGGAATTATAGGCCAGTGAGTCTTACTTCTGTTGTGGGCAAAGTATTGGAGAGAATTACTAGGGATAGGATTTATAGTTATTTAGAGAGAAATGAATTGATTGGGGATAGTCAGCATGGTTTTGTGAAGGGTAGGTCGTGCCTTACTAACCTTATTGAGTTTTTTGAAAAAGTGACCAAAGAGGTGGATGGGGGTAAGGCGGTTGATGTGGTATATATGGACTTTAGTAAGGCGTTTGATAAGGTGGCCCATGGAAGACTTCTGCAGAAAATGCAGATGTATGGGATAGAGGGTGATTTAGCTAATTGGGTTAGGAATTGGCTAGCAGATAGAAGACAGAGGGTGGTGGTTGATGGGAGATATTCATCGTGGAGTTCGGTGACAAGTGGTGTACCTCAGGGGTCTGTTTTGGGGCCCCTGCTGTTTGTAATTTTTATAAATGATCTGGATGAGGGTATTGAAGGATGGATTAGTAAATTTGCAGATGACACTAAAGTCGGTGGAGTGGTAGATAGTGAAGAGGGGTGTTATAGTTTGCAGAGAGACTTGGACAAGTTGCAGAGCTGGGCCGAGAGGTGGCAAATGGAGTTTAATGTGGAAAAGTGTGAGGTAATTCACTTTGGCAGGAATAACAAATGTGTAGAGTATAGGGCTAATGGTAGGATTCTTAATAGTGTTGATGAACAGAGGGATCTTGGTGTATTTGTGCATAGATCCTGAAAGTAGGCAGTCAAGTCGATAAGGTTGTTAAGAAGGCATACGGAGTCTTAGCTTTTATTGGTAGGGGGATTGAATTTCGGAGCCGCAACGTCATGTTGCAACTGTACAAAACTCTAGTGCGGCCGCACTTGGAGTATTGTGTGCAGTTCTGGTCCCCGCATTAGAAGAAAGATGTGGAGGCATTGGAGAGGGTACAGAGGAGGTTTACCAGGATGTTGCCTGGTATGGAGGGCAGGTCTTATGAAGAGAGGCTGAGGGATTTGAGGTTGTTTTCGTTAGAAAGAAGGCGGCTAAGAGGAGACCTTATTGAAACATATAAGATGATTAGAGGTTTAGATAGGGTGGACAGTGATAGCCTTTTTCCTAGGATGGAGAAAGCTAGCACGAGGGGACACAGCTTTAAATTAAGGGGTGATAGTTATAGGACGGATATCAGAGGTAGGTTCTTTACCCAAAGGGTGGTTCGGGAGTGGAATGCCCTGCCTGCAGCAGTTGTAGATGTGCCAAGTTTGGTGGCGTTTAAGAGGTTAGTTGATAAGTATATGGAAGAGAAGGGAATGGTTTAGTATGGAGGGGCATTGCTTTTTATATTGGTCGGCACAATATCGAAGGCCGAAGGGCCTGTTCTGTGCTGTGATGTTCTATGTTCTATGTTCTTACTTCTATCCCATGATAGGGAACATTCATCCCCGGTACAACAGACAGTCAACTGTAGTTTATTTACAATGTCACTTTAAATGCCAAGGATGGTGTGGCCCCTCCATTCAAACATTCTGAGAAATTCAGGTAGGAGGAACATTATTAACTATTTGATTAATATCAAACCCTCAATGCAACAAAGCTTTTTGCCCTCCTACCTTCCTATGAATGACGCAAGGAATTGGATGCTGGCTTATTCTAGCATTTGGTTCTGAAAGTTGGGTATTGAGACAGGACAATTCACTTGCAGTTGCACAAATACTGTGGAATTAAATCTTTGTTTATCTCACCATCCAAAATGCATCAAGTGTGAAAATTGGAACAATTGAAATAGAAATGAAATTCAAATTAGGATCTTCCACTTAGCAATCATAAAGTTGCGATCAAACAAGGACTAATTCAGCATAATCTTTAGCCAAGGAAGTACATCAGAACTTTTGAAGTTTAATGAGATACCATATAATTAACTTCCCAAACTATCAACCTTGATACATACAGCAAATTTCTTTTTCACAGGTCACGGGCCATTTTCACACTTGTTTGACAGATCATTTATCCCACGTACACGACCAGAGAAAAAGTGGAAGGTAATACTACCTGTAGATTCTGAGTAATGCTGAGCGTTACAAAAAACAATGACATGAACTCTAGACCATTATCATATCAATGGGGAAGACCTTTATGGAACTCATTGGGAATTAGATTATTCATTCAAAACCCTGCTGCCTGTTTATCAAATTAGAAGTCTGGTTCAACCATCACCCCGGGCTTGCTGACATATATCTGTGCTCAGCCCAGCAATACGCCAGTATTTTCCAGACCAATCCAACTGCAGTGAACGAGGTGGTAAAAGCAGGTGAGCTGGGATGATTGGGAGTGAAGCTCGCTAATGATATTATGGTGCATGCAAAAAACTTTTAATTGATGCTTTGCTCATTTTGGGCAGCATCCTGGTCGTGTCAATTTTTTTCCATGGTAAGATGACAATGGGCACAGAAAGTGGTGCCATTCCCACTAGTCACTTCACACCCAACTTTCTGGCAGAAAAAAAGGTGCAAAAAGGTCGTAAAATTCCACCCCCTGTGTCACTATCCAGATTGCCAAGAGCTCTGACACTCCCAGTGAAATATACAGAAAAGATTCCCTCATTGGGCAGGCAATAATGAGCCCACAAGAGGCCTATCTCAATGTCTGCATTGAAGGAATTAGACGCACACTTCACATTGGCTCAACTGAACATGACTAAATTTTTAACAAACCTTATGGGGTTAGAAAACTGTTTGCTTTGAGCGACAATGCGAAATTCCAACTGCCTTGTGCAGGGTATGATGCACCACGCGCTTCCTGCATGACCTCTGCCACACAGCTAATGATATAATGCTGTGTGGCTGCATATATCATGCCACACAGGGATGATATAGGGGGATAGAATATAAAAGTAGGGAGGTACTTTTGCAGCTGTATAGGGTACTGGTGAGGCTGCAGCTGGAGTACTGTGTGCAGTTTTGGTCGCCGCATTCGAGGAAGGATATATTGGCCTGGGTGCAGAGAAGGTTCACTAGGCTGATACTGGAGATGAGGGCGTTGGATTATGAGGAGAGACTGAATAGGCTAGGTTTGTACTCTTTGGAGTTTGGAAGGCTGAGAAGGGGTCTTATAGAGACATATAAGATAATGAAGGGGATGGATATAGTAGAGGTAGAGCCTCATGATTAAGCAGGGGTGGGGTACGGTTCAGATCAGAGTTGAGGAGGAATTTCTTCACACAAAGGGTGGCAAATCTTTGGAATTCTCTGCCTGATGAGGTGGTGGAGGCTTCCTCGCTGAATATGTTCAAGTCAAGAATGGATAGGTTTTTGACAAGGGAATTAAGGGTTACGGGGAGAAAGTGGTACTGAACCACCACAGATCAGCCATGATCTTATTGAATGGTGGGGCAGGCTGAGGGGCTGGATGGCCTACTCCTGCTCCTATTTCTTATGTTATCAAAAAATGTGTTTGCTTACTGTGTATACTCCAGGAATGCAGTCATTTTTTAGTGAACCCAGTATGACTTCTGAGTTTTAAAATGTAGTCAATTCTTTTAAGATTTCTGCCTATGCAGCTAACTGTGCTAATATCTTAAAATGAAGTCTTTGCATAGACTGGAGCAAACTGGGCTAAGCATACATGGGATCTCTCACAGAGACTGTAATCTTCAGCCACATGTTCACCACCCAATCTGTTTAACCCTATTTGTGCATAACTTGGGATATAGTCCAGAAATGATAACTTCTGAGGTTCTCTTCTTTAATTAGTCCTTAGGCTCTGGTACTCTACAATTGAGAGCTCTGTCTCAGACCTGTATTGTTGGTCCCAACATGGAACCAATGATTGGATGGTCCTCCTCCCTCTAAATGAAACTGAATGAAAATGTCCCTCACATTTGATGCCAGTTGGTAACACAGCATGATGGACCTTTTGATTCTGCTTCTGAAGGATGCTATCTGTCCCCAAACGTTATTGAAACAGCAAGATTATCATTCAGCCGCCTGGTCCAAGATCCTATTAAAGAACAAAGAACAATACAGCATGGGAAACAGGTCCTTTGGCCCAACGAGCCCGTGCCGCCATTTTAACATTGAGTGCCCTCTTCTATCTTTGATCTTTGTCTATGCCTATCAGGGAAGATTGAGGGAAGACTAATTTAGGGATAATTTGTTACACCAATCAGCCCAAGAGCATGTTTTTGGGATGTGAAAGGAAACCAGAGTACCTGTCCTGCCAGCAGTTACAGTCCTTATGCTGATACATAGCAAGTGTGTTGTGTTACTGGATAAGATCAGTTTCTGTGAATTTCGTTTGTTCTTCATGGAAATAGATTGCTGATCTAACTTTTTTGTTCTTTATTTAATAGCACGAAGAAGCTTCGTTGAAGATGCTTGATCACTTGCTAAAAAGCAAATGTCTGAAAACTGCTTTCAAAAAATATAATCTAAAATTAGATGACATTGTATTTATCAAAGAGCAGATCAAGGGGGAGCCATTAACTCCAGCAAAGAAGCAAACGGTAAGTGATAACAACCAACCAATGAAAAGAGAAGGATGGCCTGCACAAATTAACTACTTTAAAAATAAGAACGTGCATAGAGGTTAGTTTTGTTTTGTGCACCAAATGACTTGCTGCAGATATTCTTCACAAATACTGTTCTGGAAAGGCTTGGATGATAAACGTAATTCACGGAATGGAGTCATCCAGCATTGCAAAGCCGTGGGTTCAATTCCCATTGTGTTGAGTTGGCAGATCGACTACTGGAATCTAAGAATTTGGGATGTGATGGTTACTGGATTAATCATCCAGAAAATAAAAGTTCAAATCTCACCGTGTGAGGTTGAGTTTAAGTTCAGTTCAATAAAAAGTCTAGAAATAAAAGCCTGGAGGCAGAAGAGTGACAATGAAGCTGTCAATGTTAGATAAAGCCAATTGGTTTATTAATGTTATTTAGAGTCTCCTTACCTAGTCTGGACCGAGACATGGCTTCAATCAAACAGATATGGGTCACTCTTAACTGTCTTAAATGGTTTTGCCATGAGTTGCTTGTTACAAGCTCATTTCCATTGCTGAAGAGGATATTAGCCAGATTTCAGCATCTATCTGCTTTCCAAAACTCTTGGTGGGAAGTATGCATGTGTGAGGTTGAATAGAAACATGAGCAGGATTCAGTCTGATACTCTCTATGATTCAGTAGTTTGCTGGTCTTTGTTGTCAAGCTGAAGGCTGCCTATTTGGCTGAGGATATCTTGGGAATGTGCCACACTTATGCCAGTAGTGTTGGGAGAGAAGATATAGGGGGAAAACTGGTTAACTCGGAGGACAAGAATGCTGGTGACTGGTTTGTATGGGGTTGGAGTTGGCAATTCCTGGATGTGCTACATCCTGACCCAGCAGGATATGACAGAGCTCAACTACTTGGTGAGGTACTTAATTTCATCTGCTCTTCTTCATAGCGAAGAGATTGAAGATAAGGAGAATGTGAAAGAAGAAACTAAGGCATGGTTCTCAATTTTTCCTTTGTCCTGAGATTTCATGTCTGTATATAACTTTGCTATCTTGTCTTTTCAGTGGCCATACAAAGGCCGGCCCAGAGAGAAGGGTTTTCTCTATGAAATTGTCGCCAACAAGAGAAATGGGATTGATGTTGATAAGTGGGATTATTTTGCCAGGTAAGCCTGCTCTCTCAATCTCTCTGATCACTTAGTGATGAACTCTGTCTCACTGATCAATCTCAAAGAGTTCACCAGGTGCAATACAGAAGTTAACTAAAAGTAATTTTCTGTGTTATGCTATTCTGTATTGAAGGTCCAGCTCCATACTTTAGCATTGGACAACACTAAAGAAGACCATTTAGAAATTGTGCCTGTGACGTCTCTCTGAACATTAGTCCCATTTTCCTATTTCACATTTTCTTGGATTTCTTCTGAAATATATCAAATATCATTTTGAAACTGATTGATTACTGAACATGTTTTCTCCATAGATGCGTAGAACCGTAGAAAATTACCGCTAAGAAACAGGCTTTTTGGCACTTTTTGTCTGACTTGCACTTGAACCATATCCCTCCACACACCTCATCCATGAACCTGTCCAAGTTTTTCTTAAATGTTAAAAGTGACTGCGCATTTCTAGATCAGAACCCAGTGGGGGGAAAAAAGCTCCTGATGTGACATTCCTAACCATCTTTCTTAGATTAATTTAAATCTGTTCCCTTTACTTATTGACCTTCACACTAATGGATTATAGAATCATATAGTGCAGAAGAGCCCCTTCAGCCCATCGAGTCTGCATTGACACACTTATATCCTGAATAATTCATTTAAAATTATACACTAATAATTTTGTTCTAACTTGCTCTCCTCCTGAAGGTGTTGTCTCTCACTGACATGCAGATTCAATAGGCAAGATGGTTCTCTGATGTTGCCTCGAGTGGTGTGTGTGAATGTTGGAAGGCTATTTGATCATATGGAACATCACAGTTCATTTTGATGATGAACTCATTCCTTGGTACATGTGCAGTAGGTGGGTGGGAAGGGAAATGTTGCTGGGATGGCTGTGTTGGCTGAGATCGGTGAATTGAGGAGGAATTAGTGAATCTCTGGGACAATCTGGTCTGTATGCCTTGTGTTACACGAAGCCTGGCTCTATACGTCTGAATCTAACTCCATACATTTTTCCACTTCTTAGTAGAATGATTTCAGGACTTAAAGGGTTTAATTATGGGGTCTTAAGTTTAGAATATTAAGGAATGATCCAAGTCCCACTTCAAGGCTTGAGTACAAAAATCAAAGGGATGCTCGAGTGCAGTCTTGATGGAGTGCTGACTTTCAGATGAGACTTTAAACTGATGTCCAAACTTTCCCTCAGGTGGATGTAAAATATGTCTTTCACTATTTCCATGAAGAGCAGTAAATATTTCCCTGGGCCCTGACCAAATTGATCCTTCAGTTAACATCAGAAACGCAGATTCCTTGGTCATGATTACTTTGTTTTGTGGGAGCTTGCTGTTCACAATTGGCTGCTGTGTTTCCTACATTACGACAGTAACTACACTTTGAAAGTCCTTCAGTGGCTGTAAATTGCACTGGAATGCTTTGAAGTCATGAAAGATTGCTTGTACATGCAAGACTTTCTTTACACAGAAAATAAAATCTCTGCTGGGCAAATCCAGCACTTGACAACATAATGATAAATAGAATTATTGTCTAAATGTGAAAACAGGTGGCTTATTTACAGTTTCAAAGTGCACCTCTCTTCATTTGGGGATTGCGAGCTGATTTTTAGCAGAATATTTCACCATGTTAATGAAGATGATGTGAAGGCTGGGATTAATGGTGTCTTGTTTCTACAGGGACTCTTATCACCTGGGGATGCGGACCAACTTTGATTCCATGCGCTTCCTCAAGTTTGTTCGAGTTTGTAAAATTGACGACGAACAGAACACGAGACTGATTTGCACTCGAGATAAGGTGGGTTACCTTGGATAGAATGGAGAGTGATAATCAGCTTGTGGTTTTGTAGAATCGCATTCTGCGGTACACCAAAGTATCTCAAGCAAACTAAAGTCTATAACAAATAAAAGCAAAATATTGCAGATGCTGGAATCTGAAACAAAAATGCTGGAAAATCTCAGCAGGTCTGACAGCATCTGTAGAGAGAGAATACAGCTGACATTTCAAATCTGGATGACCTTTGGAAAGGCATGAAATATCTCATGGCATTATTCTGATGAAGTTATCCCTGGGTTCTGACCAAACTAACCCTTGGAATGATCATCCAGACTCAAAACGTTGGCTCTATTCTCTCTTCACAGATGCTGAGATTTTCCAGCATTTTCCATTTTGGTCGAAGTCTGTAATAAAACTACGACTTCTCTTAAATAATTCAGTACAATTTTCAGCTATTTTCCTCCCCCTCTCTGCCCCTGGGGACCTCCTTGGAAGGCATTTTTAAAATATATTTGTGGGACGTGGGTGTCTCAGGATTCTGACTCGATGTTGCCTCTGTTCTCTTTCCAAGGATGCTGTCGGATCTGCTGAGATTTTCTGGTACTTTGTGTTTTTGCACTTGTTGGTAAATCCTGCTCCATGCTGTCTGTTCAGGATCTTTGCTGCCAATGCACCTTGTGATGACCTAATTCCAGTTTGGGTCTTTCTCTGCAGGAGGCTGGTGATCTGTATGACATGTTTCACACGCGTTATACTTTGCATCGCAGAGCCTATCAGCATAATGTGGTCAATGGCATTGAATACATGTGAGTATTGGTGCAGTGCTCATCTGAGGCATTTTTGTTCAGCATTTTCCCCTTTTTTCTATCTCTTGTCTGCAATCAGACAAGATCTCCTTCTCTTCTGAAGGAACTCTATGCGAATTACAAGTCCTTGTTTCTTGTCATCCTCTAGCACCTTATCTCCAAACATGAAGCCTTGATGGTGAGGGTGAGTGGCTGATTGGCTTTGCCTAAGAGACATCAAACTCCAGTCTGCCTGGTCCTTACTAATAGGGACATGTTTAGACTGCAGCAACAATCTGTCTCTTGGCCAACATGAGGAACCCTGGCTGATTTTTATTCTCTTTAATCTTCCCCTTTCCCATCCTGAGGGCACTGAGGCCAATAACGGAGCATTGCTGCTGTGCCTGTTCAGCTGTACGAGCTCCGTACAGACCAGCGATCCACCCTGAGTCTGTCTCTTCCCCCATGGCAGTGAATTTACCCACTGAGCCATTGGATTCCTGGAGAAACAATTTAAAAACCCTTGTTTGGAAAACGTCGCTGACATTTTTTTGAAAATATATTTAATCTTTCAGGATCACAGAGGCACTGGTGCTAGCAGATCCACATATCAAGATAAGTGGTACCCGTGGGAAGCTTTATCGCATGTCCACATCAATTGATGACATGGTGGCTTACACCAAACTGACAGGTGAGTGTTTTTGTGTGATTCAATCAGACATCTAATTTCCTTGAACCTTACTGTTAAGGTTCAGTTTCCTTGCTTTTTCCTCCTTGCCATTTCCTTCTGGCAGCAGAGAAACTGGGTGATGAGAACTTGTAAACCAATGGGAAGAACCAGAAAGTATTCTAGATTTCTGGTGAAGGGTAATGGCTGTGAAATATAAAATCTAGCCAGGGTCTCTTGGTCCCATTGCATAGCGATGGTGATTTGGCCACCCAGATTCAGTGAGACTGGACAATCCCATAGATGAATGTGGCTGGAAAATCCCTCCTGTTTCTCTCTTCACAGTAACATGTCACAAGTATCAGGCAATGACCATCTCCAACAAAGGATCTAATCATCGCTCCATGACATTCAGCAGCTTTATCATTGTTCAATGCTCCGACATCCTGGGGGGTTATCATTGACCAAAAACTGAATGGGACCAGTCACATGAATGCTGTGGTTACAAGAACAGGTCAGAGGCTAGAAATCCTGTGGTGTGTAACTCACTTCCTGACTCCCCAAAGCATCTGGCAGGACAAGTCAAGAGTGTGATGGAATACTCTCCACTTGCCAAAAGAGTGCAGCTCCAATAACACCTGGAGAGTCTCCATGCCATCCAGGACAAAGCAGCCCGATTGATTGCTACCCCATCCACAGGTCCCTGCAGCACCGACAAACAGTGGCAGCCGTGTGTCCCATCTAAAGATGCACTGCAGGAACTCACCAATGTTGGTGGAAGGCAGCGCCTTCCAAACCCACGACTACTACCATCTGGAAGGACCAGAGTAGCAGATTCAGGGAATGACTTAAATTCCCCTCCAAACACTCATCATCCTGACTTAGAAATATATCGCAGTTCATTCACTTTGTTGGATCAAAATCCTGGAACTCCCTCTCTAATGTGGATGTACCTACCAGCTGGACTGCAGCAATTCAAGAAGGCCACTACATTCCAAGGGTAACTAGGGATGGATTCTTTTTGGCTCCCAGTTTTATCTTTCAAATGTATATTTTCATGATATGGGTGTCTGGGTGCCTGCAGTATTAGGAAGGTCTGTTGGGTGTGAACGTCATTGCTCTTTTGGAAAGAAACAAGGTGTTACAAATTGATCAGCACACGTGTTGGGGGAGTATGGGTTAGTGTTCTCATTGAGGGAAGCAGCGTGCAAATTTTGTGCTGCCTCCTGAGTTCAATGATTTCTGAGTACAGTCCAACGTTACCTGCTATAGACACAATGAGGTTAATTAGCCAGCGAGGCCTAGTTGAGGTGCAGCTGGCCTGCAGAACGTAAAGGCAGCCTATCCTTTGTTTAAGCAAGGCTGCACTGATTCATACTGCTGTGGAATACCACTGATGGAATTTGGAGCAAGATAGACGGAACACCAGAACAGAGAGGGAGGACTGAGATATGTGACATCGGAGGCTCCATTCATAAAGATGTTTCAGAGGAGGGAGACATATTTTCACAGGGATACAGCAGACCCTTAAAGACCCTTTGAAATAAATGGAAGCAGATCGCCATGGAAGTCAATTCCTGTAGCCTAACCCCTCAGACCCGACAGCAATACAGAAAGAAGATGAATGGCTTCATGTGGATGGTTAAAACCAGTGAAGGCATCTGCAATTGACATCTCAGAAAAGCAGTAAACAGAAATAGTTAAGTTGGGAGTGTTAGACTGATGATTTAAAGGTCCTTGGTTCTGTCCCAGGTTTCAGCAGAAGGCCACATGCTGACTTTCACTATCTGCTAATGCGCAATGTGTGTGGCACAGTGGTTAGCACTGCTGCCTCACACTGCCAGGGACGTGCACTGATTCCAATCTTGGGTGGCTGTCTGTGTGGAGTTTGAACACTTTCCCCACGTCTACATGGGTTTCCTCCAGGTGCACTGCTTTCCTCCCACAATCTGAATATGTGCAGACTAGGTGGAAATGGCCATGCTAAATTGCCCCTTAATGTCCCAAAATGTGTAACGATTAGCGTGGCAAATGTGTGGGGTTACAAGGAGGAGGGAAGGGCCTGGGTAAGATGCTCCATTAGAGTTAGCGCAGACTCAATGGGCCGAATGGCTGCCTTCTGCACTGTAATGGTTCAATGTTCTCCTTTCCAACAGATACTCACCTCTAAGACTTGGATTCACATTTATCATTCCCATACAGCTCGTCAACCTCACACAGCTTGAATAATCAAATCCACCTCTGGCCACCTCCTTTGTATCTTCAACTATTTGGCTAAAACTTCAATGACTCAACCAGTGCAGTCCAATCACCAGCATTCTTCTCTTTCTCTTGCAGCAGAAGATAGCACAGAACAGAGAGCTTCAGCAGGAACCAGGCAGAGCTTCATCCATTGAATCTAATTGGTGCTGACATAGAGCATAGAGCATAACAAACAAGCCCCTCAACCCACAAGTTGTGGTGATCATACGCATACCTACTAGGCCATAGAACTATCTGTAACTCCCAATCCCATTTAATTCCATGTACTCGTCCAGAAGTCTTTTAAAAGACCCCAGCGAGTTCGTCTCCACCACCACCGACAGCAGCCGATTTCATTCACTCACCACCCTCTGAGTGAAAAACTTACCTCTAACATCCCCTCTGTATTTGCTGCCCAGCACTTTAAACCTGTGTTCTCTCGTGGTGATCATTTCAGCTCTGGGAAATAGCCTCTGAGAATCCACCCTATCTATTCCTCTCAACATCTTGTAAACTTAAAATATTAGTCAAAGAGTACAGCTGCAACGGAGCCCAGAGCATCACCAGGATCATTCATGGTCAAAAGATAATACTGCCTTAGGGCCCTCCTCAACTACCAGCCTACCCTCAATGGCCAACCCTTTGACAGCAGCAATTGACCCAGCCTTGATTTACAATTTGGTGGCAAAGCCATTAACCACCCAATATCTCAGTGCTGAAAGGGGGCCTCAGGCTCTGACAGGAATTCAGCCATCTAGCTTGTAACAGGATTGCTGAGGTATCACACTGGAGGAGTGCCTGGTGCTCTCTCTCAGGATGACAGCCCAGTGCACTGCAATCCATTGCCAAGATGGTGAAGCTTGAAGCTGGACTCTCGAGTTTTATTTATAGTTTGTTTGGTCCCACAATGCACAGTAGGTCCAAAGAACACAAGTAGACAAATACAACATGCTTATGGCCTGCAGTTAGTTCAGTCTCTTTCTCCCAGTGAAAGTCAGGAACGTGCGATCAGCCATGTTACAGTCACTGGGGTGTGTAGCATTAGGACAGTAAAAGGCATCTACAAAATTGCCACTGGGGGAATGCAAAACAGGTTTTTAGCTTATTTTTGCTCGGATAATTGAATTACAGATGTTGGAGAGAAGGTTTTGTGTGATGGCGAAGAGGTCACTGTGATGGGACATCTCAGGCAGATGTGAAGGTGAGGAATAGAGGGTCCATGGTGGTCTGAGGAAGTAGTCAGACTGAAACTAGAGTCTCAGTAAATAGTCCCTCCCTGACAACTGATCCAAGTGTTCAGGATTCTTTGTCCTATCCTTCTCCTGTTCCTTCTCCTCTCAAGAGGTCTCTGGATTCCTGGTGGGGTAATGACTGTTCCCTCATGATGTTAGTGAATGCTGCAAGCTGATGTGAACTTGCATATCTCATCTGGTGTGTACTGGAAGGTTCTAGCTGAGCAATTTAGGCAGATATGTCACATCAGTGACACCTACCTGTTCAACTTCAGGCCTACTCCTGGGCCAGGGACAGGTGGGAAAGGTGTTCCTGTAAAATCCTCTGTGGTGAGCCCTCCTTCCTTGCAGTGGGCACTGTCCCTGCCTCTGAGCAGAAGCTCCATGTTTGATCTCATTTCAGGATTCGATGTTCAAGGAAGATGAGTTCATAATATGGCCCAAACAGATTGAGAATCAGCCTGTAAATACGTACAATAAGCCGCTGATGGGCAGTAAGAGTGGGGCACTCCTCTGCTCAGCCTGAACTGTTCAGTTACTGCAGAACAACAGCGTCCCTATGTCAGAAAACTCCATCCACAGGTTCTTGCCATGGACCGTACTTCACTGCAAGCATCCTCTTTACCTCGAGGGCAAACTTCATCCTTCTCATTCTTCACAGAAACTCCACTCACTGCAGTTACTGTTTATTTCATGGTTATCTCGCAATACTTCCATAATCTATGTTTTCAAATCATTGATTTTAATCGGCAGATCTTCAAAAAAAAATACACCCTAGTTCCTGGTTTCATTTAACCTAGTAAGAATTTAGCAACACCAATTTTTAATCCAACCGATTTATTTGATATTAAAAAAGCGAGCTTTCGACTCTGTGTCTTCCTCAGGCATTTGCCTGAGGAAGACACAGAGTCGAAAGCTCGCTTTTTTACTATCAAATAAATCGGTTGGATTAAAAATTGGTGTTGCTAAATTCTTACTGAGTTCTTACCACCCCAATCCAACGCCGGCATCTGTACATCTTCATTTAACCTAGGCAGAAATAACTTAAATATTTTAAAATATGTGAGCATCATTGGCAAGATCAATCTTTATTCTCTATCCCTAAATTGCCCTTGAATGGAATGTTTTGTTCGGCCATTTCAAGGGGCAGTTAAGAATTAACCACACTTCTGTGGCTCACACGTAGGCCACAACGGTTAAGGACAGCAGATTTCCATCCCTAAAAGTCATCAGTAAACTAGATGGGTTTTTACAAGCATCAATGATGATTCCATGGTCACAGTTACTGAGACTAGCTTTCAATTTCTATTAACTAAATTTAAATTCTGCTAATGAGGGGGTTTGACAAGCATCAGCTTGGGCTTCTGGATTACTAGTTCAGTGACATTGCTGCTGTGTCATCATCTCTCCAAAGCACCCATGATGTGGACGGGAGTGAGAACAGTAAGAATTCTCTAAACACCAGGTTAAAGTCCAACAGGTTTATTTGGTAGCACAAACTTTCGGAGCACTGTCCCCTCATCAGGTGAGTGAAGAGTTGGGTTCACAAACAGAGCATATATAGACACAGGCTCAATTACAAAATGATAATAGTTGGAATGAGAGTCTTAAGAGGTAATCAAGTCTTTAAAGATGCAGAAAATGCAAATGGAGAGAGGGTTAAGCACAGGTTAAAGAGGTGTGAATTCTTAATAAGATTTTGCAAGCCCAGGCAAGTCATGGGGGTTACAGGTAGTGTGATATGAAGCCAAGATCCCAGTTGAGACTGTCCTAGTGCGCGAAACTTGGCTAACAGTTTCTGCTCGGCAATTCTGTGTTGATGCTTTGAATGCTGCCTTGGAGAATGCTTACCCGAGGATCAGAGGCTGAATACCCGTGACTGCTGAAATGCTCCCCAACAGGAAGAGAACACTCCTGCCTGGTGATTGTCGAGCAGTTTCCCTTCATCCATTGTCGTAGCGTCTGCATGGTCTTCCCAGTGTGCCATGTCTCAGGACATTCTTTCCTGCAGCGCATCAGGTGGAAAACATTGGCCACCTCTTCACTCACCTGATGAAGGGGCAGTGGTCCGTAAATGTGTGCTAACAAATAAACCTGTTGGACTGTTGTGAGATTTCTTACTGTATCTCCCCAAAGCACAAGAGGAGGGTTGGGTGGTGTGGATGGGGGACCTGGGTCCCTGGTGCTGTTAAACACAGCGGGGATTGATTAGCACTGTGTCCAGTGCAAATGGGCTGATAAAGTTTGTTGAATTAACATTGTGTCAGTCAGAATGTTTTCTGATTATTCTTGTAGCGCCTCTTCTGCCCCTTTCTGGGATTCATATGACGTGCCTAAACTCTCGCCCTTCCCAGGAAACCTGGTTGGCATCAATGTAAATCCTTTTGGGCCTTCTGTAGCCTTGGCACCAGCGTTACAGAGCCTAATTCTACTGCTTATATTTCATTGGAACTTGTGTTGTTGCTTTTCCAGATGATGTATTTCAGCAAATCTTGAGGTCACCTGACCATAATCTGAGGAAGGCACAGAAAATCCTTCAAAACGTCATTGAGCGCAAACTCTACAAATGCGTTGGGCATATTCGGCCTGAAGAGAAAAGAGAAGTTAAAAAAGTCAGTATTTCAATGAACTATACATTATTTACCCAACAAGTCATTGAGTTCCCCTGGTCCATATATGGTCTCCCTTTGCTCTAATTTCCTCACTCACCATGCTTTTGCACCCTCATATTCTGGAGTTTCAAACCCTTCCACTTTAGGTGGAAATCCCGAAAATAGTGGATTGAGCACTGTATCTGAGAAATTCAAGAGAAACAGTCCTGCTAACATAATAGCTTATCTCTTAACTAGCCAGAAATTGTTGTAAACGTTTATGATCTTTATAAATAAATTATGTTAGGAATCTCGCTGTGCAACACCATATCAAAAACTTTCCTTCTGACTCGGTGATACTGAGATATTCGACTCCTGTTAAGGCAATGCCAGTGGCAAGCAATGGGCAAAGGTCATGTGAGTAAGCATCATGTGAGTGGTGAAACATTTCAAATGTCATGTGATCCAATATCAAGACAAAATCTCTAGGAATATCAGGAGTGGCTGTAAAGGAACAGTGTTTTATTGCTCTGAATTTGTTTTTTCCTCCCTCCACCATCTCTTTTAGTATCCTGGCCCTGACGGCGTGCAGCCCAGCTACTGAAAGAGATGGCGAGGGAAATAGCAAATGGACTACTGGTAATTTACCAAAATTTGCTGGACTCAGGGGTGGCTCCCACAGATTGGGGGGGGAAAAAGATGTTTAAAAAAGGAGGCCAGCTAATGGCACATCATGATAGGCCCTTCAGCTTAACTTCTGTAGGAGAGAATCTATCATCAAAGAAGAAATAGTGAAACATCTGGAGATAAGTTGTCCCATTGGGAAGATGCAGCATGGGTCCATGAATGGCAGGTCATGTTTCACTAATCTGGTGGAATTCTTTGAAAACATTACATGTGCAGTGGACAGTAGGGAACCTGTGGATGTGATGTATCTGGATTTTCAGAAGGCATTTGACAAGGTGCACCAAAGACTACTGCATAATATACAAGTGCACAGTGTTACGGGTAATGTATTAGCATGGATAGAGGATTGGTTAACTAACAGAAAGCAAAGAATGGGGCAAGTGGGTGTTCTTGTGGTTGGCAATCAGTGACTAGTGGTGTGCCTGAGGGATCAGTGTTGGGACTGCAATTGTTTATGATTTACACAGATGATTTGGAGTTGGGGACCAAGTGTAGTGTGTCAAAATTCGCAGATAATACAAAGATGAATGGCAAAGCAAAGTTTGCAGAGGATGCTGAAAGTTTGCAAAGGATATAGATAATCTAAGAGTGCGCAAGCATCTGACAGGTGGAGTAGAATATTGGTAGATGTAAGGTCATCCATTTTGGTAGGAATAACAGCAAAATGGACTATTATTTAAATGGTAAAAAATTGCAGCATTCTGCTGTGCAGAGGGATCTGGGTATCCTTGTGCAGGAATCACTAGTTGGTTAGCAGGTAATTAAGAAGGTAAATGGAATTTTGTCCTTCATTGCTAGAGGGATGGAGTTTCAAAACAGCAAGATTATATTGTAGCTGCATAGAGTGCTGGTGAGGTCTCCTTACTTGAGAAAGGGATATATTGGCACTGGAGGGGGTGCAGAGGAGATTCACTCGGTTGGTTCTGGAATTGAGAATGTTGGCTTATGAGGAGAGACTGAGTAGTCTGGAGCTCTGCTCAATTGAATTCAGAAGAATGAGGGGAGATTTTCCAGAAACATAAGATTATGAAGGGAATCGATAAGATAGAAGCAGGGAAGTTGTTTCCACTGCTGGGTGAAATTGGAACTAGGGGGCATAGCCTCAAAATAAGGGGGAGCAGATTTAGGACTGAGTTGAGGAGGAACTTCTTCATATAAAGGGTTGTCAATCTGTGGAATTCTCTGCCCAGTGAAGCAACTGAAGTTACCTCATTGAATGTTTTTAAGGCAAGGATAGAATAATTTTTGAATAGTAAAGGAATTAAAGGTTATGGTAAGCAGGCAGGTAAGTGGAGCTGAATCCACAAAAAGATCAGCCATCATCTCGTTGAATGACAGAGAAGGCTCGAGAGGGTCAGGTGGCTCCTGATTCTTATGTTATGTTCTGAATAAAGTAAGACCACAAACCTATGGCGAACACAAACATGTCCCAACTGGGACAGTATAATAACAGACCCACTCGGGGGCCTGCTTTATATAGGGCTTGGTATGCAAGTTCCACCTGGAGAACTCATTGCCAATCCTCAGGGAGTTTGTTCGTATTCACTGAGTCCTACAGAGAGGTCAATCAATGATTCCCTCATGCAAGCCCAGGGATTTATCACAATGACTATTTAGCATTCTATCCTTCCAGTCCCCTGCTGTTTTGTGTAGAGTTGGGCAGTTGTGTTGCTTTCAGAGATCTCATCACCTCTATGTTGAGTTTCAATGACATTACTCATAGGAATAGGTCCAGCTTTTATACATTTCCTGATTTATACCCAGCTAGATATCTGTGCCCTGACTTTATGTCTATAACTGTGCTGTCTAAATGCTTAATAGGCATGAAGTGGAGAATAAGCAAGATTTTCTCTGGCTCAACACAGACACAGCGAATAAACCTGTGCTTGCAGTAACTGTGTACCATGAACACAAGCAATAGAAGCAGGAATAAGCTACCAGACCCTTCAATCCTGTCCTGCCATTCAATACACATGGCCATCTCCTCATAACCCGCTATTCCTCAATCTATCAGATATTCATCCACATCCACTTTAAATATTTTTAATGACGCAGCCTCCACTCCCGTTTTGGGGCAGAGAATTCCAGAACACATACTTTTATCTTTAGAACAGTGGCTGCTAATCTTCATTTCTTCAAAATTTCTGATTTCTTCAAAACTGCTCTTATTGACCTTGTGAATATTCATTACCACTAACTTCCAATTTGTCTGTAGTTTTGTAGTCTGATTCCTCTTCTATGGTGAGTTTGTAACTCCATTCTCCTGGTTGCTCTTCAGCACAGTCCTCTTGTGAACAGTAAATTTTTCTTCCACTGATCAGTTATTGCACCCATTCACTCATCCCCCTCTGGTACTCACTATCTAAATTAATTCTTGGTGCAGCAATTCTTGAAATGTAAAATTCTTATTGTTGTGTTCAGATTCCTATAACTCTCTAACTCTGTACTCTCTTCTGGCGCTACAACAGTCTAAGATCCCTGGGTATTTCTAGTTCAAGCATTTTGTGCATTCCTATAACTTCATCACTGCCTCAGTTGCCAGGGTGATGAGGTCTAAGATTTCTTCTCCTACCTCTCTCCTATCTCTATTTCTCTCTTCCTTTACCATGTTTCTTAAAATCTACCTTTCTAACTAAGGTTTTGGTGTCCTAATATCTCTCTTCGTGGCTTGGTGTCAAAGAATGCTTAAGATCATTAAACATTGTACAATGTCACAGCAATGTTAACTGTGACTTATTATTTGGTTTAGGCACTCCATGGGTTAATTTTTTGAGCTATTGAAGAAACTCTGGATAAATCTTTATAATTTTACATTTATATTGTTTGCTTTTTTTAATAACACATTACGACAAATGTTTTGTTGCAAAGTTACTTTACTTTTTAATAAAACCAATCTTAAGACAAATTGTTGCACTTTCCTTTTTTGTAGGAAGAAGAACACAAACTGCCTAAAGAGGTGGCCACTGCATTGAAAATTCCTGGTGTCCAATTTTCTTCAAAAGACTTCATAGTAAATGCAAGTATTGGATATTTATGGAGTTATTTGATTTCTTCCCTTCTCTGTCCCCGCACCACTGGGGAAAATTGGCCATGTACATGAACACAGTTGGAAAGTGATCACGCCTGGGATTTGAACATTCAAGGATATTTGCCATTTTGGAATGGCAGGAGGAAAGGAAAGTGAGATTGAGTAGCTTTGTTAATAATGGATGATATTAATACTGGAATATTGACTTTGGAAGGTGAAGATAGCAAATCAGTTTGGTGGAGATAAAAATAGAGCAGGAAAAAAAAAATCACAATCGGGAATAATTTATAAGCTCCTTTACATTCTGGAATTGACCAGGGCACTGAGAAATGTGGACCTGGAACTAAAGTCTTAAATAAAAACCTTTACAATAGATTGTGGATTGTTAACTAAAGTGGATTGGGAGAATAGGTGAAAAGATGGTGTAACACTCAAAGATTGAACACCTTTTGGAAATCCAGGTCCGTCACACCTTCTTGTTCCCCTTCAGCTATTTCTCTAGTTACATCCTCAAAAAATTTAATAAAATTGTCAAACAGGATTTTTCTTTCGAAAAACTGTACGGATTTGTTCTAATAATATTATGCTTTGTTAAAGTTTCCTTAACAATAGAATCCAGCATTTTCCCAACAACTGATGTTTGGCTAATTGGCCTATAGGTCACTGCTTTCGCTCCTTCTTTTGTAACATTTGGCCAACTTCCAATCAAATGGGGCTGTTCTGTATTGAAGGAATTTTGGAAAATCATAACAAATACATCCACTGTTTCTACAGCTATCTCTTTGGAATGCAAGGGTGTAGACAACCGGATGTGGGGAATTTGTCAGATTTTAGCCCCTTACGTTTTGCCAACACTTTCTCTTAGCTGATATTCATTTTTTAAATTTTCTCACTGTCTATTTCTGGTGTGAAATCTGTGCCTTCTGCTGGGAAGAATAGACACAAAGGACTGGAGTTTCCAGCTGTGCTCACCCCAAGACCAGAAAATCCTGCCTGAGATCAATGGACTTGGGCATTCCTGTGGAAGACGGAACAGTAACATTCTGCCCAAAAAGATGTATTCAATGTCTCTGTATTTCCTCATTCCAAATGATCATTTCTCCTCCCTCTGCTTCTTTGGACCAATGTTTACTTCAGCTAATCACAACTTCTTTACATACAAAAGCTCTTGAAAAATGTGTTTATATTCCAACCTGATTTACTCGCATATAATTTTTCCCATTTTCATCAACTTTCTGATGACCTTCTGCTGGTTTTCCAAAACATTCCCAATCCTCAGACTGCTTTTTGCAACATTCCAGAGGCACTCAATCTCTTGGCAAACCAGAAATCATTTTGTTTTTTTACATGTTTCATGAGTTCCATTAAAAAAATTAGAGCAATGATTTGAGTTTTATTTATATTCTTTGATGTCCTCTAACATTGTGTCTTCTCAAATCTTTCTTCAGTGGGATGTGAAGTGGATAGCCCACCAGTTAAAGTGACAGGATCATGAGGAATTATGGCACAGAAGGAGGCCATTTGATTCATCAAATCCATGCCGCCTCTCTTTAGAACAATCCATTTCCTATCTTATTTCAGTAGCACCAAAAGTGTATTTTGCTCAAGTGACCATTCACCCAATTTCTACTTGAAATCATTCATCATCTCCGCATCCACCCTTGCAGTCTATGGATAACATCTTCCAGCCCCTAGGGTGGTCTTCTGATCCTGCCAATGGTGATCACACCACCACCACCCCCCTTCCCCCCCGACACGTACACTACCCCAGCCATGGTGCATTCCCCAGCAGCAGCTGATGCAGGCAAGGAAAACCCTATAAACATCAGCGGGACTGGAAGACTGCACCGCCGGCCAATTGCACACCTCCTCTACCACTGGAAAATACACCATAGGCGATCCAGAAAAGCTCCCTCCCCCCCATCTCCTCCCCCCAAGTGAGTTCCAAGTCATTACCTTTCTCTGCATCAAAAATATTTTCCTGAAATCTCTCCTGCATCAATTGCCCCAAACCTGTGGCCTCTAGTCATTATCCCATCAGCTAATAAGAAAATCTTTCCTTTATCTACTTTATCTAAATCTATCAATCTAGTGCACCTTTCAAATCTTCCCTCAATCTCTTTCGTTCCAAAAATAAGTCACTTTCTAGCTGAAACTTTTGCAGCTGAAATTTCCCACCCTGGAACCATTCTTGGAAATTTCCCTTGCACCGTCTCAACCTTCTAGCAGGAAGTTACCATTACAGAGCTGGTGTTCAATGGTCTGGTCTAATGGTCTTAGTTGTGGGTCAATAGAAGACACTCTGCGTCTAAAGGTTCAAGGCCCACTTCAGAAATGTGAGCAGTTTGTTGATGAGGCAACGACACTGATAGCGCTTTGCATTGAAACATTCGCAATATTTCAACATCTGGATTTGCTTACTTAGGTTGTTCGTTTGGACTATGGAATGAAGTGGCAAAATCCTATTGACAAGGCTTGGTTCTATCGCAAGGACAACCAAAACAAGGCAGTCCAAATCCATAAAGCTCAGGTAAATTCAACATCTAAAGCAAATACCACTTCTAAAGCAGCATGAAAAACTCTAAGTCTAGTCTAAGGGATAGGGATGTAGCTGATTCCCAGTGCTGCTGGGGAGTGGCCATTTTCACAATGTTCCTGTTCTCGATTTGCTCCTCCGTATCATTTGCCTTGTAGGGTGTTACATAGCTCCGCAAGTCAGCAAGTTAAGATTGTTTACCCAATGAGCTGTAATTCACTCCATTCTACCAGAATATCCACCCTTTGTCAGTTTGTTAATATACGTGAATGTCAACTTTCTTCCCCAGGTGTCTCTTTTGCTGCCAGAGAGGTTTACAGAGCAGCTGATCCAAGTGTACTGTAAGAAGATCAATAATAACAGTGTGAAAGCAGCCAAGAAGCATTTTAAAAAATGGTGCACCAAAAGGAAATTCACTGAACCTAGGGTAGGAGGTTGGAGACTTTTTTTATGATGGATGACCAAGAACTTGCATTGTTTGAAGCAGTGGGAGGTGGTGGGGTAGCTGGGCTTAGACACAGAACCTAAATCATAAGAATAAGACCACTAAACGCATAGTTGCCAATGGTAGGCCGGTTTGGTGGAAACTGGGATGCACAATACATTTTTGTTATACATTGTCTGTAGAGGAAATCTTTAACTGTCACTGAACTGTTCAATTCATCTATTATTAATTCAAGCAGAACTGGCTATTCCTGTTGGAGAATTTTTGAAGTGTGTGGGAACAGAGTAACTGTCAATCAGTTCTGTCACTGGGTGGGAAAACCAGTGAGGACAGAGGATCGAGGCAGAGTTCCACAGCGACAGCATTTCTCTGCTCGCTGCAAATGATGCAATGCAGTTCGTTGAAAGGTCATTGTAAAAGACCTGTACGTCATTAGTGGCCTTCCCCATCCTTATTAACCCTCAGCTTTTGGAATCCTTTCCCATGCCCCACAGTTGGCAGGTTTACAACAGTCCTGGACCCATGGCGTGCCAGGGGTTAGTGCCCAGGCAAAACCAGGTGGTCTGCCGATACGAGGTCTGTGGGAGTTGCCATGTGCATAGCAGAAAGTGGGGGCGGGGGGTTGTTGTTCCAAGGATGTTGGGGCTGGGGTGGGGAGGAAGGGTTCTCTGTGTCCAAAATGGGGAATCCTTTTTCTCATTTTTATTATTTATTTAGATCGGGCAGTCTCAAAGGCCGAGATTGCCTGTCGAACACACTCTGAGCCACCTCCAGGATTTTGTTCCACTGAAGTGTCAGAAATATGATGGGGAAAAGCGGGCAGTGGAGCTGGTGGGCTGCACATCTCCTTCTCCGCCTGAGCTGAAACTTAGTCAGAATGTGATAAAATTGCGCCCAGTGTTTCTGTGCCCTGAGAATTCCTGCTCACAGCCATAAAAAAGTGAATTAGTCCCGGGGCTTTGTGCTATTAGCAGAGCTGGCAGCAGCTTTGAAAAGAGTTATGTCTCTAGTTGATGATGTGTCATTGTCGTAATGTTGGAAATGTGGCCTTCAATCTGGGCAGAGCAGGATCTCAGAAACACCAACGTAATGACCATAGAACATAGAACATAGAACATAGAACAATACAGCACAGAACAGGCCCTTCGGCCTTCGATGTTGTGCCGACCAAAATAAAAAGCAATGCCCCTCCTAACTAAACCATTCCCTTCTCATCCATATACTTATCAACTAACCTCTTAAACGCCACCAAACTTGGCGCATCTACAACAGCTGCAGGCAGGGCATTCCACTCCCTAATCACTCTTTGAGTAAAGAACCTACCTCTGATATCCGTCCTATAACTCATACCCCTTAATTTAAAGTTGTGTCCCTTCGTGCTAGCTTTTTCCATCCTAGGAAAAAGGCTATCACTGTCCACCCTATCCAAACCTCTAATTATCTTATATGTTTCAATAAGATCCCCCCTTAGCCGCCTCCTTTCTAACGAAAACAACCTCAAATCCTTCAACCTCTCTTCATAGGACCTGCCCTCCATACCAGGCAACATCATAGTAAACCTCCTCTGTACCCTCTCCAATGCCTCCACATCTTTCTTATAATGTGGGGACCAGAACTGCACACAATACTCCAAGTGCGTCCGCACTAGAGTTTTGTACAGTTGCAACATGACGTTGCGGCTCCTAAATTCAATCCCCCTACCAATAAAAGCTAAGACTCCATAGCCTTCTTAACAACCTTATCGACTTGACTGCCTACTTTCAGGGATCTATGCACACACACACCAAGATCCCTCTGTTCATCAACACTATTAAGAATCCTACCATTAGCCCTATACTCTACACATTTATTATTCCTGCCAACGTGCATTACCTCACACTGTTCCACATTAAACTCCATTTGCCACCTCTCGGCCCAGCTCTGCAACTTGTCCAAGTCACTCTGTAAACTAAAACACCCCTCTTCACTATCTAGAGACCAGGTCATCTCTGGTTGGGGTATAAATATTGAACAGCAAATCCAGAGAGAACTCGCTGCTCTTCTGTTAGAACAGTGTGGCACAGGATCAGGCCTTTTGGCCCACAATGTTTGCCGAGCATGATGCCAAATTAAACCAATCCCTTCTACCTGCCCTCGGTCCAGATCTATCTCTTGCACATCATGCACTTATCTGGAAGCCCGGGATCATCTAAGTTAAGATTGAAGTACAGAGGGAGACTTGGATTAACATTCCATTCAAAGGGGAGTGTCAACTTGGATATTGTTCTCACACCGGATAGCTGAATAAATTGAAAAATACTCAGGCATTTTTTAAAGGGTGAAGTTTAAAGAAGATGTAATCATTTTTCCTTCTCAAAAAAAAAACTTGCTAACAGTTTGACCTTTTTACCCATCCACAGGATGATGATGATGATGATAACACTGCTCCTGAGCCCAAACGGCAGCGACATTAACAAGTCTGATCCCAGACAAGAGTCCAAGTTCCATCGCTACTGACCACAGGCTCAAGATGAAGCTTTAGAGTTGAGGGAATGGTAATGTCCTGTAAACAGCAGGAGACCTGTAATGGTGTGACATCCGTGTGGGGTCACTTGGATACCTCAATATTTACCCTTTTGGTGCTTTTATGTAAACAGTTCTGATTTTATATTTGTGCAAATGAAGCTATTTCTAAATGGATATACATTTTAATGCTTGGTGAGGGAATAAGGCTGGGACTGTAGAATTCACAACTAGTTAATGTGATATTTCTTCAGCTTAAAGCGTCAACTTTTTAAAATACTTTTACTTCATTCTAAATGTTACAATGTGCAGAGTGGGCCAGACAAGCCCTTAATCCACCTCCTTGCTTGTCCCAGAAACTAGTTCAAATTGAACCCAATTCATTGTCCCCACAAGGGAGGGAAACAAAATCCAAGCGGATAAGATACTACACCCCACCTTGGGCTTGATCTGATGCCTGATCCTAGCCAAAAGGCTGAGAATACAAAATTAATTCCCTATTTTTTTGTACATGCTCAGGGAATTTGAGTGATAATGATGGTGCTGCCTCTTCCTGCACAGTTAGAGTGAGGCTGATTGGGAATCTCAATCACCAATGTGCTTAATTCATGAACATTGCTGTAGGAATCAGTGATCAGCACATGGCCCAGTAACAAAGGCCCTAGCCAGTAAATTGAAGTCAAGTCTGGTTTGGTAGGAGCTGCCTTATTCCGGCAAGTCTTTGCATTGCTGACATTAGGACGTATTTATGCATTCATTACTGGAATGAGCCTGAGAAGATGTGAATCCAGATTTGAGCAAATAAAATTTTTCAGAGATTAGAGGCTACCTACTGCCCTGACTAGAATTCCTTCAGGGTGTTACAGATGGAATCACCTGTTGTGTGCAGTAACTCCTGATAATGTATACTCAGGGTTGCATAATATGTCGAAGATAAAGCAGCTGATTTTGCACTGTGTTCATGTCTGAACAGCAGATGCATGGCCCATGCATTCCAATGGCAAGAGGCCAGTTTTGAATAGCAGACTTGTCCAAGTAGTAAGATTCCATGACACAGAGACCTGGAACCTGGTTTTGCAATATTTGGTGCAATTTGCACCAATTTCTAAGTTGAACTTAAGGATAACATTCCGGCCAAGCCCCCTTTGCAAGTGTCAAGTGTAGAACTTCCTCAATCAGTACAAAATAATTAGTTACAATTTAAATTTATTAATGCACATGTTTTTAATCTCAGCAGTATGAATATTGATTGAATGCAAAGTCTTAAGAGGAGCAAATTGATTTTGGGTTTCTCTTACCTCTACCTGCTCCCCCTTGTCTTTGGACAATGGAGTGGACAGTTGTTTGCACTTTCCAATATCTTTGACTAATCACTCATTTGATGCACTTCCATGAAGCTTTCTGAATAACTGTGGGAACTTACAATTTTGCACTTTAAGTTGGTACGATTTAAATAGTTTTGAACACGTACATGTCCAAATAAATCTCACCACTTGTTTATAAATTTACTTTTTAAATCAAGTATGTTATGTAAATACGATGAACAAGGAACAACTTTAGCTAAACTCTTGAACTGCAAAATTCCATCAATTCAACAACTGTAATAAGATTCTTGTATTTTTAAAACAAGTGTCTTAGTTTTCTATTTTATGTAAAGGGAGAGATGAAAGCATGAAGTGGAGTTCATTACACAAAATTCTTCCAGAGTTGTGCTGCAGTAGTCCTGCCTGACCGTGAAGTGACCACCTATGCAGACTCAGTAGTCCTCAGTTTTACTTCCTGATGCATGTTGTTTAGCTAGACGGACTACTGTACAATGTGGGTAAATGTGAAATGATCCACTTTGGCAGGAAAAATCAAAAATAAACTTATTGGCGATGATTTTCCAGCTGCGCTTGCCCCAAGTTCTGAAAATCCCGCCCAAAGTTAGCAGACTCTTGCTTGGCCTATGTCCTGCCCGCTACCATGCCCATGGCAGGCAGGCTGGGAAAATGTCACCCATTATCTCTGTGATTCAGAGGGACCTGGGTGTCCTAGTGCATGAATCAAAAAAGGCTGATATGCAAATACAGCCAATTATTGGGAAACCTAATGTAATGTTGTAACTCATTTTCAGGGGAATTAAATATAAAAATCGGAGTGTCATATTTCAGTTATACAGGATTTTTGTTAGACTTCATCTGGAGTACCATGTGAGAATATAGAACATAGCACAATACGGCACAAACAGGCCCTTCGGCCACAAGTTGCGCCGATCACATCTACCAATCCACAGACCTATCTATAACCCCCTATCCTATCCTTTTCCATATACTCATCCAGAAGTCTCTTAAAAGACCCCAGTGAGTTTGCCTCAACAACCTCCGACGGCAGTCAGTTCCATTCACTCACCACCCTCTGAGTGAAAAACCTACCCCTGACATCTCCTTTGTATTTGCTTCCCTGCACCTTAGATCTGTGTCCTCTCGTAGTGACCATTTCAGCTCGGGGAAATAGTCTCTGAGAGTCCACCCTATCTATTCCTCTCAACATTTTATAAACCTCTATCAGGTCGCCTCTCAACCTACGTCTCTCCAGTGAGAAGAGTCCCAGCTCCCTCAACTTATCTTCATAAGGCCTGCCTCCCAATCCAGGCAGCATCCTTGTAAATCTCCTCTGAATCCTCTCAATAGCCTCTACATCCTTCCTATAATGAGGTGACCAGAACTACGCACAATACTCCAACTGGGGTCTGACAAGAGTCTTATAGAGCTGCATCATTACCTACTGACTCCTAAACTCTATTTCTCGATTAATGAAGGCCAGTACACCGTATGCCTTCTTGACCACTTCCTCCACCTGCAAGGCTGATTTAAGATTCCTATGGACCCGGACCCCGAGATCCTTCTGCTCTACAACACAGCTAAGACTCCTACCCCTTATATTGTACTCCTTCATCCCATTATTCCTGCCAAAATGGACCACTACACATTTATCTGCGTTGAAGTCCATCTGCCACTTCTCCGCCCAGTCTTGCATCCTGTCTATGTCCCGCTGCAACTTTTGGCATCCCTCCAGACCATCCACAACACCACCAATCTTTGTATCGTCGGCGAACTTGCTAACCATCCCTCCACTTCCTCATCCAGGTCATTTATGAAAATGACAAACAGCAGGGGTCCCAGAACAGATCCCTGGGACACTCCACTGGTTACCGACCTCCATGCAGAACAAGACCTATCCACAACCACTCTCTGCCTTCTGCCGGCAAGCCAGTTCTAGATCCACAAGGCCAAAGCCCCTTGGATCCCATGCCCTCTCACCTTCTCCAGAAGCCTTGCATGGGAGGCCTTATCAAACTCCTTACTAAAATCCATGTACACTACGTCCAGCGCCCTTCCTTCGTCAATGTGTTCAGTCACATTTTTGAAGAACTCAACTAGGCTCGTAAGGCATGACCTGCCCTTGACAAAATCATGCTGACTACTTCTAATCAGTCCAAACTTCTCCAAACATTCATATATCTTATCCCTCAGAAGCCTCTCCATCAGCTTACCAACCACTGAAGTCAAACTCACCGGTCGGTAATTTCCTGGACTATCCCTGTTCCCTTTCTTAAAGATAGGAACCACATCCGCAATCCTCCAATCCTCTGGAACCTCTCCCGTTTCCATGGACGACGCAAAGATCATCGCCAGGGGCTCTGCAACCACTTCCCTCACCTCCCACAATAACCTGGGTACATCCCATCCGGTCCCGGCGACTTGTCTATCTTGATAGAATTTAACAGGTCTAACACATCCTCTTTCCTAACATCCACATACTCAATCGTTTCCGTATGGCGCAAACCTGCAGTGCAATCTCCCAGTTCACTTTCCACTGTGAATACTGAGGCAAAGTACTTGTTAAGCACCTCTGCCATTTCTTCCGGATTCACACAGACTTTTCCCCCTTCACCTTTTATAGGCCCTATCCCTTCTCTTCTCATCCTGTTACTTTTTACATATTTGTAGAAGGCCTTGGGATTCTCCTTAATCTTCCCTGCCAAGGCCTTCTCATGACCCCTTCTGGCTCTCCTAATTTCCTTTTTAAGTTCCCTTCTACACACCTTATACTCCTCTAGATCTCTAACATCCCCTAGCTCTCTGAACCTTTTATATATCATTTTTTTTCTTCCTAACTAGGTTCACCACTAGCTTCATGCACCACGGTTCCCGCGTCCTACCTGAACCTCCTTGACTCCTTGGAACGTTGTCTTGCAATGCCCTAGACAAACATTCCTTGAAAAACTGCCACTTCCCTTCTGTACTCTTCCCCAAGAACACCTCCTTCCAGTTTATGCGTCCAATTACCTGCCTAATGTTTTCATATTTCCCCTTACTCCAAACATACACCTTCCTAGCCTGCCTGCTCCTATCTCTTTCCATTGCTATTGTGAAAGAGATAGAATTATGATCCCCATTCCCAAGATGCTCACCTACCGTGAGATCCGACACCTGCCCTGGCTCATTAGCAAGCACCAGGTCAAGTACAGCCTCTTCTCTCGTAGGCTTTTCCACGTACTGTGTCAGGAAACCTTCCTGAATACACCTAACAAACTCCACACCGTCCAAACCCCTTATCCTTGGGATATTCCAGTCGATGTTTGGGAAATTGAAATCTCCCATCATGACAACCCTGTTATTTCTACATCTGTCTAGGATCTGTTTCCCTATCTGCACCTCAAGTTCCCTGCCGCTGTTGGGCGGCCTATAGAATACACCCAGCAAAGTTATCGAGCCTTTGCTGTTCCTAACCTCCACCCACAGAGACTCCGTAGACAATCCCTCCCCGTCTTCCACCTTCTCTACAGCCATGACACTGTCCCTGATCAACAGTGCCACACCACCTCCTCTTTTGCCCCCAACCCTGTCCCTCCTGAAGCACCTGAATCCTGGCACCTGAAGTACCCAGTCCTGTCCCTAAGACAACCAAGTCTCTGTAATGGCCACCACATCACACTCCCAAGCAGCAATCCACGCCCTAAGCTCATCAACCTTATTTACTACACTCCTGGCATTAAAATAGTCACACCTCAGCCCCTCAGTCAGGATATTTCCCTTTTCCACCACCTGCCTAACCCCCCTCTCAGAGTGCCTACAGTCCTTCCCTACCTGGGAACTAACCTCCTTATTCACCGTCCCATCGGTATTCCCACCCCCCAGCTTTTCTAGTTTAAAGACTCCCCAGTAGCCCTAGCTAGCCTACCTGCCAAGATATTAGTCCCCCTAGGGTTCAAGTGCCACCCGTCCTTACTGTACAGGTCACACCTGCCTCTAAAGAGGTCCCAATGATCTATGAACCTGAATCCCTGCCCCCTGCTCCAGTCCCTCAGCCATGCATTCATCCTCCACCTCATTTGATTCCTGCTCTCATTCTCCTGAGGCTCAGGCAGCAATCCTGAAATTACTGCCTTCGCTTTTCTCCTCCTCAGCTTCCTACCCAGTTCTCTATAATCCCTTTTGATGACTGCCTCCCTCTTCCTGCCTATGTCTGCAGTACCTATATGCACCACAACTTCAGGTTCCTCACCCTCCCCTTTCAGGATGTCTGGGAGGCGTCCAGAAACATCCTGGATCCCAGCTCCAGGAAGACAAACCACCATCCGCGACTCTCTCCTGCGTCCACAAAAACGCCTGTCTGAACCCCTCACAGTGGAGTTCCCTATTAGTATCGCCTTTCCTCTCTCTTCCTTAGATTTTTTGCATACTGGCTCAGGTTTAGAGATTGGGCCACTGCTGGCTCCCTCAGACGAGTTGTCCCCCTCATTAGTACTCAAGCCGGAGTACTTATTATGAAGGGGGACACCTTCCGGCGTGCTCTTCAGCATCCGATTTTCCCCTTCCTGATAGTCACCCACGCGCCTTCTTCTTGTTGTCCTGGTGTGACCACCTGTTGATAACTCCTGTCGATTATCTCCTCGTTCTCCCTAATGAGACAAAGATCCTCAAGCTGCATCTCCAGTTCCTTAACCTTATCCCTTAGGTACTGCAGCCCTACACACCTAGCACAGGTATGGATGTCTGGGAGACCAGTAGCCTCCAAGACCTCCCACTTCTGGCACTGGGAACAACATGCCGGCCTCACACCCATTATTTGCCCTCCTCTAGAAACACAGGAAAAAGTAATAAAAACTTATAACTTACCCTGTTTCACCCTTTATGCTTAGGTCCTGTAAGCCAAAGCCCTTACAGCTACACAAAAAAAAACTGATTAAAAAAAAACAAAAAAATCTTACCTGCTCTCTCTCCCTCTCTCTTTTTTAGGTTAGAGGAGGGGGGAGGGTGGGATACTCTACCTGTGTAGAGTATCGGGATTTCCCACCGCTCCAATTTATATTAAGCTTAAAAAAAACTACACTTCCCATGTGTCTTTGCAACACTTTCTGGCCTCCGGAAAATTAAAATAAAAACTAGGTATTGGTCTCTGTGATAACCCCTGAACTTAACATGGGGAAATCCTGATTGACCTCCCAGTGAGACTCACAGAAGACAAGTTCCGTTGGTGATTGGTAATTACCTAAACAGAGAACTTGCATACCAAGTTCTTTATAAAGCAGGCCCCTGAGTGGGTCCATTATGATATCGTTCCATTGTGTTCATCACTGGCTTGTGGCTTTACTTTCCTTTTACTTTGTACAATAAAGCATTGTTCCTTTACAGCTAACTCCTGACAACAAAACAAAAAGAATGTTTTGTTAACTCTGAATGGGTTCTGGTAAGCCTGTAGTGTGAAGATTTAAAATGTTGTTTTTCAGGAAATTCAAGTCATATAATGTGAGTGTTGAGGACTAGCCACAATATACTCAGAGAATGAAGCATTTCTTCTGGATCAACAAGTAGAAGGTGATAACCGGCAAAAGATCATCCCAACTGTGTGTGGTTATCAAACTTTCAGCACGATTAAAAAGTCAGGCTTATCCAGCAACATCAGATTCCAAGACCTTTGATGAATTACTGGAAATGGTGGAAAATCATTACAATCCGAAACCGCCCATTATCTTGCAATGCTACAGGTTTGATACAACTGCTCGATTTGCAGGGGAACAAGTGATGGTATTCCTGACACGAGCAAGAAGATTGGTGGAGCATTGCGAACATGGTCCAGCATTACATGAAATGCTGCGAGACTGTTTAGTGTGCGGCAAAAGTGATCTAGCAACCCTGTAGGAGGCTTTTAACAGAGTCACAGCTAGACCTAAACAAAGCCATAAAACAGGCCTTTCCTCACAAAAGTGCAGAGAAAGGAGCCCAAGAGCTGCAATGAATCATCGACAAACCATGTCTTTAGGCTTGGGTGAGCCCTCAACCACAGGCCCGCGTCCCCATTTGAGCTCACTTGGGTGAGGCGAGACAAGCAGACAGGGAAAGCAGGAAATCCCAGCAGCAGACAAGAGGGAGTCCTACAGTTTAAAGAGTGGTTAGTACTGTGCACATAACCTGGGAAACTGCTCCAAGCAAAGTTCCAAAACAAGCAGAATATACACAGCCCAGATCGACCGTGAAAACACCCCGAAACAGAAAGTACCCAGATAAGTCAGGCTGAAGAGGAGGAATCAGCATTGCTAAATTGCATTACCCACACCAAAGGTGACCCCAATATAGACACAGCTCCAAGTGAATGGGCACCCATTCAACATGGAAGTGAACATGGGGACAGTTGTATCCATTGTAGGGGAGTGAGAATTTAGAACACTACGATTAGGTATCTACTCTTTCAAGTTGAGAGACTCTAAGGCAAGATAGACAATTTTTACAGGAGAACATAACCAGCACCACTATAACCCGAACCACATATGGGCAACCAACAGTCCAGCTGTCATTGATAATGGTACAAGTGCCAGGACCCAGCCTTTTGGATTAATGGCAAAATTTTCAAGATGGACATTGGTAACTTGTATGAGATAATAGGAAAGTACTCTGAAACTTTCCAGGCAGATATTGGAAAGATAAAAAAGGTCAAGGCAAAAATTTATATAGACCTGGACGGCTAATTGAGATTTATTAAGGCAAAACCAGTTCCATATACTCTGCGAGTGAGAAACTGAGTTGAAACGATTTGATGAACTAGTCATTATACAACCCTATAAAATTTTCCGAGTGGGGCTCACTGGTAATTCTGGTACTGAAGCCAGACAACACAATCCGCCCCTCTAGTAATTATAAAATGACCACAAACAGGGCGTCTCATTCAGGCAAATATACAGTGCCACGAATAGAAGCTCTATGCAAAGTTGTCCAGAGGTCAGATTTTCACAGTATTGGATATGAATCAAGCGTACCTCCAGTTGGAATTAGAAGTGTCATCAGAAAAATATATAATGGTAGGTAGATACGTACAAGAGGTTATACAAATATACTCAAACACATTATGGAGCATCATTGGCTTGCGCCATTTTCCAAAAAAAAGGAAAATTTCTTGCGAGGAGCACCCAGAGTGTCAGTTTACCTGGATGATGTTCAAATCACAGGAGATATTGTGAAGGAACACCATGAAGATTTAGAGGAAGTCTTGCAGAAGCTGGGTTCAGACTAAAAAGCAAAAAAAGCATTTTTCAAGCAGCTGAGGTAACGTTCCTCAAGCACAGGATTGACAAAGGTGCCCTACACCCAATCGAGGAAAAGGTAAGAGCCATAAAAGAGGCCCCAACACCAAGGAATTAAAATTGTTTTTCTATCTTGTAAACTATAATTGGGGAGTTCATTCCAAACTTGGCAGCCTTACAAGCACCACTACTGATGCTGTTAAAAACAAAACATCAGAAGTGGTCATGGAAAGAGTCACAGGAGAACGCTTTTGTGAAGGTCAAGCATCATTTACAATCAGATATAGTATTAAAGGCCGTTGGTTATAACATGCAATACTTCACCCTCGTGAATGGGTGCAGTACTGTCATACCAATGGAGCATTGGAATGGAGTATCCAATTGCATGTGACTCACAGTCAATGCGGAAAGAAGGTGCACACGGATCAAAGAGGAGCATTTGGCAATGGTCTTTGCAGTGAAGAAATTTCATCAATACATCTATGGTCAACACCTTTCCATCATAACTGACCTCTGTTTGGGCCTTCTTTCCAAGTTCAAAGCAAACCTCCCCCACATAGTGTCACTCCAATACACTAGTTGCTGCTCTGATTAAGTGCATAGGAATACACTTGGAACGTAGCCCAGGGATGCAGATTGCCAACACAGACGCTTTGAGTCATGGGGTGGCAGCGCGGGCTCGTTGGGCCGAAGGGCCTGTTTCCTGTGCTGTTTTGTTCTTTGTTCTTGTTCTATTTCCCATTGCCCTTACAACCGAAAATGGACAAAGCCAAAATGGCATTACATTTATGGATACCTTGCCAATCTCAGCCAAACAAATT
This sequence comes from Sphyrna mokarran, assembly GCA_024679065.1. NCBI lineage: Eukaryota > Metazoa > Chordata > Chondrichthyes > Carcharhiniformes > Carcharhinidae > Sphyrna > Sphyrna mokarran. Next base: position 66,177,367 of record JAGIQG010000016.1, read on the forward strand.
AAAACTTGGACTAGGAACAATCCCACATTGGCAAAATTAAGCCACACCGTATTAAATGGAGAAATGCAAGAATATTTGACACGAATCTTGAAGCCGTATGTGACAAAGCATCCGGAATTAAGCACAGAAGATAGCATTATCCTATGGGGAACTTGGATAATTATCCCGTTCAAAGGCTAATACATCAAGAATTCCATAGCGGCCACCCAGGTATCTCAAAAATGAAGATGTCAGCAAGAAACTACATCTGATGGCCTGGAGTAGATAGGAACACAGAGAAGATGATAAAACCTTACAGAATATGGCATGGTAACCAGAGATGTCTGCTTCCCTGAGAATGGCCAGGAAGACCACGAGTTTGGGTGCATGCGGATTTCACAGGATCATTTCTAGGCTCAATGTTTCTGATACTAATTGACAACCCTTCAGAGTGGATTGATTGAATGGCATCCACACACCATGAAACATGATGGTATTACATAGGAGAGGGTAATCTTCTCTCGGAGAACTAACATTGAACCGCTCAAAGAAAGGTACCTCCCTTTCGTGATCTTTTACAAAGTATGTGAGAAATGTACAATCTGCCTACAGCAGTTTTTAGTGGTTAAATCAAAATTAACTCACTGAGAAACTCTTTCTTTAAAGGAAACAAGCAGCACTTTATTTTTTAACCAACAGCGAACAGGCTAACTCAACTATTAACACATTGAATAAAACATTATTCTAATGGAATGTTGTTTAGATAAATAGTATTTCCACTTATTAACAAAAAAATATAGAATTTCTTAGTAACAATTAGAAAATAGCCACGATTTGCTGTCATCCCAGAATCTTTTTTCTCCTGTACTTCAGTTCTCAGGTTCCTCTGAGATGAAATGAGACTTTGGACATAAAATGTGGCTGTTAATCGGCAGAAAGATTCTGTCTTGTCTGTCTGTCTCTTTCTGAGAGAGCTGTGAACAGGCTACTGACAAGTGGTGTTCTGATAACTTTCTGGAGTTGGGAGTGGTTTTATATTCCCTGAGACATACAAAAAAAACCTACAATAGATCATCAAAGCACCAAATTCAAATCTGATAGTCTAATGTGATTCAAATGCTTATTTTAAATTGATTGGTTAATATTCACAAACATGTTTTGATCCAAAGCCTGTTACCACAGCAACCCTGTTGTTTTGCCTCTCAATACAATGTTTCAATTAAAAAAAAAATTCATTAGCAGGTCATGGGCATTGCTGGCTGGACCAGTATTTATTGCTCACCCCAGTTGCCTTTGGAGGGCAGTTGACAATCAATCACATCGCTATGGCTCTGGAGTCACATGTAGATAAGACCAGGGAAGGACGGCAGATTTCCTTCCATAAGACATAGGATGAGAATTAGGCCCATCGAGTCTACTCTGCTATTCAGTCATGGCTGATTTGTTCTCATCCCCATTCTCCTGCTTTTTTCCCATAATACCTGATCCCCTTATTAATCAAAAACCTCTCTATCTCTGTCTTAAAGACACTCAATGACCTGGCCTCCACACTGTTATGTGATGAAGAGCTCCACAGATTCACTACTCTCTGGTTGAAGAAATTCCTCCTCTTCTCTCTTTTAAAGGATCATCCCTTTAGCCTGAGGTTGTGCCCTCTGGTTCTAGTTTTTCCTGTATGGAAACATCCTCTCCATGTCCACTCTATCCAGGCCTTGCAGTATCCTGTAAGTTTCAATAAGATCCTCCTCATCCTTCTAAACTCCAACAAGTACAGACTCAGAGTCCTCAACCATTCCTCATACAACAAACTCCGCATTCCAGGGATCATTCTTGTGAACCTCCTCTGGACCCTTTCTAATGCCACATCCTTCCTGTAGTGAGGCGGCCGGAACTGCACACAATATTCCAAGTGGGGTCTCACAAGGGTCCTTTTCTAGATATAGGGCCCGAAACAATATTCCAAATGGGGTCTGACCAGAGCTTTATACAGCCTCAGAAGTACATCCCTGCTCTTGTATTCTAGCCCTCTCAACATGAATGCTGACATTGCATTTGCTTTCCTAACTGCCAATTGAACCTGCACGTTAACCTTAAGACAATCTTGAACAATGACTCCTAAGTCCTTTAGTGTGTCTGATTTCCTAAGCATTCCCTAAAGGGCATTAATAAATCTGATGGGTTTATAATAATCGATAATGGTTTCATCAGTAGATTCTTAATTCCAGATTTTTTTTTATTGAACTTAACTTTCAGCAGCTGCTGTGATGGGATTTGAACCAGATCCCCGAGACATCAGCTGAGTTTTTGGATTATTAGCCCAGTGATAATACCACTAGGCCATCGCGTCCCAGAATCTGTACTAGGCTCTTGCACTTGTAGCTCTCCAGCACACAGACTAAACTATGTTTTAAACAGACAACTTTTACATTTGCTTAGCATTTTATCATCAAAATGTTGATGATTTTACTGTAAAAAGCCTGACGACACCAGGTTTAAACCATCCGATTTATTTGATAGTATATCGGTTGGACTTTAACCTGGCGTTGTCAGACTTCTTACTGTGTTCACCCAGTCCAACACCAGCATTTCTACATGATAATTTTACAAACGGTAACTTCACAGCAATAGAGAGACTCGGACAATACTTTAGTATTCCATGGGATACCGAAAGTTTTTGTGACTGATAATGGAACCATGTTTACCAGTGGAGTATTTAGGATATTCATGAAAACAAATGTGATATGATATGTCCTCCAGGGTCCTTACAATCCATCATCAAATGGATCAACGGAGTTCAAAAAAAAGGAATGAAAAGACAGTATTATAGACACAAAATTGACATAATTCATTTTTAATTACAGCACAATGTAACGGATAACAGCAGGTTTAGCCTGGCCAAATTACTGAAGGGCAGGCTCCTACAGACCAAGCTAAGCCTCACCTTCCTGAATTTACTGGAAGAATTGAAGAAAAGCAAGAAGAACCAAAACAGAGACAAAAAGGTGATAGAGTTTTTTTCATCAAAAGACACAGTCCAATTGTGAAATTTTGGAGGCAGCATTCCATGGATATCAGGAATAAGAACAGCGCCAGCGTCTTACATGGTAAATGTTGGGAACAATATTCTAAGGAAACATGTTGACCACCTACACCTTTGGGAGTTGTCAACAGAAGCAATAAACATGGTGACTGTGACATCTGGAATATCAAGTATGCTGAGGGACCACAAAGGAACTCAACCAATGAGAGGCCCAAAGGCAGCCTGTGAGGACATCATCTCCAAAATGGAAATGAAAGTAACAGAATCCTGACTGGAGGTCATTGTTGAGAAAGAACCGCCTGCAGTGATACTTCAGTGACTATCCAGAAAGAGACCCTTACAGACACAGCATATCCTTTTTGATCGGACAGAGTCTGAGTTGGAAAGAAGGCCGTGGGCAAAAAGACGAAAATAGCCCAGAAATGTTAAGAGTGAGGGGGATGGGGGGAGGGGGGATCCTCAGATCTGAAGGGAGGACTTACAGGACATACACGAGGAATCCCTGATTGACCTTACCAAGTGGAACCCGTGTCCTGAGCACTTTATAAAGCAAGCCCCTGAGTATGTCCTTTATCGTACCGTACCAGTTGGCACCTTTTTGTGTTCACCACAAGCTTGTGTTTTACTTTACTTTAATTTTGTGCAATAAAGCACCAACCCTTTACAAACGACTCCTGGGATGATTACAGTTTCCTTATTGAAAGAAGAATGTAAATGTGTTGCAAACAGTTTGAAGAAGGTTTACTAGTCTAATACCAGCAATGGGCGTGTTGTCTTACAAGAAAGTGTTGGACAATCTTGACTCGTATCCAGTGGAGTGCAGAAGAATGAGAGATGAGTTGATTAAGACAATTAAGATCCTGAGGGATTTTGACAGGGTGGATGTTGAGAGGGTGTTCTTGTTGGATAAACCAGAAGCAAGATTGGTGTTTAAAAATAAAGGGGTCACTCATTTGAGACAGAGCCTTTTTCTCTGAGGATAGTGAGTCTTTGGAGTGCTGTTCTTTAAAAGACCATAGAAGCAGAGAGCGTGATCTTATGTCCTCGTCCTGCCCCTCAATCAGCGTGGCGAGGTGGTAAGATTGCGTGTGAAGCCAAAAATCAGAAACATCTCCGTTTTCACACCAGTTCCCATCTTAAGGGGTGGCACAGAGACACAATGGTTAGCACTGGGGACCCGGGTTCAACCCCTCCCCAAAACAATATCAAATAGCTTAAAATGAACCTTTACCTCCTTGCTCCTTCTTGGGTGCTTTGCCATCAGGTTTTTAATAGTAACACCAAACTACACCCATGTGACATCCGGTATTGGGGTGGGTGAATATTACAGGGCTGCTGCTTCTGGGGTTAGTTCCGCTAATGACAGAGTGATGAAGCTTTTGCACAATTATCGGGTTGTCACCTGCTCTGGGTGAGGACATGGCCTGGGTTGATGGGCCATCGGGATTCCTGTTGGTGAAGGTTGGTGAATGGTCCCTCTCTGCTCCTGTCTTCACAGATACCTCCTGACCCGCTCAGCATCTCCATTGTTCCCTGATTTTACTTCAGACTTCCAGCATCCTCAGTATTTAGTGCCTGAATGTTTTGGGGAGGTTATTAAATGAGCTTTTCACATTTTACAGCAAAGTATTTTACAGCACAGGGAGAGGTAAAGAGGCAGGAAGAGGTAACAAAACAATTCAGGACCCTGAGGCAGCTGAAGGTACGGCCTCCGATGGCAGAACAAAAATCTGCACAAAGCCAGAAATCGGAAGAGTATGAGGGTGTTGGAAGAGTTGAGGATGAGACGAGCATGCAGAGGTTAAAGAGAGGGGATTTGAAAACAAGGATGAGAACTTTAACGCTGAGGAAAGGTATCCCTGGGACTGAACATCAAAGAGAGCCAGGATCTGAGTTGTTCATGGTGTTGAGGTTGAGACGCAGGTATTGGACAGTGTAATGTCATATTCACCCACGCAGAGTTAAGAGAGACTTTATACCATAGAACGTGGTTAAATTGTTAACATAGATCCCATTCTCTTATTTATTCTGAATAGTTTTCGAATCAAAAGCCAGTTCGTTTGGGAAAATATTACTTCACTTAAGCTGCTTTTAATGAAGCGAAAAAAATGTCAAAGTTACACCAGAGAAACGGAAGTTAACATGCTGGGAATTGAAATGAAACTAAAAATTGCAGCAAACACTCAGCAACAGGGCAGGTAACATTTTTTCTGGAGAAGAGGCAAAAACACCTTGTGCAATGAATGTGTTTATTGAATGTAGGGCAAGGTTGGGTGGGCCCATCTAAGTTGCCAAATGTGATTAAATACATTCCTGGAGGTTTCATCATGATCTGCACTCATACTCCAGCCATTAGTTGGTCAATACATCCATCCTTGTTGCACACAGCTTCCCATGCCAATTGGAAATGGGAAAGATAACACATTACACAGTGGGATGACACTTGACTGCCAGCCAAATGGCCTCTCTTCCCCGTTCTCCCAAGCGGCAAGAGGCAAGTCCAACAGGAAACCCCTTTGGCAACTGTAAGATCATAGGTTTCCGCTGACAATGAGCAATGCACCTCTCCCACCGCCGCAGAGCAGAAAGAAAATCCTGTCCTATATGATTATTTGCTTCAGAGTGAAGAAACTATAGGCTATTTGCAGTTTGGCAATGTTATTTTGATTAATTTGATTCATTATTGTCGCATGTATTAGGGATATGGTGAGAAGTATTGCCCGTTATACAGACAGAGCATACTGTTCATTGAGTACATGGGGAGAAGGAAAGAAGAGGGTGCAGAATACAACATTTACAGATAAGGTGATCAATTTAATGCCAACTAGGTCCATCCAAAAGTCTGATGGCAGCAGTGAAGAAGCTGTTCTTCAGTCAGTTGTACATGTCCTCAGATTTTTTGTATCTTTTTCCCAAAGGAAGAAGTGGAAGAGAGAATTTCAGGTAGTGGGATTCTTGATTATGCTCGCTGCTTTTCCGAGACAGCAGGAAGTGTTGACAGGGTCAATGGGTGGGAGGCTGGTTTGTGTGATGGACTGGTGCTTGACAACTATTGGCAACTGGCTGTAGTTTCTTGCAATCTTGGGCAGAACAGGAACCATATCAAAGCTGCGATCCATCCAGAAAGGATGCTTTCTGTGGTGCATCTGGAAAAAGTGGTGGGAGTTGTAGTGGGCATGCTGAATTCCTTTAGCCTTCTGAGGAAGTAGAGGTAGTGGGGGGCTTTGTTAACTATAACACCAGCGTGGAGCAACCAGGACAGATTGTTGGTAACGTGACCACTTAGAAACTTGAAGCTCTTGACCATCTCTGCTTCATTCCCATTGATGTAAGCAGGGGCATGTCCACCACTATGTGTCATGAAGTTGTTAACTATGGCCTCTGTTTTACTGAGATTGAGGGCAGGATTATTTGTGATGTGCAGAGCTGGGATTCCCTTTGGGTAAAACTTTGTTACTTATAATATGAGCAAAGAGACATGGGGAGAGGGGGCAGGCATTTCACACCTTGCATCTGGCTGATGTGTGATATGACTCCCAGACATGCCAACAAACCCACTCAAATGTGGAAGTTAATTTGAAATTTTGAATTACTATAAACTTTCAGAAAGTTTTAATCATAAGTTTATTCTCTCCTGTTTTCCAGCGACCTGCCAGTTCCCACTGATGTGCCTCTAAGTTTACACTAAAGCAATGCCATCACCTGAAGTTAAGTGTGGGGTGCAATTTGTGTTCTGTAGACATTGTGTATTGGGTGCCCTGAGGTTGCTTGAAGTGGCATCAATGTTGCATGCACACAGTCACAACGCAGAATGGGTTGGATATCAAATTTGTAAAGGAACTTATGTGTGCAAATCTAATGGTCGTCAGCAACTTGCAGTGCGAGCTGATAATGATGTACACCATTGCGTAATGCTGAGCTGAAGCTAGTGTTGCCATTATGCGTCTCCCATGTGCTCTAGCTGAAACTCTCTTAATAAAGGGATATGGGCCAATTGTGGGCAATTGGGACCAGCTTACGGGTTAAAAAAACAGGTGGCATGGACAAGTTGGGCCGAATGGCCTGTTTCCATGCTGTAAACCTCTATGACTCTATAACCCTGCACAGGCGAATATGAAATTATTTGTTCGTTCTTTTTATTAGTGTCACAAGTAGGCTCACACTAACGCTACAATGAAGCTACTGTGAAAACCCCCTCGTCGCCACACTCCAGCGCCTGTTTGGGTACACTGAGGGAGAATTTAGCATGGCCAATCCACCCTAACCAGCACGTCTCTCGTGACTGTGGGAGGAAACCGGAATACCCAGAGGGGACCCATGCAGACACGGGGAGGACATGCAGACTCCTCACCGACAGTGACCCAAGCTGGGAATTGAACCCGAATCCCTGGTGCTGTGAGACAGCAGTGCTAATCACTGTGCCGCCGTGCTGCCCTGAAGATCTCTATGTAAAGAGCGAAAATATCAACCCATTCCATCCTGACAGAGGCAGGTGGGTTGAGTCAGTATGAAGGTATGTGAGGATTACAAGTTCCCCCACACTTCGTGGTGCCTTTGACCCCAAGTATAATTGATTTGCCCCATATCATGTCATCAGGGCCATTCACCCAAAGGAAAAGGAGTTCCATTCCTGCAGTACGCAGTCTGATTCCTGGGTCGTCAGGATTGTCATCTGGGGAGATATTGGCACTGTGTTCACTGGAGTTCAAAAGAATGAGAGGGGACTGCATTGAAATGTATAAAACTCTGACGGGGCTGGACAGACTGAATGCAGGAATGTTGTTGTCTCTGGCTGGGACGGGCCAGAACAAGGGGGGTCACAGTATGAGGATGTGGGGCTGGACATTTAGCACTAAGATGAGGAGAAACCTCTTCACTCAGAGGCTGGTGAAGCTGTGGAATTGTCTGCCACAGAAGGCTGTGGAGGCCAAGTCACTAAATGTATTTAAAAAAGGGAGAGATTTCTGGATTCCAAAGATGGCAAAGGAGTATGGAGAGAACATGGGAGAAAGGTGTTGAGATAGAGGGTCAGCCATGATTGAATGCAGACAGGTTCAAAGGGCTGAATGGCGTACCCCTGCTCTTATTTTCTATGTGTCTATGCAAGTGATGTGTGGCCGCATCATGCAGAACATCATCCAATAGTCAATCTGGGCCCCCAGGCCAGCTGCATTTCAACATAAACTGAAAACCAAATCCCTGGAAAACAGGGATTATCCACATGTGGACTCCTGCCAAGAGCCAACGCAAGTGTGCTGCAAGAGAGCCATGCAGCCACAAGGAATCTTTCAGAGCAGAACCATTGGCATCCTGAAGCATCAGTGGCCACCAGCAACACTCTGTGGGAAGCCTGCAGTTCGCATGGGTCTCCGGATCAGTTGTGTTGTGCTGCACAACCTTACTGCCACCTACCAGCAGCTTGTACCAGTGGTATCAGGCAACAGGAAGAAGAGTAAGGAAGCCAGGAAGCGAAGGAGGGGAAGTAAAGGAGAGCCAGACAGCTTGCCTGAACTCCAAATGAAAAAAATAATCCATGAGTCAAACCAATATCTTTAACCCAGCAACCGACAGCCCCACCACACTTCTCACATTTCATCAGCCACTGACCATTAGGCAACCCAGGAAGAAAAGCATGCGGTCAAATCTAGGTTTTGAAATTAAATAGTGATGCAGTGAATATAACCAGTCATCTTTGTGCACCCCTTAATGGCTTTTCCTTCAGCCTTTCCTTTGAAACAAGGCATAAGTCGCTCTGCTTTTCGAGGGAGGTGGCTGAGAGGGAGCAGGGATTTATGGACCCATTTAACTACTCCTAAAACAAAGCTGGGTGTGCATAGCTCCCTGACTTCTTCTGTGGTCTGGCCCTGTGCAGTCCTGATCTGAATCCTCTGCAGCAGAACCAGGGGATGAACATGTCCTCCAGCAAGTTAGAACCTGTGTTATCCTTTTCCGCCCCCCCCCCCGAGCCCTGGCTACAATGCACATTTTTTAAATTCATTTTTATAGGAAGTGGGCTTTGCCAGCATTTATTGCTCATCCTTTGTTGCCCATTGGGAAGATGGTGGTGAGCTGCCTTCTTGAACCGTTGCAGTCCCTGCAGTGTGAGTACACCCACAGCGCTGTTAGGGAGCGAGTAGCAGGATTTTGAACCAGCAACAGTGAAGGACCGGAGATATATTTCAAAGTCAGGATGGTGAGCAACTTGGAGGGCAACTTCCAGGTGGTGATGTTACCACATATCTGCTGCTCTTGTCCTTCTAGGTGGTAGAGGTCATGTGTTTGGAAGGTGCTGTCAGAGGAATCTTGGTGACCTTATGCAGTGCATCTTGTGGATGGTACACACTGACGCTGTTCATCGATGGTTTGCAGTGTCTCACCATACATAGTTCCTATCACTCTGCTATTCTATAAAGCAGGGGTTTTCAATCCCTATGCTTCACATGCTGCTTGCTAAATGATGTGCTTGTGTGATTGTCTCCTTCCCCTAGTCAACGGTGGTTTGTGACTCCATTGTTCAATGTCAGGAATCTCATTTGAATACATGTGCATATCATTATCAAGTCCACGTACCAGAATCACACTCGCTCCGTCAAGAAAACCCATCCATAGTTGTGTGATATGAGTGTGACACATATCACCACTGCTTTCAGAAGGCATGCACCTGGGAAGTGCCTCTCTAAGGGGAGCTTGGAGATGAGTGCAGCAGTATCAATGGGGCAGCATCGGGGGTATAACCCCTTACTGGGGGGGCGACCAGCCTTGGGCTGGGGAGCTGCAAGACCATAAGAAATAGGAACAGGGGTAGACTGTTCAGCCCATCGAGCCTCTTCTGCCATTTAATAGGATCATGACTGATCCAATACATGTTTATTCCACTTTTCTGTCTTCTCTCCATTAGCCTTCATTCCCCAACTGATTATAAACCTATTGCCTCAGCCTTGAAATGTTCAAGAATTCGGTCTCCACACCTTCCTGGGGTAAAGCATTTCAAAGATTTGTCACTCTTTAAAAAGAAGTTCTTCCGCAAATCTGGCATAAGTCAGAACCGCTTATTCTGCGACCCTGTCCTCTGGCCTTACCCTCTCCCAAGAATTGACACATTATCCCAACATTTACTCTGAGAATCTCATATGTTTCCGTCATATCATCTGTCATATGACAGACCCAACTTTTCCTCATAATGCAAACCCTCCATATCTGGTTTGATCTCTGCGCTGCCTCCAATGATAGCGTATCTTCCTATAAATAAGGGGAGCAAAACTGTACACAGTTCTCTAAACATGGCTCACCGGTACCTGTACAATTGCAGCAACACTTTTACTTTTCTATTCCAATCCCATTGAGATAGAAGCCAGCATTCCCTTTGCCTCCCTTATTATCCTTGCACCTACATGTGGGTTTTCATGAACCAAGTCCCTTTGTGCAGTCTCTCTCCATTTAAGTAATAATCCATCATCTCATTCTTTTTTCCAAATCTCAACAAATCGAATTCAACGTCAAATTCAATTTTACAATTTTCTACCCATTCCCTTAACCTAGCAATATCTCTGTAAACTATTTATATCCTCCTTACAGCCTGCCTTCCCCCCCCACCTTTTGGCATCATCTCAAAATTTGGTCACAGTACATTCTGTTCCTTCCTCCTAATCATTAAGCTGCCGTCAGACTTTTGAATGGACTTACTTTGCATTAAGTTGATCTTTCTCTACACCTTAGCTAGAAGTGTAACACGACATTCTGCACTGTCTTGTTTCCTTCTCTATGAGCGGTGTGCTTTGTCTGTATAGTGTGGAAGAAACAAAACTTTTCACTGTATACTAATACATGTGACAATAATAAATCAAATCAAATATATTATGAAGAGCTGTGGTCTCAGCACTGTGGCCCCTCCAATGATTACTGCTCTCCAACTTGAGAAAGACCCCCTTTATTGCTACTCACTGCTTCCTGTTAGTTAGTCAATTCTCTATCCATGCCAGAATATTAGTTCCAATACCATTTTATCTTGTAGTAGCCTTTTGTATGGCACCTTTTATTCATAGAACCCTACAGTGCAGAAAGAGGCCCTTCGGCCCATTGAGTCTGCACCAAACACAATCCCACCTACGCCATATCGCTTTTTTCCTACATATCATACCTACTAATCCCTCTAACCTACGCATCCCTGGACACTGAGGGGCAATTTCTTAGCATGGCCAATCAACCTAACCCCACACACCTTTGGACTGTGGGAGGAAACCGGAGGAAACCCACACAGACATGAGGAGAACATGCAAACTCCACACAGACAGTGACCCGAGCCAGAAATTGAACCCAGGACCATGGAGCTGTGAAGCAGCAGTGCTAACCACTGTGCTACTGTGCCGCCCAAATGCTTTTCAAATGCTTTTTTGAAAATCCAAATATACAAGATTGACTGGTTCTCCTCTTGTCTGGCTAATAACTCCCCAAAGAACTCTAACAAATTTGTCAGGCGTGACTTGCCTTTCATAAAACCAGGCTGACTCTGTTTGATCACACGATGGTTTTCCAAACACACTGCTATTCTCTCCTTAATAATTTATTGTAATATTTTCCCAATAACTGAAATCAAGCTAACTTGTCTGTAGTTTCCTAGATTTTGCCTCCCTCCCTTTTTGAACAATGGTAACACTTTTTCCAGATCTTTCGTTCCAGAATCCAAGGATTTTTGGAAAATGACTATCAATTCATGATCTGTGTAGCCATCTCCTTTAAGATCCTGCAGGTCCAGGGGGCTTGTCAGCCTTTAATCCCATTTGTTTTAAAAACAATAATTCATTTATGAGACATGGACATCACTGGCTGGTCAGCATTTATTGTCCATCTCTAATTGCCCTGGGGAGGCAGTTGAGATTCAACCACATTGCAGTGGCTCTGGAGTCACTTGCAGGCCAGACCAGGTAAGGGTAGCAGATTTCCTTCCTTAAATAACATAAGTGAACTAAATGGGTTTATCCGACATGGCCATTAGTAGATTCTTAATTCCAGATTTTTTTTATTGAATTCAAATTTCACCATCTGCTGTGGTGGGATTCAAACCCAGATTCCAAGAACATTAGCTGAGTTTCTGGAATAATAGTCTAGTGATAATATCACCAGGCCATTGCCTTCCCTTATTTTGCATAAAGCTATTTTCCTGGTGACTGTATTTAATTCCTCATCCATATTTTTTATAATTTCTGGGATTCTTGTAATATCCTCTACAGTAAAGGCCAGTGAAAAATATCTACTTGCCTCCACTGCCATTTCCTTGTTCCCCATTACAAGGGGAACAAGGAAATAGCAGTGAAGGCAAGTAGATATTTCCCCAGTTTCATTTGCTATGAGACCAATGTCTTATTTTACATCTCTCTTTCCTTTTACATACTTCAGAAACTTTATTGTTTGTAATTATATTTCTTGCTAGCTTGCCCTCATATTTTATTTTCTCCTTTTTTATGTTTTTGGTCAAACTTTGCTGCATTCTGGATCTATTCCACTCTTCTTACCAACCACTAATCTTTGCTGGTTCATGTTTCTGCTTTCAACTTAATACCTCCTTAAGTTCCATAGTTATCCGTCATAGGTTCTCCCTCCTTAGGAGGAGAGTCTCCTTTCCTCTTAATTAGGATGTATTTTTGCTAGGAGTTTTCATTCTAAATGTCTGCTCATCTATTGTCTTACCGACTAATCTATATGACCAGTCCACTTTGACCAATTCTGTTCTTATTCCTCAGCAATTCCCTCTTCTTTAAGTTTAGCACTGATACTTTGGTTCCAGTTTTCTCCCACTCAAGCTGAATGCTAAATTTTACCATATTGTGATCACTATTTCCTAAGGGTCCTTAATCTTGAGATGATTCATTAAACCTGCCTTATTACACATTGTAAGAAGTCTCACAATGCCAGGTTAAAGTCCAACGGGTTTATTTGGTAGCAAACGCCACTAGCACTTGGGGTTCTGCCCCTTCGTCACCTGATGAAGGACAGTATTCCGAAAGCTGGATTGTATCTATAAGAACTGATGCCTAAGGAGTGTACAGTCCCATTGGCGTCACATTCCAAGCCAAAACTACAGGAACTTATCCATCTCCTTCTGCAGGTAGGAAACTCTCTCATCTTTCTCTGTCCAGGGGAAGGGCATTCTGAAGGGCTTTCATTCCCTATGTTTTCTGGACACCGTTCTTTGTTTCTTAATCAGCTGGGGGTCAGAACGACAATTTAAAGTCTTTCCCTGGTCCTGAAGACTTTTAGATACCTGATCTTTTGGAAATGCGCGACTAAGTCTAAAAACAGCTAAAACTTTTTTTTGATTTGATTTATTATTTTGTTACATATATTAGTGAGAAATATTGTTTCTTGCACGCTATAGAGACAAAGCATACCATACATAGAAAAGGAAAGGAGTGAGTGCAAAATGTAGTGTTACAGAGGCAGTAAGGGAAATCAACTCCAAGTATTGAAGTTCTATATTTACTACACTGTAATTACTCAGTGTGATCACCAGAGAGCAGTGCTGTTTCACTTTTATACCTTTGCAAAAGCCAACCCTCAATTTAAAGTTACTTCATTCAAATTATCAGTCAATCCAAATGCTTTAACCCTTCAATTGTGTCTATTTTCTACTTTATATTGCCTGATTAAAATTATTATAAGGCACACATTCAAGAAATTCTTTGAACATTAAGAGCATTGGAAAGATGTGGGTGTGTGTTGGGGCTGGTCTCGCAGAGTGAGTCTTCAATCATAATTACTCTTAGGGGAAGTTTTAAAAAGTGTTTTCATTACGTGGAAGTTTTTGTAACGTGTGCAAGTGAGGCATGGAGATTAAGACGATTCATTCTCTTGTCCTCAAGCTCATAAAACACACCTTAATCTTATCAGGTAGGAATTTTGGGACGTAGCCAAAGTGCAAAGAAATGGTAGGGGGCAGCTGATTGGTTGGAGTTGCTGTGGGGGCTGTGCTTTGGATTGTACCCATAAGAACTGATGCCTAAGGAGTGTACAGTCTCATTGGTGTCACACTCCAAGCCAAGACTACAGGAACTTATCCATCTCCTTCTGCAGGTAGGAAACTCTCTCATCTTTCCCTGTCCAGGGGAAGGGCACTCTGAAGGGCTTTCATTCTCTATGTTTTCTGGACACCGTTCTTTGTTTCTTAATCAGCTGGGGGTCAGAATGACAATTTAAAGTCTTTCCCCGGCCTGGGAGACTTTCAGATATCTGAGCTTTTGGAGATGCATGGCTAAGTCTAAAATCAGCTAAAACTGTTTTTTTGATTTATTATTTTGTCACATGTACTGGTATACAGTGAAAAATATTGTTTCTTGCCCGCTGTACAAAGCATACCGTCCCTAGAGAAGGAAAGGAGAGAGTGCAGAATGTAGTGTTGAAGTTAGGGTGTAGAGAAAGATCAACTTAACGTAAGTAACATATTAATATTAGACTTGCATTTGCCTAGCGCCTTTAACATAGTGAAACATCACAAGGCGCCTTGTGGAATTTGACAGAGAGTTACAAAAGGAGGTAGGAGGCCTGACCAAACACTTGGTCAGTAAGATGGGTCTAACCAGCATTTCAGACAGGGAAAGAGAGGGAGAGGCGTAGAGAGAGGCAGAGAGATTCAAGGAGGGAATTCCAGAGCTCAGAGCCTGGTGGGCTGACTAAATTCAAACCCAATATGTTCTCCTTTGGGAATTAGATTGGTTAATATGAGAGCTGCCAAAATGGTCTTTTCCCCACCTTGTACATTATGGAAAGGAAGGTACGATAGTAAGATTGTTCCAGAAGACTAATGCTGTACACTATGCTTTCCTTTAAAGACAAATTCTGTCTTAAACAAGAACTTTATAACAGTTTTTTAAAAAAATCTAAATTTTAAGAGGGAGTTGGGAAATACATTATAAAGTGCGCAGTTCTGTTCGCCTCACTCCAGGAAGGATGTGAAGCTATTGAGAGGGTGCAGAGGAGGTTTACAAGGATGTTGCCTGGATTGGGACGCATGTCTTATGAAGATAGGTTGAGGGGGGTAGGTCTCTTCTCCCTGGAGAGACGAAGCTTGAGAGGCGACCTGATAGAGGTTTATAAGATGTTGAGAGGAATAGATAGGGTGGATTCTTGGAGGCTATTTCCCAGGCCTGAAATGGTCGCTATGAGAGGGCACAGGTTTAAGGTGCTGGGGAGCAGGTAGAAAGAAGATGTTAGAGGTAATTTTTTCACTCAGAGGGTGGTGAGTGAATGGAATCGGCTGCCGTCAGTGGTGGTAGAGGCGAACTCGCTGGGGTCTTTGAAGAGACGTCTGGATGAGTACATAGGATTTAATGGGATTGAGAGTTATAGGTAGGCCTGGTAGGTAGGGATATGATTGGCGCAACCTGTGGGCCGAAGGGCCTGTTTGTGCTGTAGTGTTCTATGTTCTATGTTCTAAAGTGCTATTTGGAATAGAAACTGGAACAGGGGAATGGAGTGGATGGTTCCAGCATAACGACACTCACTCGGTGAAGTAGAATGCCCTCCTCTGTGGGCACCTAGCTATAGAGTCATATTGAGTTTATCACAGAATCCTTACAGTGCAGAAGGGGGCCATTTGGCCCATTGAGTCTGCACCAACCACAAACCCATCCAGGCCTTATTCCTGTAATCCCACGTATTTACCCTGCTGATCCCCCTGGACACTAAGCGGCCATTTAGCAATTGGCCAATCAATCTAACCGGCATGTCTTTGAACTGTGGGAGGAAACTGGAGCACCCGGAGGAAACCCACACAGACACGAGGAGAATGTGCAAACTCCACACAGGGAGTGACCTGAGACTGGAATTGAACCCAGATCCCTGGTGTTGTGAGGCAGCAGTGCTAACCCACTGCTGGAGCAGTCCATTTAGCCCAACAGGTTTATGCCAGCCTCCAGCCATCTCTCTTCATTAAGCTTTCTATTCCTTACTCCCTTGTATACTCATCTGGCTTTTCTTGAAAGGTGAACTCTCTGTGAGGCAGAGTGAGTTCTTTGCTCTCTACATAATGACATTTCTCTTTATCTCTCCAGTTAATTTATTAGCAGCTGTCTGAGATTTGTGATTTCAAGGTCCAGAGGCAGAAGGTTCTGGTTTATGCCATTGGTTTTGGGCACTGCACCACATGGAGGGGTACATTGACCTCAGAGCAGATAACACAGATTCATGCCAACAATTCCAGGCTACAGCACTCCCCTTGGATGTAGAAGATCATGGGTGGTACAATCAAGGTGTTTAAGATGATTTAAAAGACCTGGTTGGGTAGATGGATGGGATGTATGGAGGCGAGTGCAAGGAGGTGTAATCTTAAAGTTAGTATTAGACCATTCAGGGATGACGCTAGAAACATGCCAATCCACGCAGGAAATCCACAACTCTGTTGAGAAGGGGGGATCAACAGAAAATGTCAAAACTGTGATATGGAACATAGAAACTAGAAACTAGAAACTTTTCTGACTAATGCTTTTCCCAACATTACCACACAACCTGGGGTGGTCTGTATACCACTCCACAAATACTTTTTGTCCCTCGTTGTTTCTTAACTCAACTCAAACAGATTCCACATTGTCTGCGCGAGTATCTTTTCTCAATGTTGTATCACTATCTTCCTTATCAACAATATAACTCCACCATCTTTTCTTTTCTGTTCGTCCTTCCTAAGCACTCAATAATCCTCACTGCTGATTTCCCATCCTTACTCACCGCGGAACCAAGGTAAGGCGAGAGAGTTCAGGTACAGGTCAGTCCAGATTTAACTGAGTGAAAGAACAAGCTTGAGGGGCCGAATGGCCTCCTCAGTTCTTGCAAAGCTCCACAATCGGACTAGATTACGGGGTGCAATCATCCATTTGAGAGCCTTAGTTGGCCCAGAGGGATGGGCGGGCTGTCCACTATCTTCCTGTACTTTCCAGCAGGTAAATGTTTTGGGGCAGCACAGTGGCACGGTGGTTAGCACTGTTGCTTCACAGCTCCAGGGACCTGGGTTCGATTCTCAGCTCGGATCACTGTCTGTGTGGAGTTTGCACATTCTCCTGGTGTCTGTGTGGGTTTCCTTCAGGTGCTCTGGTTTCCTCCCACGATCCAAAGATGTGTGGGTTAGGTTGATGCTAAAATTGCCCCTTAGTGTCCCGGGGTGTATAGGTTAGAGGGATTAGCGGGTAAAATATGTAGGGATACGGGGGTAGGGTCTGGGTGGGATTGTTGTGGGTGTGAACTTCATGGGCCGAATGGCCTCTTTCTGCACTGTAGGGTTCTATGGTTCTATGATTCCTCACTGCTGGTGAAATGCGAGTGGTGCTGTGACAGAAGAAGCCCACCTCCCCCCCCAACCTCCCAGCTGATTTTATACCCACTGTAAAATCCTAGCCCCCTGCTATTTGACAAAACAAGGACCCGTTCAGCATCCCCGAGTCTGGACTTCAGTCAGGATGACCTCAAGCTTTACTAATCCTCAGCAAAACCGGAGGCCGGGTGTCAGCCAGGTTTCCTGCTTCTGTTTTTCCAGATAAAAACATGGGAACGCAGCGACTAAGGGGCCTGAGGAGGCCATTCTGGCCTTTGAGCCAGCTCTGTCAGCTTGATGAGACTGTGGCTGATCTGAAGTCCCAGTGTCCGCGGTGTTTTGCTTTTGTTATTAAGGCGGATCAGATTGAAGCCTAACCTCAATCTTTCTCCCGTAACTCCTGTCTCCCTCGTCCACCTACCTAACTCAGCATTGAATGTGTCCAGCAACCCGCTGGGGAAGTACAAACACGTGGAGACAGCAGGATTGAGTTGACGATGTTAGTCCCTCTTCCATCAAAATACTCTCGCCAAAATGACCAAGTGACCTCTTGGCAAAGCACTGTAGAGTAGCGGTTGCCATGGTGATACACACCTTGGCAATAGATCAGGTTTAATCTCAGTGACCGGCGGAAGAGGTGCTAACTGACCTCCTCTTGTTCCTGTCTCTTCCCGTAAAGGACACCAGCCACTTGGCCCAATTTGAAATTTATTTTTGGGAGAAATGTGCCGGCGAAGCAGAGAGAAACTTTGGAAGTAGCTCCTGTGAATGTTCAGAAAGGCAAACCCCTCGTGTGATGTCTCCTGCTTTCTCCAATTGTGTATGAAACCAATGCAGTTGAAAGATTCCTTCCAGAGGCCTTGTTAATCATTCAACTGTCAGCACGATTATGGCATGGATATTCTTGATTGCCGCTGGCTGATTCCAGAAGTGAGAGTTGGAGGCAGTAAAATGAACGAGCAACTTGATGTAGCATCTTGAACATGCCAGTCCCGTCATCCCAGGAATCTGCCTGGTAAACATTTGCTGAACTCCCTCTGTAGCAAGAACGTCCTTCAAGAACAAGAACACGGATAAGGAGACCAAACTGCACTCACCAAAGTCCTGTATAACTACTCCTCTGCTTGAATCCTCTCTCAACGAAGGCCAACATACCATTGCCTTCTTTACTACCTGCTGCATCTGCACACTTATCTTCAGGAAGGACACCCAAGTCTCATTGCACATTCCCCTCTCTCAATCTCTAGCCATTCAGTTAATAATCTGCCGTCTGATGTTTGCTACCAAAGTGGATAACTTCACATTTATTCACGTTATATTGTATCTTTTATGCATATGCCCAAACACTCAGCCTGCTCAAATCACAGTGAAGCATCTCTGCATCCTCCTCACAGCACACCCTCCCACCCCGCTTTGTATCATCCACAAATTTGGAGAAATTATATTTAGTTCCCTCATCCAAATCATGAATACACATTGTGAGAAGCTGGGGTCCTAGCACTGGTCCCTGCGATACCCCACAACTCACTACCTGTCATTCAGAAAATGACCCATTTATTCCTACTCTACAACCAATTTTCTATCCATCTCAAAATACTACCTACAATTCCATGATCTTTAATTTTACACGTTAATATCTTATGTAGGACTTTGTTGAAAGCCCTCTGAAAGTCCAAATAAACCACATCCACTGGCTTCCCCTTGTCAACTCTACTGGTTGCATCCGCAAAGAATTCCAATTGATTTGTCAATCATGAGGGAATCAGAGGCAAAGAAGTCTCTGTATGAAGATGGCACAGTGATACAATAGTTATATTGTATCACTATAATACAATAGTTATAATAGTTATAATACAGTGATACAATAGTTTTTGTTTGTTTTTTGTTTGTTTTTGTGTTGTCAGCGGCTCAGGTTCAGTTCCCGGCTTGGGTCAGTCTGTGTGCGGAGTCTGCATGTTCTTCCCGTATCTGCATAGGTTTCCTCTTGTTGCTCTGGATTCTTCTCACAGTCTGAAAGACATGCTGGTTAGGTGCTTTGACTGTGCTAAATTCTCCCTCGGTGTGCCCAAACAGGACCTGGAGTGTGGCAACTAGGGAATTTTCACAGTAACTTCATTGCACTGTTAATGTCGGCTTACTCATGACTAGTAATAAACTTTAAAGTTCAGAAGAGGCTCTCCTGCTCCCTCCTGGGAAAGAAATGAAACTTCCAAACTGTAAAATATACCTTTGCGTTCATGATTAATCTTCACCAGGTCATGAAGAGAAGCCAGTGGATAGGTCAATTTAAATTTAAACATCTCCATTGGGTAAGAGGAATTGCAACTCCATCCTCTCCACCCCTCCAGCACCCCCAGTGTGTGGCTGAGAAGGAGATTTCTGGAGGAGAGTAAGCAGGACCGATATGCTGCAAGGCCGAATGATTTAGAAAGGGAATTCCAGAGTACAGGAATGGTGATGGTTGTGCCAACAGGACTGAAGTGGAGAAAGGAAACACAACATAGTATGTTCCCATTAGAAATGTGTCGGTTTTGAGAAGGAAGAGAGAGGGGAAAAGCATCAATCATGGAATGGTACACGTGATGACTTCAGCCAGACTGATGAGATTTGCTTGCTGGACTATGAACTACCTGATGAGTCTTTTTTTAATTTTTTATGTTTCCTTTGTAATTTGATTTTTGTTCAGGCTGTTCCCCCTCCTTTTGCCTCTTTTAATTTGTCCCTATGTTAATTTGATTTAGTTTAATTTGTTGGTATCTGAAAGAATATCTGATGAATCCTAATTAAATCAGAAAGCTCCCTATTTAAAGCAGGTGCGTCAGACTCCCAGCCGGAATCCAGCAGGGAGCAACTGGAGAGCTGGCTGTGTACGGATGTATGGTGAAAATAAAGTAATTTTGTGATGGGCCTCTCACCTCCATGGAGTTATTACAGCTCAGCACAGAAGAGGCCAGTCAGCCCATCATGCCTGTGTTAGCTCTTAACTGTTAACTCATTGAAAGAGTTCTTCAATGTGTCCCGCGCCCCTGATTTCTCCCCATGACTCAGCACTTTTCCTTCATCTAATTCCCCGTCGATAGGAACACCAGAATCTGCTTCCATTGCCCTTTTAGATAAAGCGTCTCAGATTTCAGTCCATTGCACAAACCAACATTTGGGGTTATTTTACTTCTAAAATCTAGTCTAGTTTGCGTTCAGAATTTAAATACGTTTTACTGTTCAAGTTGAGGTTCTTTCAGCCTTAGTCAGAGATAAACAAACTCCCTGCAGTAACTAGCTTGAACTAATTTCTTTAGCCAGCAATGCTGACTCATCTGTGTAGGATTTCAGCCAGTCTACAAGGAGATGATCTTGCGAAGCAAACAAACTAAGGCAGCACCAAGTTAACAGCTCATTACCGAGTACAACTTTTCACAGAGTGTGAACTTGGGAGTTAATTGAGTACGGGACAAGGGAAACAATAAGTGATTGTGTGTAGAACAATTTGAGCACTAATCTTTCACAATTTGGGTAATTTAGCTGTAATTACATAGAACATAGAACACTACAGCACAAACAGGCCCTTCGGCCCACGAGTTGTGCCAATCACATCTACCAATCCACAGACCTATCTATAACCCCCTATCCTATTCGTTTCCATATACTCATTCAGAAGTCTTTTAAAAGACTCCAGCGAGTTTGCCTCAACAACCTCTGATGGCAGCCAATTCCACTCATTCACCGAGCTCTGAGTGAAAAACTTACCCCTAACATCCTCTCTGTATGTGCTTCCCTGCACCTTAAATCTGTGTCCTCTCGTAGTGACCATTTCAGCTCGGGGAAATAGTCTCTGAGAGGCCACCCTATCTATTCCTCTCAACATTTTATAAACCTCTATCAGGTCATCTCTCAACCTACGTCTCTCCAGTGAGAAGAGTCCCAGCTCCCTCAACCTATCTTCATAAGGCCTGCCTCCCAATCCAGACAGCATCCTTGTAAATCTAATTGTAAGACTTTATTGGTAGTACTATATTTTACTGGTCGTGATTTGGTTCAGTAAGATGACAGAGAGAGTGGGTTTCGGGTTTCAGAGAGAAATGTGAATGAGTGAGGAAGGATTGGGCTTCAGGAGAAATGTGCTGGAAAGAGAGAGGTGTTTGAATCTCCGAGAGATGTGCTCGACACACTGGGGGCTCAGGCCTTAGACAGGCATTCATGGGAGAAAGCAGAAGAGTGTGTGCGTGAGAGAGGAGGTGAGTGCATGTGTACATGCACGTGTGTGCGTGAGTGTGTGTTGTCTGCGTGTGTGAGAGAGGGTGAGTGTATGTGCGCATTGCCTGTGTATGTGTGTGTTGTCTGCATGTGTGAGACAGGGGATGAGTGCTTGTGTGCATGCATATATGTGTATGTGTGTGTTGTCTGCGAGTGTGCATGCGTGAGAAAGAGGTGAGTGCATTTGTGCATGCATGTGTGTGTGTGTGAGAGAGAGGGGTGAGTACGTATGTGTGTGTGTGTGTGAGAGAGAGAGGGGTGCGTGTGTGTGTGTGTGTGTGTGTGTGTGTGATATGAGAATCAGGTTTCCAGTATCATTCTTGCCACTAAACAGGACAATGATGTTTGTTTAATAAGAGAAATATTGAATTATTACCAGATTATCTATTGCTAAAGTGGATACTACTTCCTGGAGTGGCTTGGCCGAGGATTGGCTCATGGAGCTGGTGAGCGTATTTGTGACTGTGTCCCTCTTCCTAATATATGCATAGGGTTACGGGCTTAGGGTGAGGGGGGTAAGGTATAATTTGGATGCTGGAGGGAGTTTTTTCACACAGAGGGTGGTGGGGGTATGGAATGCGCTGCCAAGTAAAGTGGTGGAGGCAGGCACTCTGGAGTTATTTAAGAAATACTTAGATGGGCACATGAACAGAATGGGAATGGAGGGGTATAGAAAACTGATTTAAAATAGGGATCATGAGCCTTGGGAGTCCCTGGGAAGTGTGTAAATAGATGATGATATTGATGTACTTGTTTTTATCCTACAGGTGCTTTGGTCCAACTTGTTGTCTAACGAAGGGCATACACGCGATGGGTCGTGAGAGGGCTGCTCTTGGATTTTTTTTTCAAGAGTATCCTAGTACTTCACATCGTTAGTGTACGCTTGACCTGGACCATTTGATGGGCAACATGACAGCTCAGTGACTATTGCTGTGCTGTGCAGATACATGGATTTGGGCCTGTGTCTGTGGGAGGTTGCACATTCTCCCCGTGCTTGCGTGGATTTTCTTCGGGCACTCCAGTTTCCTCCCACATCCCAAAGATGTGCTCTTAGGCTAATTGGTAAAACAAATTCTCTCTAAATTGTCTCAAATTTGGTTTTTAATCCATAGATCTATAAACATGGAAAGGGATGGTGGGTAGAGGTGGGAACATCGGGGTGGCGGCGCGGGCTCGTTGGGCCGAAGGGCCTGTTTCCCATGCTATTTTGTTCTTTGTTCATAGATAGAACTAGGAAAGACTTGTTTACAAAGTTCCTCCTCAACGCGGTGGATGTTGAAAGGGTGTTTCCGCTGTGGGAGAGACTAGCACTAGAGGACACAGTTTAATAAGAAATCTCTCTTTTAAGATTCAGATGAGATTTTTTTTTCTCAGATGATCGCTAGTCTGTGGAACTCTCTTCCTCAGAGAGCAGTGGGAGTTGGGTCATTGAAAATATCCAAGTCTGAGTTAGAGAGATTTTCAATAGGCAAAGAAATTCATGAGTTAAATGGGGCAGACAGAAATGTGAAGCAGAGACACAACCGGATCCGCTGTGATCATACTGAATGGCAGTGCAGGCTCGAAGAGCTGAATGGTCAAACCTGCTCCTAACTTTGATCTGATTTGATTTATTATTGTCACATACAATTGTATACAGTATCGTATGAGGGACAGTTGAGGACTCTGGGTCTGTACTCATTGGAGTTTAGTGGGGATCTTATTGAAACTTTCAGGATACTGTGAGGCCTGGATAGAGTGAACGTGGAGAGGATGTTTCTACTGCAGGAAAAACTGGAACCAGAGGGCACAACCTCAGGCTAAAGGGATGATCCTTTAAAATAGGGATGGGGAGGAACTTCTTCAGCCAGAGAGTTGCTGCAGAAGGCTGTGGAGGCCAGGTCATTGAGTGTCTTTAAGACAGAGACAGGAAGATTCTCGATTAATTAGAGGATCGGGGATTATGGAGAAAAGGCAGGAGAATGGGGATGAGAAAAATATCAGCAATGATTGAATGGAACAGCAGATTCAATGGGCCAAATGGCCTAATTCTGTTCTCATGTCTTACAGTCTTATCGTCTTAAAAGTATTGCTTCTTGCGCGCATTACAGATTAAAACATGCCATTCCTAAAGAAGGAAAGGAGAGGGTGCAGAATGCAATGTTACAGTTGTAGCTAGGCTGTGGAGAAAGATCAACTTAATGCAAAGTACGTCCATTCAAAAGTCTGACGGCAACAGGGAAGAAGCTGTTCTTGAGTCGGTTGGTACTTGACCTCAGACTTTTGTATCTTCTTCCTGATGAGAGAAGGTGGAAGAGAGAATGTCTGGGATGCGTGGGATCCTTACTTAGTCTGGTTGCTTTTTCAAGGCAGCGGGAAGTGTAGACAGAATCAATGGATAGGAGGCTGGTTTGCGTGATGGATTGGGCTACATTCACAATCATTTGTAGTTTGGACAGAGCAGGAGCCATCCCAAGCTGTGATACAACCAGAAGTAATGCTTTCTATGGTGCATCTGTGAAATTTGGTGAGAGTCATGGCTGATGTGCCAATTTTTTTTAGTGTTCTGAGAAAGTAGAGACTTTGTAGAGTCTAGTGGGCTTCAGTAACTATAGTGTCGGCATGGGGGGACCAGGACAGATTGTTGGTGATCTGGACACCTAAAAACTTGAAACTTTCGGCCATATCAACTTCACCCTCATTGATATAAGCAGCGTTCTCCACTACACAACCTAAAGTCTATGTTAATGTTCCTATAAGTGCAAGTTGTTGCTTTAATGTGAACGGCTTTGTTCTGAACTGTGGGGGAATAGTACCTATTTACCTTTGGTGTATTTGTTAAGCAAATGTTATGAATCTCTCTCTGATTTTGTTTAATAAACACAATATTATTGTATTTTTGCTTTGCATTTCAGGAGACAGCTCATAACTTGCCATCAGCCTTCTCGTATCTAGTGCAAATGAACGCCATCCCATAAATGGGCCTGCACCACACCACCATGCCCCTCACCATCCACCTGCTGGCCTGTATATTTGGCACGGGCTCATGGGTTGCCATCAATGGCCTTTGGGTGGAGCTTCCGCTTATTGTAAACGTGTTGCCTGAAGGATGGGACTTGCCCTCTTACCTCACTGTCATCATTCAGTTGGCCAATGTGGGACCTCTGTCTGTCACCCTCATGCACAAGTTTGCACCAGGGAAGATGAAGGAGATCATTGCCATTTACATTATTATCAGCATCGGAATCCTGGCCAGCCTGCTGATGGTATTCTTCTGGAAAGAAACTACTCTACTGGCAGGAAGATCTCACAGTGTGGCGTTTCTTATTCTGGCCTTCTTCTTGTCACTGGTGGACTGTACATCTTCTGTCACCTTTCTTCCTTTCATGATGAGACTCCCATCAAAGTTTATGACCACCTATTTCATCGGAGAGGGCTTGAGTGGCTTTGTGCCTGGCCTTGTGGCCCTAGGTCAGGGTGTTGGGATGGTCAAGTGTGTGAATGCTTCAAAGCCAGTCAATGTGACCATTGATCATGCCACGGAGGAGGCAAGTATTTACCAGATGGAAACTCATTATTTACCCGCCAACTTTTCCACGGAAATATTCTTAGCTTTCCTCACGGCCATGATGGTTTTCTGCCTGGTGGCTTTCTGTTTCCTCACACGGGTCCCATGGTCGCCTCACAAGGAGCTTAATGAAAAGCGAGTGCCTGACCCGATGGTGCATATCTCAACCACTGAATCAGAACTGAATAAATACATCTCCGAGCAACCAACAGATCAACAAAGCTTCAGTCCCAGTAGTCCGATAAAGACAATGGATCAAACTAAGTTGGCAACCGCCACATTCACCAAGTATTCCAAGCAGGAACTTGTCCTTATTTATTTTCTCGTTGCCTGGGTGAATTCGTTGACGAATGGTTTCCTACCATCAGTGCAGACATATTCATGCTTACCCTATGGAAACCTTGCTTATCACCTATCCGCCGCCCTGGGTTCCATGGCTAATCCTGGTGCCTGCGTTATTGCTTTGCTTTTACCCAAAAGGTAGGCAACCCAGAATGTAATGGAATTTGGAGACGGTGAGGTTTGTTGTGGTGGGATCCATTTTCATGTCTTTTAAATGGCAACAGAACTGAGCTCAGAACAAACCATGACTGGCAATGTTTAAGTTCATCTACAAGCGTCACAAGTAGGCTTACATTATCACTGCAATGAAGTTACTGTGAAAATACCCTAGTTGCCACATTCTGGCACTGATTCAGGTAACACTAAGGGAGAATTTAGCATGGCCAATGCACCTAACCCACACGTCTTTCAGATTGTGGGAGGAAACTCTCACAGACATCAAGAGAATGTGCAGACTCCATGCAGACGGTGATCCAAGGTGGGAATCGAACCCATGCTCTTGGTGAGGCAGCAGTGCTAACCACCGTGCCACCGTACTGCTCTACTATGCTTCTGTGTTACCTAATGTTGTGTCCGCTGCCTTGGGGAATATCTTGATAGGATTTGATTGTGTGTGGGAGCCAGTATCTAGCATTCCTGGGGAAGAAAAAACTCTTATTGGCACAAACTTTAGTCATTTTCGAAATGATTTACTGGCTGAATAGAACAAGAGTAAAAGCAATGTTATTTTACAACCAAATCTCTTTCTCCCCCACTCTCAAGGAGATGCCAACTAGTAATGAGACCCAGTCCCATGGACACAGGCAATGACAGCTGTAAGATCATAAAACTTCCTCACATAGAAGATGGCTATTCAGTCCATCACGTCTGTTCTGGCTATTTGCTAGGGTTAGCCAAATGTATTGCCACTGCTCTATCTGATAGCACTATAAACAGCCCCTTCAAGTTTCAGGATCAACAATGGACCCCAAAAATCTCCTTAAAGAATGCCAGAAATCCTTGTAAACCATCCATCCAGACTCCAGAGAGATTCTTTTGTATCTAAAGAAAAGTAATCTTGCCAATGACTCTCTGCAGGTTGGGCTCAGGTTCCCCAAATTGATTGGATTTGTGTCAGTTTTGCTCCAGAAACATGAATGCAATGCAAATCGATTTTTACCCCGTGGAGTCCAGCAATTGAGTTAATATGCAGTCCGGTTTAGGGAGACAGAGCATTGGGAATTGAGGTGGTGAGCTTACATGCCAGCAGACCAAGAGGTACATATGGCATCAGGAATCGAGCAGTGAGCCAGAAGGGGAAACAGTAAGTATATTGTGATATAGGTGGGTAACTGGGCCATGACCCTCATGTCAAGAGGGCTAGAATAGTAGAGCACGAATGCACTTCTGAGGCTGTATAAGGCTCTGGTCAGACCCCATTTGCAGTATTGTGGGCAGTTTTGGGCCCCATCTCTAAGGAAGGATGTGCTATCCTTGGAAAGGGTCCAGAGGAAGTTCACAAGAATGATCCCTGAAATGAAGAGCTTGCTGTATGAGGAACGGTTGAGGACTCTGGGTCTCGTTGGACTTCAGAAGGATGAGGGGGGGAATCTCATTAAAACTTACAGGAGACTGCGAGGCCTGGATAAAGTGAACATGGAGAGGATGTTTCCACTAGTAAGATCAACTAGAACTAGAGGGCACAACCTCAGGCTAAAGGAACAATCCTTTAAAACAGGAATGAGGAGGAATTTCTTCAGCCAGAGAGTGGTGAATCTGTGAATCTCCTTGCCGCAGTCGTGTGAGGAGGCCAGGTCATTGAGTGTCTTTAAGACAGAGATAGATAAGTTCTTGATTAATAAGAGGACCAAGGGTTATGGGGAAAAGGTAGGAGAATGGGGATGAGAAAAATATCAGCCAGGATTGAATGGTAGAACGATGGGTTGAGTGGCCTAATTCTACTCTTATGTCATATGGACAAGAAGCAAAATTCAAGTATAGCCTCAAATTGGCACCTACATTACTGGGTGTTGCTAAAGTTCTGATGAACTGTAATAGTGGGAATTATCTGTCATTGCCACTCACTCCCTGCAAGTGATACTTCTTTTAAAAAATGGGGCATATTCGATTATGTAGATTTTAACAAATACACCCAGTCATTGACATTCTTGAGTTAGTACCAGAGTTAGCACATCCTGACCAATCAGAAGACACAGTCCCAAATCAGGAGAGTGGGCCCATTCAACAAGAGAGTTAAAGCCATAACAAACCTTTTTAATTTGTTGCATCATTATTTGTTAGAGAGAATGTTGAACTCGCTGCTACAAGGAGGAGTTTGAGTTAAATCTGGGAGATATCATTAAGGGAAAGGTAATTAAATGATTGAGGGTGAAATAATTAGAGAGATGGGCTGTTAAGAGTAAGATAGGAGGAGGTATAAATGCAGTAATGAGCCAACTGAGACTCTTGTAGAGTAGAGGTCTCTACTCTGCAGAGTCAATGGGCTGGCCTTTACAGAGATGCCTATTGCTCAGTTGTGAACCAAATGATTTTGAGAAAAGGCTGCCCTGCAGTGATAAGATGCAGTCGGTGGTCCTGATAAACTTGGTGTGAGACTTCCACCATTCAGCAGTAGGAAGTTCCCATCCTTGAGCTTGGATCAATCAGTGAAAGCCACATCCCCCAGGTAATGGGTGGTACAGTGGTTAGTACTGCTGTCTCATGGCACCAAGGACCTAAGTTTGGTTCTGGGCTTGGGTCACTGACTGTGTGGAACTTGTATGTTCTCCCTGTGTCTGTGTGGGTTTCCTCTGGGTGCTCCAGTTTCCTCGCACAGTCTGAAAGATGTGCTGGTTAGGTGCATTGACCTGAACACATGCCAGTCTCTGATGGCTTGGGAAATTTCACAGTGACTTCATTGCAGTGTTAATGTATGCCTTAATTGTGACTAATAAATAAACTTACTTAATTTAGTTGCCCTTGAGAATATGAAAGTGAGTCGCTGCAGTGCATCTATTGTAGGAACTTTGCACAGGGAGATCCAAGATTTTGAACTAGCAACATATTGGGTGGCATAGTGGCACAGCGGTTAGCACTGCTATCTCAGCACCAGTTTGATTCTTGGCTTGGGTCAGTGTCTGTGTGGGGTTTGCACATTCTCCCTGTGTCTGCATGGATTTCTTTTGGGTGCTCCAGTTTCCTCCCACAGCCCAAAGATATGCAGGTTAGGTGAATTGACCGTGCTAAATTTCCCCTTAATGTCTGGAAGATTTGTAGGATTGATAAATGGGGATAGGGCCTGTTTGGGATTGTGGTCAGTGCAGACTTGATGGGCCAAATAGCCTTCTTCTGCACTGTAGGATTTTTTGATTCTATATTGGTGATATGGTTCCAAGTCAGGATGATTTATGGTTTGCAGAGTAATTTACAGGTGATGTGATGCAAAATAAATGAGTTGATGGCATAGGCTGAGGTTAATGGATTTGGCTTTATAGCCATTACAGAGATGTGGTTACAAGGAGATCAAAGCTGGGAAGTAAATATTCGGGAGATTGTGACTTTTTTTAACACTAGGAAGGAAGAAAAGGGTGGTGGGGTAGCTTTGTTTGTACAAGATAGGAAAAAGTATAAGAGCAATAAATGATCTTGCTTGGGAAGATGTACAATCCATATGGATGGAGATAAGAAATAACAAGGGGAAGAAGACACTGTTGGGTATAGTATATAGGTTCCTAAAAGTAGCTATATACAACAGGATGGAGAGTAAACCAGGAGATATTGGGAAAAACCAGGACATGTAAAAAAGGCTGTACATGGGTGATTTTAATGTTGATGGGGTTGCTAATATCAATTTGACAGAAGTAGCCATGGAGATGAATTCATAGGCTGACATTCACCAGCCCTTTATGCCCTACTGTTGCTACTCGTGAGAATGGAGAATTTGGCACTCAGCCAAATCTTCATTCAGAGAGGTGGGACTGGAGATCTTCAGAGAATTCAGTCCGCTGTATTTGTGACAGTTTCCTTGACCAATATGTTGTGGATCCAACCAGGGATCAGGCTACTTTGAATCGATAATGTATATTGAGGCAGGTTTAATAAACAATTTCAGAACAAAAGATCCCCTACGAAACAGTGACCAGAGCATAATGTGTTTCACATTCAGTTTGAGAGAGGGTCAGAATGTGGGTCAGAAACAATGCTAAACTTAAATAAGAGTAATTACAAAGGAACGAGGGCGGAGTTGGCTGGGAAAGGAGTTTAGAAGAAAAGGACGTTTGACAAGCAATGTCAAACCTTTATGCAAATAGTTCATGACTCATAAGAAAGATATATCCAAGTGAGGAAGGAGGATATTAGGAAGGGGATAAATCAAACATAGTGAACCAACGAAGTTATTGGTAGTATGTATGCTTTTTCATTCAGTTCCAATGTGGCAAAGATTATTGGAAAACCAGAGAATTGGGCAAGTTTTCAAATCCAACAAAAGCTGACCAAAAAATAATTAAGAGGAAGAAAATTAACAGAGTAAATTAACAAGTTATATAAAAATGGACAGTAAGAACTCTTTTAAATATGTAAAGAAGAGGGAGGCCGAAGTGAACACTCTCCATCAGAGAATGTGACTATGGAAATAGTAACAAGGAACCAGAGAATGGTGCTGGAGTTAAATAAATACTTTCTGATACTCTTCATGGTAGAAGAATTAATTGAATTACAAAAATACTAAACAGACTCCATTTAAAACTCACTATCATATCTGCTTCCACTACCTCCCGTGGCAGCAAGTTCCAGAGACTAAAACCGTGCGCAATATTCCAGATGTGGTCCAGTTAGTTCTTGCGTAGTTTTAACACATTTTATTACATTCCAACTGCCAGGTTTTTGTTCACTCTCTTACCTATTCTATTTCCTTTTATCATCTTTGTCACTTGCTTTCCCACCTTTTTTTGTCATCCACAAAAGAAAGGGAGGAAATAAATACTAGAGGGAAAAAAAACTGGATAAACACAGGGGACTAAAGGCTCTGGAGTTGTTGGTTGCATCCAAGGATGATAAAGGAAGTAGCTACAGAGGTAGTGGATTCATTGTAGTAATCTTCCTAGAATCCTTAAATTCTGGAAGGGTTCCAGAGGATTGGGAAACTGCTAATACCAATTCAAAAAGGGAGGGAGATGAAAGCAGGTAACTATAGGCCAGTTAGCTTAACTTCTGGGAAAATGTTAGAGTCTATTATAAAGAATGTAGTGACATCGTTTAGAAATACATAATGCAATCAAACAGAGCATGCCTTCATGAAGGGGAAATCATGTCTGGCACATTTATTAGAATTCTATGAGGTTGTATTGAGCAGAATAGATAAAGTGGAACCTGTAGATGTCATGTGTTTGGATTTCCAGAAAGCATTTGCTAAGGTACTGCAAAAAGGCTACTTATTAAGGCAAGAATCTATGGTGTTGGGGGTTTTATATTAGCATGGAGACAGGATTGGCTAACTGATAGAAGACATTGAGTCGGGATAAGAGAGGCATTTTCAGGATGTTAATCTGTAACTTATAGAGTGCCACAGGGATCAGTGCTGGGCTATATTTATTCACAATGTATATTAAAGACTTGAACAAGGGAAGTGAACGTACTATTGCAAAGTTTGTGGATGACAAAAAAAATAGATGGGAAAGCAGTGGTGAGGATGACACAAAGATGATAAAGGGAAATAAACTAGGTAAGAGAGTGAACAAAAACTTGGCAGGTGGAATGTAATGTAATTGTTAAGTTAAGCACTTTAGCAGGGGGAATAAAGGAGCTGAATATTATTTAAATGGGGAGAGGCTGCAGAACAGAGTGATTTTGGAGTCCTTGTGCATAAATCACAAAAAGCCAGCACGCAAGTTCAGCAGGCAATAGGGAAGACAAATGGAATGTTGGCCTTTATTTCGTAGGGAATGGAGCATAAAAATAAGAAAGTCTTGCTAAAACTATGCAAGACACTAACTTCAGCACATCTGGAATATTGTGCACTGTTTTGGTCTCTTACTGCCGGGGGAAGTAGTGGAAGCAGATACGATAGTGAGTTTTAAGGGGAGTTTGGACAAATACGGGAAATACACAGGGTTGGGGGGGGGAGGGTCAGTTACTCTTTCAAGATAAGGAAGCACTTATTTAAGACTGAGATGAGAAAAACTTCTTTTCTCTCAGCAGGTTGAGAATGCCAGGAACTCTCTTGAATATTCCTAAGGCAGAACGAGATAAGATTCTTCACTAACATTGGATTGAAAGGTTGCCAGGTTAGGGAGGAATGTAAGGTTGAATTTGTAATCAGAAGTGCAGTCATCTTATTGAATGATGAAGCAGGCTTAAAAGTGCAAGTGCCTATTTCTGCTCCTAGTTTGAATGTTTTTATGTGCTCCATTTCCTGCTCAGTTAATTCCTCCTCCCATTACAGTGCTACATTGTATAGGACACATCAGGTGACTACAGTGTTTGACACCCTCTATGGATTGTATAGCGGGCCTTTATCAGATTGCTCCAGGCACTGGAACTTTATCTTCAGCATCCCTCTGGTCTGTTCTATCAATGCGAATTGTAGCACAAGCTTCACTATATCTGATCTCAAGACCTGTGTGGAGGTCGCAGAGTTAAACTATCAGCTCTGTCCTCAGTGGATATACCCTGTCCCGAGGAGTCGATCCTGAAGCTGCTGTGGACCCTCAAACATGTCAGGGATTTGAAAGTGACTCAGGATACAGAGTCATGAGCTCTGCCAGGGAAGCAAGCACACATCTGGAGAATTGGCTTTGTGTGGTCGTAGAACATTGAACATTCAGCAAATGAAAGTCCTTGTGGTTCACATAATCACAGAATCCTACAGTGTAGAAAGAGACCCTTCGGCCCATCGAGGCTGCACTGAACACAATCCCACCCCCTAAAACCATATCCTTATATATTACACCCACTAATCCCTCTAACCTACCATTCCTGGACACCAAGGGGCAATTTCTTAGCATCGCCAATCAACCTAACTCACGCATCTTTGGACTGTGGAAGGAAACTGGAATACCCCGAGGAAACCCATGCAGACACGGGGAGAATGTGCAAACTCCACACAGACGGTGACTCAAGCCGGGAATCGAATCCAGGACCCTGGAGCTGTGAAGCAGCAGCGCTAACCACTGTGTTGTATAATACAAAGCTTGATCATCCAGAGTTCCGAGTATCATGTGAGTGCAGCCAATGACACTTTGCATGTTTTGAAAGCCGGAAATTTGTGCAAAGCCTGTCATTCTTGCATTCTGACTTGTCTGATGTAGGTCAAAATGGAAAAACCTGTGTGCTCTCATGAAGATTGCACCCATCACCTCCTGGACGCACTTGTGTGTGGAGGCTTTATTTACAATCCACTGTAAATTTCAGTGATGCTGGCAGTGGGTGTCCTCCAGGTTCCTGCAGCACCTAATTCTGTAGCTAGAGGCAGGTGTCACCAAACAGCTCCATGGACGTGCAAAATCTTCAACGACACTGGTTCTCAGACATCTACTGATACGTTAGGCACTATCTGTAGATGCAGCCTGTAGTGCGGTGCCTCTGAGCAATGGCTCTCTGGAATTCATCCTCTGCATGTGGGGCAGGAGTGGGGGTCCTCCCACTTCACTGTTCTGTTCCTGCCTTTGGTGAGAGAACTGACTGTGAGATCACCAGGCTCCATGTTCCCAAAACTCTCCTCACTGCAGTATCAGTGAGAGAGACTTGATGGTTATTATTTGTCTCTTAGAGGTCTCTTTGTCCACTCATTGTCTGAAGCTGCCTCTGAAATCCCACTGACTCATGCTCCGACCACCACATTGATGTCCAGTCCTTCTTCACACTGTGCTTTGGTAACACCCCACATCGCCCTTACCCCCACACTACATGACCGAGTGGCCACTCCACTGCATCGCAGGCTCTTATCTCGGGTGCAGACATTGTCTCAAGCTTCATTCCGAGGCCTTGCGCTCAACCTGTGGGGGGACATTTGCCAATCAGCTAAAGATTAGGAGTGTTCACCTCAGGCAGTGTCCCATTGCCAAGTCTCAAAGAGAACATAGTGAGTTGCCCAGTCAGGCAATGGTACACCATGGTAGTCATCAATTTTGAAAGTCAGCGAGCCCTCCGAAGGTTAAATGCTGAGCAGCAATCAATGGCATTCACACACATAAGTGATGCTTGAGTGGGTCTAACTGCATGAATAGTTTGGCTCCAGGCGTGTAAATTGAGATACAGCTGAGTAGTCTTACCTGTAGTCAGGTATTAATCACTGACATGTCTTCACATTAGCCTTGCCCTTGTCAATATCTCACCTCCGCCTCCCAGATTTGAATGGAACAGTCAGGCTCCCACAGACTGCACTGCCCCAGGCTTCCTTTCCTTCTATGAGGCCCTTCCTTAAAGCCCGTAGCTCAACAACAGAAAGAACGCTGCTTTTTTTGCACTTGACAGTTTTTTCCCCCTTACCCTCCACAAACAACCCATGAGTCTCCCCTGAGTCAATGTCCATTCCCCTCCCACTGGTCTCCCCTACATTGACCCCTCCACCCTCCCCCCCGCCCTGGGATATCATCCAAGTCAATCCCGATCTTCCTTAATGAACTCCATTTTCCTGGTCTAGCCTCCAGTCAATTCCTTCTCTCTTGCTCCCGGTTCCCACCCGTGGATCAATCCAGCCCTGGTGTCCCCCGTTCTCCTCTGAGTCAATTCCTCTAATACATGGAGCTGTTTTGCGATCGCTGTGCTCTCCTCAGAGATCCCCCTTGGAGGGCTGCTTCCACGTGCACGCCTTTTGAAGCCAGTCATGATTCCTGCTTTCTGGCATCACTTTGTTGGATGGAATTTTTGAGGGGGAGGAGGTGGGGTACGAGTCCGGGGTACAGGCACGATAATGAGACACATTATAATGACGTTCTCAACACTGAACTGTGGGATGTGCAGCCTGCCACTGACTGGGGGCACGACAATCGCAACGTACTTTCATACCAATGTAAAGCAGGGCTTTGACCTATTTGCGGTAGTTTCCACTCCCAATCCAATGGGATCGGAAGACCAAAAAGACAATGTTAGAAATAAAAATGGCCAAACGATTAGTCAAGTGCAAAGCACGGTCCATAACCCGTGTATGGACCTCTTGGAGGGTCATTGCTTTTTATGTTGGTCGGCACAACATCGAAGGCCGAAGGGCCTGTTCTGTGCTGTAATGTTCTATCTATTCTATCTATAACGGCAAGAAGTGTTACTGTTGCATCTCCATCTACCATATCACAATTGTCTGCAAACTTTGGAATTCACAGATTTCTTGATAAGCACCCAGACTGGACAATGAGTGCAGTATAACTGTTCCTGGAAGAATGGTGCAGTCAGGTGAACCCAAGTGTGGCAATGTTATTAAGATTTCATGCTAGCTGCAGCGTTGGGAAATGTTCGCCTACAGCTTAAAAAAAACTGGCAATCTTGCAAATGAACCTCAACGTGCAACTGAAAAATAACCCCGCGGGGCCAAGTGAACTGCTTGAACCTGTTCAATTTCTTTTACTTACCTTGGACCTCAGGGTGTGTGTCAGTGTGGCGGGATCCATACTCTGCAACTTAGCTTCACTGTTTCATGAAGAACAAAACTCATGTATGACTTAAGAACATAAGAAATAGGAGCAGGAGTAGGCAATCCAGCCCCTCGAGCCTGCCCCGCCATTCAATAAGAACATGGCTGATCTGCAGTGGATCAGTTCCACTTTCCCACTTTCTCCCCATAACCCTTAATTTCCTTGTCTATCAGAAATCTATCTACCCGTGACTTAAATAGATTTCTGTTTAAGTCAGGAGCAAAGGCATAGTTACAACGGAGGGGCGGTGGATTGCGGTGGGGCAGTGTTTAGCTGACAGGAATAAAGAAATAGTTAACATTGTTGAGTCTGGAGGTTACAAAAGCATGGATGAGGCTCTCTGCAGTGGATTGGAACATTGTCATGATTTAAGTCGTAACTGTACCCCAGAAGAAATACTGAACTGCTAAAAGAAAAGTGTAATTTCTGTAATGGTTGCTTGAACACTTTTTGAAAGGGATATCAGCTTCAATGGTACAAAGTTATTTGTCACAAGTAAGGTTTACATTAACACTGTTAATTAAGTTACTGTGAAATTTCCCCTAGTCACCTCACTCCAGTGCCTGCTTGAGTCAATGCACCTAACCACCAGACTGTGGCAAGCAACCAGAGCACCCAGAGGAAGCAAATGCAGATACGAGGAGAATGTACAGACACTCCCACCCCAAGCCAGGAATCAAACCCAGGTCCCTGGCGCTGTGAAGCAGCAATGTTAAGCATTGTGCCATTGTTCTGCCCATGTAGAATGCATTTTCAAGTAAGATTTGAGAAAAATGTGGATTTATGGCACTTTTTAACAACATGATTTGAATCGTCCCGAGGCTCTGGGAGTCACAAGTTCCTGTAAAGAAAATTTTTCTATTTAATGAAGTTCAGGGCTGGCAGCAGTAAGAACAGAAAGTAGCTACAATAGGAATCTTGCATCCTGAAATTTCTCAGCAAAAGTGCAGTTTATTTAAAAATAACAAATTTGATGCAGATGCAGATGTTCCTGAACCTAGCTGGCAAAGGAAGAAACAAACACAGTCTCACTCTCTACTCATCTGGTTTTAAGGATAAAATATTGATTGCAAAGGCATAAGCATCAGTGTTTAGCTGAGAAATGCAACTCCAACCTTACATGAAAAGTCAGTCTGTCAACCATGCAGGAAAAGAAGAGCGAGCTGTCCAGGCAATAAGCAAAAACAAATGCACGCTACTAATGCAGTCTGCTCCACTTACACCATCCACTCTTAACACAGGCTGACGCCCATCACTGGAAAATGGCTCCAGCCATCTCCTATTACCAAAGGAGTCAATCACAAGTAAAGGTGCTGCTTATAACATGTTAAGCAGGCTGACTGTGGATGGTGCAACAAGTGCTTGCTGCTTATAAAATGCCCTCCTGATTTTAGGTGTGCCCAAAGCTTCAGCAGTCTTTCACACCTGGGTTAAAGCACAATTAACTCAATGATCAAATTCTGGATGTAAGCGCTAACAACTGGCAGTTGCTATGTGGAGACTTCCTGTCTGATTACATTATTCTTTGATTTTACTGCCTATTTTGCATTGTGGAGAAATTATGCTGACACTGGAATTCCTGCTCTAAGCACTTGTGACCATATTAGGAATCATTGTAGGGCAAAGTGATGTGAATTTTACCTTGCATCCAGCCTGTGTGATGTGACGGTGTTAGATATTGACACTGATGTTAAAATAGGGAAACAACGTTTACACCGGCCTTCAGCTCAAACTTCCCACTGTTCGATCTTTCGGATTTTTATTTCCAAAACAGATTTCTTTAGTCAGTTTTCTCACCTTTTAATTGACCAATTTTTTTTGGAGGCCAGGTCAGGGGGTTGTTTTTATTTATTCTGGGGTAGCGCGGTGGCACATCAGTTAGCACTGCTGCTTTACAACACCAGGGACCCGGATTTGATTCCCAGCTTGGCTCACTGTCTGTATGGAACCTGCACGTTCTCCCAGTGTCTGCATGGGTTTCCTCTGAATGCTTCTATTTCCTCCAACAGTCCAAAGATCTGCTGGTTAGGGTGCATTAGCCGTGCTAAATTCTCCCTTTGTATACCTGAACAGGCATCAGAGTTTGGCGACAAGGGGATTTTCACAGTAACTTCATTGCAGTGTTAATGTAAGCTTACTTATGATACTAATAAATAACTTTTTATCGGTTTGGTTTGGAGGTCAGGGGCTAGGCTAGCATTTATTGCCTATCTCTGATTGTCCTTGAGAAGATGGTGAGCTGCCTTCTCGAATGGCTACAGTCCGGGTGGTATATGTACACCCACAGTGCTGTTAGAAAGGGAGTTCATAGGTGTAAAATTCTCCCATTTTGAGTCTAAGGGCAGGAGTTTCCAGCTGCGTCCGCACCAAGACCAGAGAATCCGCCTGAGGCAACAGACCTTTGCACGTTCCCTCCCCTTCCCCCTGACCCATTATGACTCCTGATGTGGGTGGGTTGGGAAAATTCCACCCTAAGTGCCTCTAGGGATGCCTTTGGCCAGAATGGTGGGAGCCTGTGCCAGAGTCTGTATTTGGAAGCTCATTAATTATGCACAAGTGAGATACCCCCCCCACCCCCGCCACCGCCCCGCACCTCCTCAAATCCCTTGGGGTCAGCAGCTGATGCGTCAATCTGATGTCAGCTGGCAAGCTCAAAGGTCACGGCACCATATTTAAATACCAGTCCGACACACTCGTATCACTCTCTCCAGAATACCTGTCCTCACCAGACTGTGCAGGATGTCAGACACCCAGAGGGAAAAGGCATGCAGCCTCAAGCAGGCTGTTCCTCGAGTCAACCATCCATCCTCCATTACCTGTAAAGCATTCATGCCCCACTTGGACTTCCGCCCACTGCATCTGAAGTCTTCATGCATCCCCTTCCAGTAAACAATGCGGAATTCCTCTGACCCTCTTATTTGTGACCTTTCTCTGCATCCTCTTCAAGTCCAGTTCCCCTCCCCTCCGTCTTCCTTCTGCTTTCCAATTTTCGATGTCTTCATCCGCCTCCTTGAACCGTCTTCCTTTCACATTGACCCCATTTGTCTTCTTGTCTACATCTTGCCACCATGTCTCTGCCTTCCCAATCCCTGGCCTCACCTCCCGCTTCACCCCGGGTTGAACAGTAGACCTTTATTGTGGTAATTGCATGAGTCCCACAGCACAGTGCTATCCAGTTACACACTAGTATTTGGCACGGGCAAGGAGTCTCCTGTACTCCCCCACCTCAGCTGCTGTACTGATCTGAATCAGGCGGGTCCATGAATCCACAGTACAATACTGTCCAGATACAGACTACTGTGTGACACCAGGGGAGAAGGAGAACTCTGCACTCCCAAATCCCAATCTCTGTACTGATCTGACATAGGAAGGCCCATGGCTACAGCAACATGGAGCTGGCCCGTGAAGATCAGAGCAGCATGGAGATGGACAGGAAGCAGTTTGCCCTGGTAGAGTGGGGTACAGGAGCAGTGTGGAGATGTTGCACTCACCCCGAAATCTCTTGTGAACTGAAGACCGCTTTGTGCACGCCAATCATTATCAATTGGGTTTGATGCTAATGCAATCTCATGCTGGTGTGACACAAGATTACAAAGCTTGACAGGGTACCAGGAGGCAGCTATTTTAATAAACATTCCTAAGATGCAAATGAATACACCTGGTGTTTGCCTCATCTGACATTGTGAAGATCGTTCCTCCATTGGGAAAATTTCCCATAATGGGCTTGTGACTTTTTGACTCCTGCTAGATTCTTCTCCCACCCATTACAAAATCCACATGGGTGGGATGGGGGAATTCCGATTTTGATATGGCAATGCTGAAGAAATGGTGATATACTTCCAAGGCAAGATGGGGAATGGCTTGGAACAGGACTTGCAGGTGGTAATCTCCCTGTGTGTCTTGCTAGGAGGTAGAGATTTGGGAATAACAGGAGCCTTGCATCTAGTAGATGGCTCACACTATTGCCACTGCATTAGTGGTGGAGGGAGTGAGTGTTCAAAGTGGTATTGATCAAGCAGGCTGCTTTGTCCTGGCAGGTTTTAAGCTTCTGAAGTGTTACTGGAGTTTAATCATTCAGATCAGTAGAAAGAATTTCATCATAAAATCCATAGGATCCCACAGAAGTGCTGTAGAATCCCTATCCAATGCAAAAGGAGAACATTCAGCCCATCGTATCGACACTGACCCTCCAAAGGAGCATTTTCAGCGTTGATGATAAGAGATAATGTATTGTTAGACAATTTAAACATTATAAACATGATATTATGGCCCGCTAAGCCAATTTCTCAACAACAACTCTCATTTACGTAGCACTTCTAATGTGGAAAATTTTCCTAAGGCATTTCAAACTTGACAAAAAACAAATCCAAGCCAAATAAGTTGACATTAGGACAGGTGACCAAAAGCTGGATGGAAGGTTTTAATGAAGCATCTTAAAAGAGGTGAGAGATCATGGCGATAGCTTTATGGAAGCTTAGATGGAATGAAGGTGTGGCCATTAACGATGGGGTGAAGGGAAGCAGGGTTCACATGGAGCCAGATTTGAAGGAAGATTGAGATTTTGGAAGGTTGTAGGATTGGTGGAGATCACAGTGAAGGGGAGGCCATGGAATAAGTTGAGAATTTTAAAATGGAGGCAAGTGGAGGCCAGAGGCAAGTGTAGATAAGCAAGTACATGGGCAATGAGTGAATGCGACTTAGTACGAATTAGGCTAAGCACAATAGAGTTTTGGTAGAGTGCAGTAGAGCAGAATTTTAATCAGAGAGGAGGTCTACATGGAGAACATTGTTGAGTCTGGAGGTTACAAAAGCATGGATGAGGTTCTCTGCAGCAGATGAGCTGAAAGAGAGCCAGAGATAGAGGAAACATGGATTACAGCCATTCAAGAAAGGAAGCTCACCACCACTTCTCAAAAACAATCACAGATGGGCATCAAACGTTGGTCTTGCCAATGATATCCACATTCCACGAGCAAGTAAAAAAAAAATTACAAGATTATCAAGTCTGATACAATATGTACTGTTGCCAGCTATGCATCATGGTAACCTTGGTAGTAACCAAGGGCATTAGTTTTGTGGAATTTTTCCAAAGGTGTATTAATTTTATCTTTTGATTTATAGCTCAGAGAACCTATGCACTTATGAATAATGAATGCGAATTGCTACACGTGGAGGTCTCATCAGTGTCAATGTAGATGTCTTAGCTCTAGACAGAAAGACAAAAATATCTCCTGAAATCATGGCACAGTGTGTGAACTTCTTACTGCATTGGCATAAGCCTATACACCTGCTGTAAGCTACAGCTGTGCGTTCTTAGATTGGAAAAAGCACACAGAAAATGATGCACTGCAAGAACTTGTGAAAGATAGGCTCTTTGGCTTTGTTGAACATCACTGGGTAGCAGCCATCTGCTTCCCTAATTCCATTAGGTATTAGGAACCAGAGTC
Source organism: Sphyrna mokarran (assembly GCA_024679065.1). Lineage (NCBI taxonomy): Eukaryota > Metazoa > Chordata > Chondrichthyes > Carcharhiniformes > Carcharhinidae > Sphyrna > Sphyrna mokarran. The sequence continues at coordinate 66,217,871 of JAGIQG010000016.1, forward strand.
AAGTCAACAGTGTTGGAACCGGCAAGGTGGACACTCAGCAAGTTTGGTGCCAAGTTTTAAAATGTGATTTTAAATTAAGGATAAAATCTCACTTTCAACTCAACCAGAGAACAAAATACAATCCCACTTAGCAGTAGGCTTTGTAAACTGAAATGTATAGCTGGCAGCTCAGGATGTAGCGATAATTGAAGTGTTTAACCGTTTTGCATCACCATATTTTCAAATGTCCAACATTGTTTCGATCAGAAAAGTTTAAAGTTTTTTTAAAGTTAAACTTTATTTGTTAGCGTCACAAGTAAGCTTACGTTACAATAAAGTTTATTTAGGCTTACATTAACTCTGCAATGAAGTTACTGTGAAAATCCCTTAGTTGTCACACTCCAATACCTGTTCGGGTACACTGAGGGAGAATTTAGCATGGCCAATGCATCTAACCTGGATATCTTTCGGGCTGTGGGAGGAAGCTGGGGCATCCAGAGGAAACCCATGCTGACATGGGGAGAATGTGCAGACTTTACACAGACAGTGTCTTAAGCTGGGAATTGAACCAGTATCCCTGGCACTGAGGCAGCAGTGCTAATCACTGTGCCACCATACCACTCTCATTAATGAGCCTAATTGATATTGATATCATTAACACTGCAATGAAATTGCAGTGAAAATCCCCTAGTCGCCACACTCCAGCCTCTGTTCTGGTCGACTGAAGGAGAATTTCGCATGGCCAATGCACCTGACCAGCATTAAGAATTAAGAATAATGTCTTTCTGATGTGTAAGTGGGCATTTGAAGTTTGTTGGCAGAGCTTTTGTCTGTCTGTCACTTCGCTTTAGTTCTCTTGCCTGTCTTTGCAATCATTCTCTAAGCAATTTTCTTCTCTTCTCATCTACTTTAGATCTTTTAAGTGCTTGTATCCTGTGTTAACAGTTAGAAGCTCGTTTGGGCAATTCCATTATCGGTGATGGAACAGTTTAATCAGTGGTCACAACAACAACTTGTTCTTATAAATCACAGGGGAGTCTAGCCAGAGCAGATAATGCAAAACTGTTGTCATTGTCAGGAGAGTGGAGAACCAGATACCAATCTAAGATCCAATCCAAGAATCAAAGGTGACAGGAGCAAAAACATTTTATGTAGCCCAGTGGTTAAAAGTTAAAGCTTATTTATTAGTCTTATATTAACACCATAATGAAGTCATTATGAAATTTCCCTAGAAATGCCTGTAGGTTAGGACCCTGAGTGCACTGCCCAAGGGTGTGATGAAGGCAGATTCAGGAATGGCTTTCTGAACAGAATTGGATTGAAACAAAAAGGAATTGGCAGGATATTGCCAGCACGGTGGCACAGCGGTTAGCACAGCTGCCTCACAGCGCCAGGAACCCGGATTCAATTCAGGCCTCGGGTGACTGTGTGGAGTCTGCACATTCTCCCCGTGGGTTTCCTCTGGATGCTCTGGTTTCCTCCCACAATTTAAAGATGTGTGGGTTAGGTAGGTTGGACATGCTAAATTGCCTCTTAGTGTCCAAAGATATGTTGGTTGGATGGATTCGCCAAGGTAAATGTGTGGAGTTGCAGGATTAGGACAGAGGAGAAGGCTTGGGTGGGACACTCTATCAGAGACTCCAGGCAGGTTTGACGGACTGAGTGGCTTCTTCTGCACTGTAGGGATTCTAGGCTCTCTGATTGAATGGGGGAGGGGGGGGGGGGAGGTGGTGGTAGTGGATGGGTGTGTGATGGTGAGACTGGCTGAGTTGTTCTTGCAGAGGACTAGCACACAGATGTGCCAGTCTGAATGAGTCTTGCAACCATTCTTTGATTCTATAGACTACCTTTGTCAGGTAGTGTCAAAGGTACTACCTCAAGGTACTTCAGAATACTGTTATAAGAACATAAGAACTAGGAGCAGGAGTCGAGCACCTGGCCCCTCAAGCCTGCTCTGCTATTCAATAAGATCATGGCTGATCTTTTTGTGGACTCAGCTCCACTTACCCACCAACTTACCATGAACCTTAATTCCTTTACTGTTCAAAGATTTATCTATCCTTGCCTTAAAAACATTCAATGAGATAGCCTCGATTGCTTCGCTGGGCAGGGAGTTCTACAGATTCACAACCCTTTGTGTGAAGACGTTCTTTCTCAACTCAGTTCTAAATCTGCTTCCCCTTACTTTGAGGCTATGCCTCTTAACTCTAGTTTCATTGGAAACAACTTCCCTGCTTCTACCTTATCTATTCCCTTCATAATCTTATATGTTTTGATAAGACCTCCCCTCATTCTTCTGAATTCCAATGACTATTGGCCCAGGCTTCTCAGTCTCTCCTTATAAGCCAATCCTCTCAACACTGGAAACAACCTAGTGAATCTCCTCTGCATCCCCTCCCGTGCCAGAATATCCTTTTTCAAGTAAGAAGACCAAAACTGTACGCAGTACTCCAGGGGTGGCCTCACCAGTACAAGTACAGTTATAGTTGCATGGAGTGCAGCTCAATGGGGTTCTGCCCCAAGAGAGTGCTTGGGAATGATTCAATCTCAGCAGCCTTACATTTATCATGGTTCCTCCAGACACGTCCCTGTGAATGTAATCCTGCACAGGGGAAAGGATCACAAATGTGTGTAAACAGCAAATTAAGGTGGAGGAATTGAATAAAGCCGACAACGTTATTACTGAACAGAATATTCAGAGGTTGTAAAAATGAACCCAGAGGATTGGCGTACATCAGGATAGGGCTAGGATACAGTATTTTCAGGAAAGGAGCTGGACAGTCAGCCCGTAGCTCTGATGAGCATCAACCCTGCTCCGTAGTCACGTTCCAAGCAATGGACTGTCCCTACAGTGGAAAGATTTGGTTGACACTTAGCCTATTAGATCTTTTCATCATTGTAAAAACTTACTTTGGCTGCCCTTCAGCATTATGACGAAACAATCTGGGGGTAGCACGGTGACACAGTGGTTAGCATTGCTGCCTCATACCTCCAGGGACCTGGGTTCGATTCTTGGCTTGGGACACTGCGTGGAGTTTGCACATTCTCCTGATGTCTATGTGGGTTTTCTCCGGATGCTGTGGTTTCCTCCCACAGCCTGAAAGATGTGCTTTGACTCAAACAGGCACAGGAATGTGGCAACAAGAGGAATTTCACAGTAACTTCATTGCAGTGTTAATGTAAGACTTACTTGTGACTAATAAATAAACTTTACAAATTGACCCAGAAATTGGCAAAGTCTGATTTTGGGTGGGTAAAAGCTAATACACTTCAAAGCTAACAGCTAACACACTTCAAATCACAGGGAGTCGCTGGGCACTGAAGGCTGCCAAACCTAGGAAGCATATTGCCCCAGTCTATTCTTCCCACTCTCCGCACCTTCATTGAAGCCTGGGCCCCGGCACCACAAGGCAGTCATGAAGAAGCTGCGGTGCAGATTTGACGGTGGTCCTCACCATCGCCAACACAAATCCGCTCCACGAGCTCTCCACCGGCTTCAGCACTGTCACCTCCCAGCTCAGCTCGGTGCTCTGCTCACCAGGCGCAAGCTTTGTCAGTCCAGTCGTACATTACAAACATTCTGACAGCACGCTGCTCTCCATTGTCCAGAAGATAGAATGAGGAGGGAAGCTCTGTGGATGGCATGGTGGCACAGTAGTTAGCGCTGCTGCCTCACAGCATCAGCGACTTGGGTTCGATGACCATTTGATGGGCAACACGACAGCTCAGTGACTATCGCTGTGCTGTGCAGATACATGGATTTGGGCCTGTGTCTGTGGGAGTTTGCGCATTCTCCCCGTGCTTGCGTGGGTTTTCTCCGGGTGCTCCGGTTTCCTCCCACATCCCAAAGATGTGCTCTTAGGCTAATTGGCAAAACAAATTCTCCCTAAATTGTCTCAAATTTGGTTTTTAATCCATAGATCTATAAACATGGACAGGGATCGCGGGTAGAGGTGGGAATATCGGGGTGGTGGCACGGGCTCGTTGGGCCAAAGGGCCTGTTTCCCGTGCTGTTTTGTTCTTTGTTCTTTGTCCTGGTGTTGGGGCACTGTCTGTGTGGAATTTGCATGATCTCCCCGTGTCTGTGTGGGTTTCCTCCAGGTGCTCGGTTTCCTCCCACAGTCTGAAAAATGTGCTGGTTAGCCATTCTCCCTCAGTGTACCCGAACCGGTGACTAGGGATTTTCACAGTAACTTCATTGCACTGTTAATGTAAACCTAGTGTGACACTAATAAATAAATTTTAACAATTGTATTCACGGGTATATGTCTTAAGGAACCATACAACACGTAAGGTTGCTGACATTAAATCCTCTCCGAGTACGAGAAATATCCGTGGAACTGTACCCCATGTTGCTATAATGCCAGTGTGTTTCATTACATTGAAGAAGGCATATAGAATCACAGAATGGTTACAAGACTCTTTCAGAATGGCATATTTTTAAACGTTTATTTATTAGATACAAGTAAGGCTTACATTAACACTGCACTGAAGTTACTGTGAAATTCCCCTCGTTGCCACACACTCTGGCGCCTGTTTGGGTCAATGCACCTGACCAGTATGTCTTTCAGACTGTGGGAGGAAACTGGAGCACCCGGAGGAAACCCACACAGACACGGGGAGAATGTGCAAACTCTGCACAGACAGTGACCCAAGCTGGGAATCGAACCCGTGTCCCTGGTGCTGTGAGGCAGCAGTGCTAACCACTGTGCCACCCATTATCTGCATGTTAGTCCTCGGCAAGACCAACTCAGCCATTCTCACCACCCACCTTTCCCTCATACCCTGTCAATTTGTTTTTGCTTCGATCCAATCAAATTTGATGTGGGGAGGGGGTAGAGGTGGATGATTCCAGTGGATGGGCCCAGTAATAATATGCCAGTCTCGGTGTTCGATGGTGGGAAATGCCACTGATGGGGGAGGGAGCAGTCGCACCCGCACTCATGCTGCTGGAAAAACAATCTAAGGCCTTTTTATGAGGTTTTCCAGACTCACCGTCAATGCGCCCACCATGAACCGGAGTGGAAAATCCCAGCCTTATTTCATCCTCCTACCACCCAGCTTCCACCCATCTCTTTGCAGTCACATCCTCTCCTGAGGGGTGGCACAGTGGCACCGTGGTTAGCACTGCTGCCTCACGGCGCCAGGGACCCAGGTTCGATTCCTGCCTCAGATCACTCTCTGTGCAGAGTGTGCACATTCTCTCCACACCTGCGTGGGTTTCCTCCAGGGTACTCCGGTTTCCTCCCACAGTCCAAAGACGTACAGTGTAGCTTGATTGGACACGATAAGCTCACCCTTAGTGTCAGAGGACGCTATGGGTAAAGACGTGGGGTTATAGGGATAGGGCCTGCGTGGGATTGTGGTTGGTGCAGACTCGATGGGCCAAATAACCTCCTTCTGCACTGTAGGGATTCTGCGAAAGAAACAGAGGAGAAAAGCCAGGGTGTGTAAGGGGGAAAAGGGTACTCTGCAAAATTTCACTCTGAAACTCTGCAGGGCTGAAGACCAGCCTAGTAGACCTGGTCAATGGAGCTGAATACCATTGAAGTGAATGAATTGACTGCAAGGATTGTGCATGTTTATCTGAATAATATCAGTTTGAACTTGCAATAGAACTCCCTTTGAAACGATGCCAAAAAAAATGTTCTAATGTGTTACAAAGTACTGCACAGCTTCCCTATTGGCCAAGGCAACATAAGGAGTGTCTTTCATAAAAGGTTATTGTGAACTAAATCAAGATATAATAAGGAACACTGACTGTGAAACAGGTGAGGGCTGTGGGGGAGGGTCACTGGTGACTGTGAGAGTCAGTATGCCTGCTGGGGGTGGAGGAATTCTTGAGACCATGTGCAAAGGGGGAAGGTTTTAAAAATGAATTAAAATTTGCAGCTTATCTTGTTGAGTCTTGACATTATCTTTCTCTGCTGGTCAAAACCTCCAGCAGTCCTACTCAAACTCACCCTCAAGACTCTCTGGGATCCGTCTCTCCCGTAGTCTGTCCCAACAATTAAAGACAAAAGGCGTTCCTTAAAGAGTCAAACAGTCAAAAGGGGACTAGATAGATGCCTTGATCTTTCTTACCAATGGGTAGTTACGTTGATCAGGATAACAGTTTTTAACCGGTGCAACAACCCTCTTGGTGGTGAGTTTAGGACGGATCAGAAAATCTCTTTTTAATCTCTCTTTTTCCTCCCTCTTTCCTTTATTCTTTTTCTCACCTTTTCTTTTCATCTCTCAGCCTTTCACTCCACCTGCTGGAGAGGTAACCCTGAGTCAGTGAGAGTCCAGGCTGATTATGGAATAATATGGCCCACTCAGGCTCAGGGCAGCTAGTTTGTAAGTAGCTTCTGCTTGGGAAGTAGAAAGGCGGTGTACAATTTTTACTCCACGTGAAGAACACAAGAAAATAAGAAATCTCACTAAACAACAATATTTTATTGATTCAAATATTCTATGTGAAGAGAGAATTGGCTGCTTTCCAGTTATCCTTGTCCAGCAATTTATTTCACAGTTGTCTTCTGAAATGACAAGGCAGTGCTTGTTGGAAAATGTGTATGATTTTGACACTTACACACGCAATGGCACACACCCCAAGACTGAAAATGTCTGCCCAAGGTCGTAGAGTAATAGAGGTTTACACCAAGGAAAAGGCCCTTCAGCCCAACTTGTCCATGCTGCCCTTTTTTCTTTAAAACTAACCCCAATTGCCTGCATTTGACCCCAATCCTTCTATACCCATCTCATCCATGCAACTATCTAAATGTTTTTTAAAAGATAAATCTGTACCCGCTTCTACTACCGTTCCGGACACTCACCACCCTTTGTGTAAAAAATTGCTCTCTGGACACTTTTGTATCTTTCCCCTCTTACCTTAAACCTATGCCCTCTAGTTTTAGACTCCCCTCCCTTTGGGAAAAGATATTGATTATCTACCTCATCTACACCCCTCATTATTTTATAGACCATTTCAAGGTCGATGACCTTTAAATGGTCTGTCAAATTTTCCGTCCTGCCTGTGATGATTCCTGCGATGGGTGGGACTGGAATCTCAATAAGAGATATATTAATGTTTGACAAAATTTTGCACTGCAAAATCACCCTCCAGCTAATAGACGCAGTCTGCTGGCAACCTGTCCACACATGGGCCAATTAAGGCAATTAAATGGGCAATCAGTGGCCACCAAAAGACTAAGATACAGGAGCAGAATTAGACCATTCAGCCCATTGTGTCTGTCCACCATTCAATCATGGCTGATAACTTTCTCAACCCCATTCTCTTACCTTTTCCCAGCAACGTTTTTTCTCCTTACCAATGAAGAATCTTTTTCTGCCTTAAATAATATAGACATGATGTAGAAATGTCGGCATTGGACTGGGGTAAGCACAGTAAGAAGTCTGACCACACCAGTTTCAAATCCAACCGATTTATTTGATAGTAAACTCGCAAGCTTTCGACTCTATGGCCTTCGTCAGGCGAATGAGGTGTGCTGGTAAGTGTGCTGTTGGAGACCAGAACACCTCATTCGCCTGACAAAGGCCATAGAGTCGAAAGCTTGCTTGTTTACTATCAAATAAATCAGTTGGATTTAAACCTGGTGTTGTCAGACTTCTTACTTAAATAATATAGGACATAGGAGTGCCTGATCTCACTGACTCGGGGTTATCTCTCCATCAGAAGAGTGAGAGAGAACTGGAAAACAAAGATGGGGAACTCGTGGGGGGGACAGGTAGGACTATGGGGATTGTTGTATAGATTGGACACCCACAAGACTGTCAGGTTTCACTTGGCGTGTTTGCCACATGTGTCTACACTCGATGGTCTTTGGAAGGATGAGGGAGAGATCTCATTAAAACTTAATTAAAACATTAATATTGAAAGGTCTGAATAGAGTGGACATGGGGAAGATGTTTCCATTAGTAGGTGAGACTAGGATCTGAGGGTAAAGCCTCAGAGTGGACTGGCCGACCTTTTAGAACTGAGATATGGAGGAATTCCTTCAGCCAGAGGGTAGTAAATGAGTGGAGGCCAGGTTATCGTTCAAGATAGCAACTTCAACCAGTTGCTTAGTGCAACAACGCTTATGGTTGTGAGTTTAGGGCACGTCAGAAGATCTCTTTTTAATCTACCTTTCTCTCCCTCTCTCTTTTTCCCCCTTTTCTCCTTTATTCTTTTTCTCACCTTTTCTTTTCATCTCTCTTTCACTCCTCTGCTGGAGAAATAACCCTGAGTCAGTGAGTTCAGTCACTCCTATGTCCTATATTATTTAAGATAGAAAAAGATTGCTAAGGGGGATCAAAGGTGGTGGCGGAAAGGCAAGAGAATGGGGTTGAGAAACTTATCAGCCATGATTGAATGATGGAGAAGACTCAATGGGCTGAATGGTCTAATTTTGCTCCTATATCTTATATTCTTATGGTGGCCACTTAATGCCCATTTAATTGCCCTAATTGGCCCATGTATGGGAGCAGACTGCCTGCCGCTGGTGCTCTGTACACCTCCCAGCGTGCTCCTAGGGAGGGGTGCTAAATTCCGCCTAATGGATTGCGTTGTTGGTCAGAAGACATTGTGCATTATGAAATAAAACTGTGCAATTCACTCTAATTTATAACTCCCTGGTTCATTGAAAAGGTTATTTTACAGATTATAGAGAAAGTTCCAGCGTGATATCTGAGTCAGAACACATTTATAGATAGGTTGAAATCCTGGAGCCGAACAGCACTGTAAGCGTATTTATAACAGATCTACTGCTCGAGAAGCTTCTCAGTTCAGATTGCCATTGTCTGAGACAGTTAGGAACGGGCAGACAATTCTAGCCTTGCCAGCGATGCTCACATCCCGTGCAAATATAAGAATGTTGGGTGCAGTAACTAACTTTGAAGCAGGTTTGCTTGGGAATATTGCAATGAGAAGTGGACAAACGTCAAGCTGACATTTTTAATTCCCTCCCCTCCATTTTTCAGATCTTTGGTTTTGCTGGGCTCTCTGTCTTTGGTCGGTACAGCGTTTGGTGCCTATAACATGGCAATGGCTGCCCTGAGCCCCTGTCCTTTGCTCCACGGTTCGGGAGCTGGAGCAGTTCTGATTGTGAGTATGAAATAAGAGGGAAGAATAAATATTATCAGAATGTGGATTGACGGGCGATGCATGTGTGTGAGTGGTTAAGAGAAGGATTCTCAAAATCAGAATAACATTCAAAATCCTACAAAGTCTTGTCTCCATTAACATCCTCTTTAATTAACGGATTGATCTGGTTGTGTTTGTTGAAGTTTCTGTTTGCCCAAGGTGAGGAATGTCAGTGTAGGATTGCCACTACCCATGGTGTGTACCAGATAGATATCACGAAGCAGTCTTCTAGAAGTTACCAAGAGGTCATCAATAATGTTGGGTGGGATTTTCTGGGTGTGCTCGCCCCAAACCACAAAATCCTGCACAAGATCAACAGACCTTTGCATGGTCCACCCCCAGCCCGCTATGGTTCCCATGGCATGTGGGATGGGAAAATTCCCTCAGACTATTGGGAAGATAGCTCCAAAGAAGTCACATGGAAAAGGCAAGACACAGGAACAATAGGGTTTACTGAAGGTCTGTATTCCTCGTGCTCCATCCCTCGAGTGGCTGTAAGGGCAGATTCCTGGACAGGTCACCCTGAATCACCTGACCTATCCTCTTAAAGAGGCTAAACTTCACATACATAACAAATAACATTACTGAACTATGTACATACATACAGTAGGCGTGTAAGATATGGAGAAAACGCCGCTGATATGTTGCTACCTAGCTCTTGTTCCATCACTAGTGTAGGCAGTGCTGTACTTAGTCCCAAGTTAACCCTTAATGTAAAGGATCCTTCTAAATGGAAGACTTCCCAGAGATGTCCCAGTTGCATTTCCAGTTTCCCTTCGGCCATCTTGGAGGCTCCTATGAGCAATGTTGTGAATTTAATTTATTAAAAAAATCAATACTAATTTAGGCAGCAAAGATTTCTCTAAGGCACAGCATGAACAAATCCTCTCAGGTATATTCTGTTCAATAAAAGTTGCTTTTGCTGAACTGTGCCTATTTGGGTTGTGCATTTAAAATACGTTTTGTTAGAACAGTGGAGCGAGAAATGAGATGTATAGCTCAGAGTAATTGCCAGGCTGCAGAGGATTAGAGTCGCTGATGCTGGTGTTTTTTTTCCTTTGGTGACTACACCGCTGGAATTTGTTAAACTCTTTGGCGCAGTTTGATGACTCTCAGCTCTGTCTTGCCAGATGACAGGGTTAAAATTGGGGTCACCGGGCACAAGGCAGCAAATGTGTTGTCAGATTGACATTGGGCGCCTGAGCTACGGGCAACTATTACAGAAGTTGAGAGTTTGTTTGCAACGCAGCAGATTGCAGTCTCATTGAGGAACTGAAGGTTTCCAAGTGTGTCGACAAGGTGAATGCCGAGAAACTGTGCATCATTTTCCCAAGCATGATGAGGTCTTGGCTGACAGCAAGACCAATTGATAGCTTCAAGACTGACGTCTACAAAACTGTGAAGGACTTGGACAGAGCAAATGGGAAGGGCCTACTTACTTTAATAGAGAGATTGTTACTGGAGGCTGTTGATTTAAAGTAATTGGCTCTGCCTTTTGGTTACTATCAAGTGTGAGATCAAGGCCAATTGTCTTGTTAGCTTGGATCTTGTTTGTCTTTCCTGTGAGGACTAGGAATTGGATTCAATTTGAATTTTGAATTTGTTTTTTTGTAGCAAGCAATGTGATGGATTTGGATCTACCCTGGTCCATTCTGAGCATTGGCTTTGCAACTTTAAGAATGGTGTAAAAATTATTTTTAAAAATTGGTACATAAATACATAGAAAACAGTACAGCACAATACAGAGGCCCTTTGGCCCTCAGTGTTGTGCTGAGCTTTGTCCAAAACCAAGATCAAGCACTCCCTATCATTCTAATAGGAGGATTCAAGAGGGAATGAGGAAAAGCTTTTTCACCAGAAGGTTGTCAGGGTCTGGAACTCACTGCCTGAAAGGGCAGTAGATGTGAAAACCCTTAATTCATTTCAAAGGTGGATGGATATCCACCTCAAATGCTGTAACCTGCAGGACTATGGACCAAATGCTGGAAAACAGCATTAGGCTAGGTGGTTTCTTACTCGGTCAATGCAGACATGAAGAGGCAAGTGACCTCTCTCTATGTCATAAACTTTCTATGATTTTCTATGGTGCCACAACAGAGGTCATGAGATGAAGCTCAGGCAAAATAACTGGACAAGAGCACATCAAACAACACAGAACAGCAGTGAATAGACAGAATATTGATTCAAGAAGGTGATTCACCTCCACCTTCTCAATGGCAATTAGCAATAGGCAACAAGGGTTGGCCTTGCTAACAATGCCCATATCCAAGGAATGAATGAATAAAGAAAGAATATAGAAATATAGTTCAGAGAGGGGTGAGAGAGAGGCCGTTTGGATATAACTATTGCATACAGAAGTGAGGAATGTTGAGAACAGACTGCCTGATGGAGTAATTTACACTGATACCGTGAGTAGTTTTGATAAGGAGCTTTCAGGGATTTAATGGTTTAAGTATTAACCTGCATGTTCTGTTGAAGAATACTGAAGTGGGCCTGATAAACTGATCTTAATTGCCCAGGTTCAGGGTTAAAACGTGGGACTAGTTGTGAATGTTTCATTTACCCTCCCTTTCCAAAGCACTTCTCTGCTAGTTGGCTAAAGACATTTTAAACAATTGGTTCAAGCATTGCAGGTTTATGAGAGAATGTGTAATATTTTTCTCACATTTTCAGAGGATTAATTTTTTTTAAAAAATCCACTTATTTTTAACAGGAGCAAGAATTTAACCCAGCCTGTCAGGGTGGGAGACAGTCTACTTAAGCAGAGAAGAGGCCTCGCTCGCTTCAATCCTCCAGCAGCGGGAAATCCCTCCACTATTATGCTGGAGGCAGGAATGGCCCCATGCGGAAAACCTGTGGCAGAATGTCAATTAGGCTTATTAATGAGGGGTGGCACGGTGTGGCAGTGGTTAGCACGGCACCAGGTACCCAGGTTCGATTCCAGCCTCAGTATGTGTGGAATTTGCACGTTTTCCCTGTGTCTGCACAGATTTCCTCTGGGTGTTGCAGTTTCCTCCCACTCTCCAAAGGTGTAAGGGTTAGGTAGATTGACCATGTTAAATTGCACCTTAGTGTCAGGGAGATTGGCAGTGTGGATGAGTGAGGTTGGGGGTGTGTGGGATAGTCATCAGTGCAGTCTCGATGGGCCGAATGACTTCTTTCCATACTGTATGGATCCTGTGATTCTATGATCCAACTGATTATTCAGAACAGGAATCTAAGAATAAGGAGCAGGAATTGGGAATTCAGCCCCTCGAGTCTGCTCCACCATTCATGGATCATGCCTGATCTTATTTCGGGATCCTCTTCCATCATCCTGCCAGCTCCCCACAACCTTCATCCTGTTACTAATTATAAACCTAACTATCTCCTCCTTAAATCTGTTTAGCATTCCAGTGTCCACTGCATTCTGGTGTAGAGAATTCCATGGATTCACCACCCTTTGAGTGAAGTCATTCCTCCTTGTTTCTGCCACCCCTTTGTCTAAAACTATGACCTCTCGTTCTGTAATGTTCAACGAGGGGAGATGTCCATTCTACCCCTACCCTGTCAATTCTCTTTAGCATCTTATGTACATCAATTAGATCTTGCCTTCTTCTAAGCTCCAACATATATGGGCCTACACTGCTCAAATTTTCTTCATTAGAGAAGTCCTTCATCCCTGGAATCAATCTCGTGAACCTTCTCTGATCTGCCTCCAATGCACTTGCACCCCTCCTCAATTTCTGAGCCCGTCAGAATTTAATGGGATTTGCATACTTTTCCCACGCATCCTGAAGGTTGTCCAGCCCCTACAGAGAGGAGTCCCTCATTGTCAGGCATTCCGAGCTTGATTTGAGAGACCTGGCATCAGGACAGGAGAAGGGAGGGGGTTCTCACTGCCCTTTCCCATAACCCCCTTTCTGTAACTGGGGTTACAGAATAATTAGTAACGGGATGAAGATTGTGGGGAGCTGGCAGGACGATGGAAGAGGATCCCGAAATAAGATCAGCCGTGATCATGTTGAATGGTGGAGCAGGCTCGAGGGGCTGAATTGCCAACTTCTGCTCCTTATTCTTAGATTCCTGTTCTGAATAATTGGTATTAATTGGATCATAGAATCATAGGATTCGTACAGCACGGAAAAAGGCCATTCGGCCCATCAAGTCTGCACTGACGACAATCCCACCCAGGCCACATGTCCACAATCTCACTCATCCACTCTGCCAATCACGCTGACACTAAGGGGCAATTTAACATGGTCAATCCACCTAACCCTCACATCTTTGGAGAGTGGGAGGAAACTGGAGCATGCGGAGGAAACCCACGCAGACACGAGGAGAATGTGCAACATAGACCCAAGGCTGGAACCTTGTCTATTTGAGCCCAGGTTTCCAGCAGCAACCTCTGATGAAGTCCCTGCACCAGTACCAATAGCAGCCATCACTGATAATGGTGCCACCACAACTGGGAATGGAGAATTAGGGGCCTTTAATTAGCATCAGCTCTTGTGGGAGCAAGATTTGTGCTGCCAGAGTCTTAAATCCTGGGAAAAAGCTGAAGCTGGCCAGTTCAGGCACTTGATTTGATTGGTGCTCTGTCATGCAAGTGACATGTGTTCCCCGCTGGTTCCCTCGTTGGTGGTGAACATCACTTAGGGGATATTAAATCCAGTCCAGTGTAGATAAAAACCCTGTGGTGTCTTTAAATGTGTGGATAAAAGCCCTGTGGTTTTTCAGCTGTTAGAAATCCTTTTCTTGCTGTCTCACGCTAACCAATTCCTCAGTGCCCTTCATTACTCTAAATACATCTGTCCATTCCTATTCTCTCCCACTCATTCCCACTTTGCAGGCCTCGCCTTTGTAAGGAACCTCTGAGAAAGTTGAAGCCTCCCACTGTTTGCTGGATTCCTGAGAGCTGTGGGCCGTGAGATTTGACCCGTGTATAATTTGTGAATCAATTGCTTTTGAAAATCTCTGAACGTTACTGGGAAATCAATGCACTGACATAACAAGCTCAATCAGGACAGTTAACATTGTTGTTCTCCTGTTGAGCTTCTGTAAACCCACCTGATTCTTTCAGGATGCTAGTCAAATGTTGATGTAGCTCCAGCAAGAGTGCACTTGCATTTATATAGCCTCCCTCAAGACCTCAGGACATCCCGAAGCACTGTCCAGCCAACAATGATGTCTTAACGTATTTCAATTTCAGACATGAAGCAGCCAATTTGCATAAACCGGATCTCACAAACCAGGCTATAATGTTAGTTGAGGGATAAAAGTTTCCCTGCTCTTTAAAATGATCCCATTTTACATCCATATGTTTTACATCCATCTGAGAGGCCAGGGAAGAGTTTAACATCTGATTCGAAAGACCTGTGCCTTCTACAGTGTAGAGCTCCCTCAGTAATGCACTGGATTACGTTGCCAAGTCTCTGGAGTGAAGGCTGGTAATGTAGTGCTTTGCTGAGGGAATGTTACACTGTTCAAGGTACCATTTTTCAATAATAGGTCATGAAAAATGACTGCTTATCCAGGGTTGAGTGCAGGAAATAAAGAGATTCTGTGTCCCCCTCTGGTTCCACAGAAAGATTAAGATTAATCTTTGTAAAGATTAAGTGAGAGGGCAAAAGGTTGACAGATAAAGTTTTATGTGGGAATGTGAGAGGTCAGCCACTTTAATGGTAAGAATAGAAAAGCAGAATAATATTTAAATGAAGAGGGATTTCACATTGCAGAGGGATCTGGGTGTCCTTGTACATGGATCACAAAGGATCAACATTAAGGATACAGTGAGAAATTAGATGGGGAATGGAACATTGGCCTTTTTTGAAATGAGGACGGAGTTTAAAAGTTTTCTACAATTCAAGGACAATGGTGAAAACAGAACTTTGGGCACCTTACATTGGGAGTAATTCATAGAAGGCTCTCTAGAGATGAATGATTTGTCTTGTGGGAAAAGGAGGAACTGAACGGATGTCCCCTGTTTTGGGGATATCTAAAACTAAGGGGCATAGTTTAAGAATAAAATGGAGATGAGGAGGATTTCCTGCTTTCAGAGGGTTGTTTGTATTAGGAATTTTCTTTCCCACTGGGCAATGGAGTCTGGTTCAATGAAAATATTTAATTAGGGATTGTAACAAGCACTCCTTTAGCCAGTGACTCTCACATTCTGCAATTTTTGAAAAAGGGAATGCAAGACAAGCTGGCAAAGGATATCAAGATGTATGCAAAGGTTTTAAACATAGAAACTTAGAAGATAGGCACAGGAGGAGGCCATTTGACCCTTCAAGCCTTCTCCACCATCCATCATGATCATGGCTGATTGTCCCACTCAATAGCCTAATCCTGCTTTCTCCCCATAGCCTTTGATCCCATTCACCCCAAGTGTTATATCCAGCCGCCTCTTCAATACATTCAATGTTTTGGTATCAACTACTTCCTGTGGTAATGAATTCCACAGGCTCATACTCTTCAGGTGAAGAAATGTCTCATCATCTCTGTCCTAACTGGTCTACCCAAATCCTCAGACTGTGACCTTGGTTCTGAACACCCCCACCATCGGGAACATCCTTTCTGCATCTACCCTGTCTAGTCCTGTTAGAATTTTATAAGTCTCTATGAGATCGCCCTCTCATTCGCCTGAACTCCTGTGAAGACAATCCTAACCGAATCAATCTTTCTTTGTACATCAGTCCTGCCATCCCTGGAATCAGCCTGGTAAACCCTTGCTGCCCTCCCTCGAGAGAAAGAACATTCTTCCTCAGAAAAGGATATTCTTGCTCTCAAGACCAAATTTACACACAATACCCCAGGTGTGCTTCACCTGTATAATTGCAACAACGTACCTCTGCAGAAATCAAAAATAGTCAAATGTGACACGGGCTCTTTAAAAAGATGTAGCTAATATGTGACATGGGCCCTTTAAACAAGCATGGCTAATATTGCAGCAGAGAACGAGGAAACGGCAGATATGTTGGACATTATCTTAGTGTCCACCTTCAAGCAGAGAAAGAATTTGAAATATCTGACAACCCAGGGAAACAGTGAACAAGGATCGAAACTCCTGGTTCTGGAAAGGATAGGTCCTTGATTCTTTTGAGGAAGTAACTCAAGTGGTGGACAGAGGATTATCCATGTTGTTTATATGGGATTCGAAAAGCATTCAATGTGGTTTCACGGGAAAGTCTGTTTGCTAAAGTTAAAATTGATGGAAAGCAAATTGTTAGCCTGGTTGGGAAAATGATGAGGTGATAGAAGATGGAGAGCTAGGGGCAATTAATATGCCCTTTTCCATACCTGGAGAAGCACTAAGGCAGACATTTGGTTGTTTTCATAGCTATATATGGCAGCACAGTAGCACAGTGGTTAGCACTGCTGCCTCACAGCACCAAGGGCCTGGGTTCAATTCCCGGCTTGGGTCACTGTCTGTGTGGAGGCTGCATGTTCTTCCCACGTCTGCGTGGGTTTCCTCCAGTTTCCTCCCACAGTCCAAAGACATGTGGTTAGGTGCATTGGCCATGCTAAATTCTCCCTCAAACAAGTGCCAAAGTGTGATGACTTGGGGATTTTCACAGTAACTTCATTGCAGTGTTAATGTAAACCAACATTATATATAAATTAACTTTAGTAATTCCTGGAACATGCTGCTAGTCTGTTGCCAGGGGCTTATAGCTGGAGGGGCTCCATTCCACATCAAGGATAGCTGACCGGGAGTCTCTCCTGCTCTCACTGTTAACCATTGACGTGTTTGGAAGGATTTTGCCCTCAATCTGTTTGGCTGTGTTGTGAAGAAACCTTCCTTGGCTATCAAATCCTGGGGTGGAACTTGAACCCAGTGCTTCTGGCTCGGGGGCTGGGATGCTAACCCACTGCGCCACAAGAAGAACAGATATATTCTTGAATTCAAAGGAGCTGTTCCATTCGGAATTCCAGAAGGATCTGTGCCGGGACCTTATTATGCTTTGGAATGAACTGCCTGAAAAGGTGAGGGAAACAGATTCAAGGATAGCTTTCAAAAAGAAATTAGAGAAATAATTGAAGTGTTGCTTAATTAAACTGAAGTTAATTGGAAAAACTACTGGGCTAAAGAGGACAAGCAGTGGAAATGGAACTAACCAAATGGTTCTTTCAAAGGGCTGGCAGAGGCTTGATGGGCTGAATGTCCTCCTTCAATGCTGTAACAGTCAATAATTTTATAAAAGCAGGCCTCAGAGAAAATTCTTTCCCTTACTATTTTTTAAAAAATATCGCTTGATGCCACATAGCAAAACTTCGAAGATTAATAGGCTTTTAAATAAACACTTAGTGAAACTGAGAACTTGCACACTCCCCAGAGGCATCAACTGTTCAATCTAAAAACATTATTCCAATTAGTCCTCGTTTAATACATTTATACATCAGCACTTTTGTGGTTTAAAGAGTTATTACTCCTGGCCATAAAATACTAATTATATAGTCATCATTTTGATGATTCCAGGTTATGTACAGATTGATTTCATAATATTCAATCTCTTTTTAGGACCAAGTTCATTCCAGCTAGAAACCTCCGTCATGTTTTGCAATTTGATGCAGCATTTCTCTAATGGACAGGGAAGATGAGGCTCCATCCAAAAGGTGTCGGGTGGGATTTTCCAGACTCCACCCCATACCCGTGTACTTTCTGTTGACAGAAGCAGTTCACCAATGGCCGCTGGCAGAATCTTCCAGAAAAGCCGATGTCTACAGTGTTTTGTGTGATCACTGATCTACTGACCACTTCTCCCCCAACGTACCCCCCCATCCATCACCGCCAGGGACCCACACTGCAGTGTCGTCATTGATGAGACTGGGACATCCCACTGGTGGGAAGGGCTTGAAGATTCAGCTCCTTACCTCTGACAGTACTGTGTTCCCTCGGTATTGCACTAGACTTTGCACTCAAGCCTCTGGAGTGGGTCTTATGAACAAGGAGCAGGAGTAGGCCATTCAGCCCCTCGAGCCTGTTCTGTCATTTGATAAGATCATGGCTGTGGCCTCAAATCTGCATCCTCCCCTCCCTCTACATTCTTGCTTACCTCCCTCTTGCTTACCAAGAATCTATCCATTTCTGCCTTAAACTTACAATCCAACACCTGAAACTGCCCATCATATCCAGATGTTTGCCATCAGATTTGCTGGTGGTGTGTGGAAGGTATCAATCTACAGCAAATAAAGAACTGTGCGCTAATCGATATTAGAAAGCTGGGGTCACTGGCGAAGCTTTGGGTTTAGAGTTTTAGTTGCTGCTGTACCTGACCTTGGCCACACTCAGAGAACTGTTTGAACATAAGAACACAAGAATATACGAACTAGAAGCAGAAGCAGGCCATCTGGGCCCCTCAAGCCTGCTCTGCCATTCAATAAGATCATGGCTGATCTTTTTGTGGACTCAGCTCCACTTACCGCCTGCTCACCATAACTCTTAATTCCTTTACTGTTCAAAAATCTATCTATCCTTGTCTTAAAAACATTCAATGAAGTAGCCTCAACTGCTTCACTGGGCAGGGAATTCCACAGAATCACAACCCTTTGGATGAAGAAGTTCTTCAACTCAGTCCTAAATCTGGCCACCCTTATTTTGAGGCCATGCCCCCTAGTTCTAGTTTCACCCACCAATGGAAACACCTTCCCTGCTTCTAACTTGTTGATTCCCTTCATAATCTTATGTTTCTATAAGATCTTCCCTCATTCTTCTGAATTCCAATGAGTATAACCCCAGTCTACTCAGTCTCTCAGGGAGAGATATAGGAAGAGATATGAAGAGAAAGGATGGTGCAAACCCATATCAGATGATAAGTTCTATGTCTGTGGAACCACAGAGAGATTATCTGACGGAACTATAGACAGATTATCCACTTATTATCGTATAGCATCATGTGGGAAGTTGCTGTGTGCAAATTATCTACTGCAATTTCCATACATTTCAAATGGATTGTGGCTGTGTGGGGTGCTGTGGGATATCCTGGGGTCAGGTAAGGCGCTTTATAAATGCACATCTGTTTCATGATGCCAAGCCAACATTTAGTCGTTGAATGAATTAACACTGCGATCACTTTATTGGACTGTCTGCTTTCATTCCATAACAATTCTGTTTCTTCCTAATTGTACAGATCATTTCGTGGACTTTATTTTCTGGGACCTTGTCGTACGTCAAGGTAATGATCGGAGTGATTTTTCGTGATGAGAGTCACAGCGCCCTGGTGTGGTGTGGAGCGGCAGTGCAGCTGGGATCCATGATTGGCGCATTGACCATGTTCCCACTCGTAAGCGTGTATGACATTTTCCACTCTGGGGACAGCTGCAGATCAAATTGCCCCTTCTAACAGCTCCCTCAGCCCCCCCAAATTGAATTGCCCTTTCCAACACCCCAGCCAGCCCCCCATTTGAATTGTCCCTTCTTGTATCTCAGCCCCAAATTGAATTGCCCCTTCTAACATCCCCTCCAACTCCCAAATTGAATTGCCCTTCTTATACCTCAACCCCAAATGGAATTATCCTTCTATCATCCCCAACTCAAATCAAATTGCCCCTTCCAACATCCCCCCACTCCCAAATTAAATCACTCTCTCTAACCCCATCAACTCCACAAATCAAATTGACCTTTCTAACACTCTCAATCCTCAAATCGAATTGCCCCTTCCAACAACGCCTCCTCACCTGAAGCCAAATTACCCCATCTAACCCCCCCAACTCCCCAAATTGAATTGCTCCTTCCAACACCCACCCCTCACCCCCAACCAAAATACCCTGTCTAACCCACCCAACTCTCCAAATTGAACTGCCCCTTCCATCATCCCTAATCCTCAAATCAAATTGTCCCGTCTAACTCCCCCAATTCCCCAAATTGAAATGTCCTTCTAACATTCCCATCCCAACCCCAAATCGAAAAACCCCTTCTAACACCCTCTCACCCCCTCCAAATCGAATTGCCTCTTCTACCACCCCACAAAGCACTGCCCCCCACAAAAAAAATGAAGGAAGGAGACCATGATAATGAAGAAACAGAAAAAAAAGTTCAAAATCGTTGATGTTGCCAATTCAGATGAAAGGTCATCTCAACCTGAAACATTAACAATGTGTTTCTCCACGATTGCTGTCTGATCTGCTGAATATTTCCAGCATTGTTCATTTTTGTTTCCATACTGACTGAGTGTTCTCTGCGTGTCACTGTGTCAACACGCAAATTGTCTCCATAATGTCATTCACTGATCACAGAAAGTAGATTTTAATCCGTAACCTTCGAATGTTTGACTAAAATCATGGGGTTTTCAATGTATTCCTCTGTTTAATGTCAGCACACAGTGAGTGCATGCTGAGCAGAACAGCTTGAAACATTTTCAATAGCTACTGTCCTGATCAAAGTACATAAAGGTAAGATTAAATGCAAGAGATTTAGGACGGAGAGCAAAAGGTATTTCATTCAATAGGGAGCTGTGAGGATATTTATTAAACTCACAGATTTACTGAATAGAATGTCGACAGTTTAGAATAGATTAGTTGGTGTTTGATGGAAAAGGGGAGGCGCTTACATGGGATTTGGACAACTGTTTGTTTAAATGCCTGCACACAGTTAAAGATAACATTTATAACACAGAACATGATGTAATGCATTGAAAATAAGTGTAATTTATCCAATAAAACTGGTTACTCAATGTTAAAAGGGCCAGAGTCTGTAAGATCTTAACACCTCGACACTCCTGTCAAGATTCTAAGGATTGAATTGGAAATTTTGCCTGAGTTTTGGATGCTGGGATTTGGCAGTTGTTGCAGTCATACTTTGTCTCTATGTGGGATAGTCGCAGGGTTCACTGTATGTCATTACAATGAGAAAATTTATGAATGTGAGTCTTAAATAGCAAGACAAGGTGAAAAGGTTTTATTTTTCTTCCACTATTTCATGTGGTTTAGGCTGTTACTGATGCCTGAATGTTTTGCCACTGAGATGGGGGTGTGATGTTGGGAGGGAGGGGAGAGGGCAGATGCTTACAGAGCCTTTGGGTACACGATCCTGGACATTATAATGGCATTCAGTCAGTCCGGTTTGTTCTAGGTGATCAAAAATGAGAACCTCCTTAGGAACGGACCATCAGAGATCAGCTGACGGGAAAAGATTTCACCCTTTCAAGTTTGTTCGTTAGTCACAAATAAGGCTTATATTAACGCTGCAATGAAGTTACTGTGAAATCCCCCTGGTTGGCACACTCCAGCACCTGTTCAGGCCAACGCACCTAACCAGCACGTCTTTCAGAATGTGGGAGGAAACTGGAGCACCCGGAGGAAACCCACACAGACACGGGGAGAATGTGCAGACTCCACACAGACAGTGACCCAAGCCGGGAACCAAACTCGGATTCCTGGTGCTAAACACTGTGCCACCGTGCTGCCCGTTAATTATCCACCCACGCGCATTTCCAACCTCAACATTATTGCCTACCTTTCCCCCCACTGCACTACCCGCTTCAGCTCATCTGTTGAAGACCTTTTTTGTGCCTTTATTATCTCTAGATTTGACTATTCTAACACACTCCAAACTGGTCTCTCACATTCCATCCTCCACAGCTAATCAAAACTCTCCTGAGTTATCCTAACTTGGATAAATTTAATTTATTCCCCATCTGTGTGATCTACACTGGCTCCTGGTTAAGCACTGCCTCAATTTCAGAGTTTTAAAAAAGGGCTGCATGGACAAGTTGGGCTGAAGGGCCTGTTTCCACGCTGTAAATCTCGATGACTCTATAACTATTGTCTCACTGTCCTGTTCTTTTGAGTTTGGACTAAAATTTCTCCCACAGTATCCTGGCAATGCAGTTGCAGGGATGACCAGTAGAGGGCCCCCACACTCTTCTGGATGAGGGACTTCGCCATAGGCCACAATCCTCAGCAAAGAACTTACTTCAAAACATGTTTCCCCTTCCTTGCTAGTTTCTCACTTTCATTCTTCCCCTTCTTTCTCCTCTTCCTTCAATACTTCATCCAAGCAGCCACTATTCATGAGTGAACCTGGAAAGTGGACATCAAAAATAAGAGCAGATGGAGGTCATTCGGCCCCTTGAGCCCATTCTGCCGCTCAGTAAAATCATGACTGATCTTCAATTCAACTCCACCTTGATTGTCTGAGTGTCCAAATGTTTACTGACCTCAACATGCACTGCCGCCTGACCCTGAGTGAAAGAAATCTCTCCTTATTTCAGTGCTAAACGCTGAACTCCAGACTGAGCAGACACAGGTTGCATGTCTGAACTTGAAGCGGTCCTTATTTCTCGGACAAACTGGATAAAAGGCAGGGGTGGGGGTAGGGTGAGGGAAGGCCAGGACCATGTCCCTCAACGTAACACAAAAACCACTCAGTGTCGAAGCTGATGAAACCATTGCTGGTTGTCCCTTGGTTTGAAGATCACATTAATTCTGGATCATGAGTTTCTGACATGGGTTCATGTGTGACTGAACACTCTTGATTCTCAATCCCCAGATGTTTTGGAAACATGGGGTATGAAGAGACATAGGGCATGAAGGATACATGAGGTATGAGGGGTACATGAGGTATGAAGGGTACATGGAGCATGAGGGGGTACATGAAGTATGTGATGTAAATGGGATTTGTGGGGTATATGGGCTGAGAAGGGTATATGGGCTGTGAAAGGTACACAGGCTTTGTCAGGTATGTAGGGTATGAAGACTACATGGGGTATGTGAGTACATGGGCCAGTGGGGTATATGGAGTGTATGAGATAGTGGCATACATGGGCTATGTGGAGTATGTAAGGTACATGGGGAATGTGAGGTATATGAGCTAAGTGATATACATGGGCTCTGTGAGGTAGGTAGGATACAATGGATATGTGAAGTATGTAGGGCACATGGCAGATGTGAGGCATGTAGGCTAAGGGGCGTACATGGGGTATGGGGGGGCTCATGGGGTATGTTTCCTTCTCTATCAGCATAATTTGGACAAAATCAATTGTGTGCCAGTCACACTCCCTTCCTGAACATTGGGAGAGGTATTGGGGGTGGGGCTGAATCGCTTTCTCCTGTGTTATTGACCAATATCAAAGTCACTCCCAGTGAGCCAGAGATCCAGCACCGTTCTGAGAAAGTCATCTCGACGCTCAAAACCCCTAACTCAACAAAATTGTTTCATGATGTTTGAGGTCTCCTTTCAGCTGCTAATGTTTCGAGTTCTGCCTCTGGCACTGCATGCCATCGTTTGAAAAGAGTTATCTCCGAAATGTGATCTTTATTAGATCTTCCAACACTTACTCATTGTTTCGAATCATCATGGTTTCCTGCTAATCGTTATAAAAGCGCAGGCATGGAGGAGGGAAGAAGATGGAATGTAAGAATCCATCGTGGCTGGGGAAAGGATCTTTCCGAATCCAATGGACACTTAATTTCCTTAAACCTGTTGGCCGGTATTTCACCATTCCGTCCACCATGGGAATCGGAGTGGGCGAGGAGCGGACCATGGAAATGCCCGTTGACCTCAGGCGGGATTTTTGGGACAAGTCTTTTAGATTTTTTTTAATTTCACTTTCGCAGCCTTATTTTCCTTTTACCTCACCGTCACCTTCCACGGGAGGTACCGTTCTCATGATAACAGAAAAATGCTGGAAAATCTCAGCAGGTCTCACAGCATCTGTGGAGAGAGAGAGTAGAGCCAACGTTTCAAGTGTAGATGACCCTTTGTCAG
The DNA here is from genome assembly GCA_024679065.1 of Sphyrna mokarran. Taxonomy (NCBI): domain Eukaryota; kingdom Metazoa; phylum Chordata; class Chondrichthyes; order Carcharhiniformes; family Carcharhinidae; genus Sphyrna; species Sphyrna mokarran. Next base: position 66,241,663 of record JAGIQG010000016.1, read on the forward strand.
AGCTCTCCATGCGGTCTACTCTGCATCGGAGAGACTAAGTGCTGACTGGGTGGCCACTTTGCTGAACTTCTTCAGTCTGTCTGCAAGCAGGACCCAGATCTTCCCGTCACTGGCCACTGCAGCACACCACCCTTCTCTCCTGCCCACATATCTGTCCTTGGCCTTCTGAATGGTCCAGTGAACCCCAACGCAAACTGAGAGGAACAGCACCTCACCTTCCGATTGGGCATTTCACAGCCTTCCGGACTGAACATTGAGTTCAACAACTTCAGAGCATGAACTCTCCCCTCCACCTTCATCCCATTTCCATTTAAAAGGAGCTCTGATGAAGGATCATCCATACTCGAAAACATTGGCTCTATTCTCGCTCCATAGATTCTGTCAGACCTGCTGAGTTTTCCAACATTTTTTGTTTCAGGTTCCGACATTTATTGTATTTTGCATTTATTTTATATACCGTTCTTGTGATGTTCTGCCCACTTGCCTGATCCTCGACCTCTGTCAGTAGTTGATTTAGTCACTAGTTGGTGTCTTGGAGCAGTCCCGTTCTCTTTATACTAACCGGACATATTGAACTGGGAACTAACCACTGAGGGGAGAAAATGAGAGGAATTAAAATAAACATTATTTTAAGAGAGTGGAGACACTAAACTCGTTAGATTACTTTTGTGGGTCAGACAATGACACAGTGGTTAGCGCTGCTTCCTCACAGCGCCGGGGACCCGGTTCGATTCCCGGCTCGGGTCACTGTCTGTACGGAGTTTGTACATTCTCCCTGTGTCTGCATGGGTTTCTTCCGGGTGCTCCTGTTTCCTCCCACAGTCCATAGATATGCGTGTTAGGTGCATTGGCCCTGCTAAATCGCCTCCTAGTGTCAGGGGAACTAGCTGTGATAAATTCATGGGGTTTTGGGGATAGGGCCTGGGTGGGATCGTGGTCAGTGCAGACTCGGTGGACTGAATGGCCTCCTTCTGCACTGTGGGGATTCTATGATTCTACTGTCTTACCCAACAAAACTGCAACATCTTCTGTCAAATCATGGCCACTTTATAAGGAAGCTATCAACATCTAAAGACGTGCAGGTTAGGTGGATTATCCATGGTAAATATGCAGGGCTACAGGGTTAGACCGGTGGGGAGGGGTTGGGAGGACGGGGGGGGGGGGGAAGACACAGGCGCTAGTTGTTAAACTCGTCCGTAATGCATGAATCAGGCTAGTGCTAATTCATGTCCACGTGTCAACAGGGAGTTGAAAAATTAGACAGAAATGGGGCCAGTTTACACTAGAATCACACAGTGAAACAGAATCCCTTTGGCCCATTGAATCTTTTCTCGCTCCCATTGGAATCTGAAAGCCTGAGTTACTTTGCACAGCCAGGTCCTTCTGGAAGTATACAGAGGAGGATCAGCCTTTGTATTTGACTTGTTCTTTGGCTGAAGGGGGGGATTTAGTGCTGAGTGTGCAGTAAACCTTCATTCAACCTCCTCCACTGTCAGTCCTCAGCTTGATAAGCTGTACAAAAGAGGTTTCTGGTTTTTTTTTTTGCAGTTCTCCTCTCACGGAACATAAATCCCGGTCGCTTTTAAAGGTTTCGTGAATGCAACAATTGGACTGGTATGCAGTGAATAAACTGAAAAACAGTAACCTTGTTATCGTTATTGATGTGGGGCAGGAGTATTCTTACTGACCTGGGAGGATTGTAAACTGCTTGGCAAATCAATACGCATTTATAGCTGAGTCTAACCTTAATTTACTCAGACTGGAGTTCCTGCGTGTGCTGAAAGTCAATGATTCTGCTCCCTAAGTTTACAAGAGGCAATGCTGACTTTCTCTGTATCTCACCTGGGATCTGCCTCTGCAAGAAATGGAGTGGAAGAAGGGGAGGGTTGATGGGAGTGACTCAAGGTGTTTGGAAGGGGAGTTTGAGCAGCACAGTGATACAGTGGTTAGCATTGCTGCCTCACAATGTCAAGGCCCAGGGTCCAGTTCTCACCTTCAGTGACTATCTGTGTGAAGTTTGCACATTGTCCCCATGTCTGCGTGGGTTTCCTCTGACTGCTCCTGTCTCCTTTCACAGACCAAAAATGTGCAGATTAGGTGGATTGGCCATTTGAATTGCTTCTTAGTATCCAAAGATGTGTAGGTTCGGAGGGGATTGGCCATGTTAAATTGCCCCTTAGTGTCCAAAGATGTGTATGTTAGGTGGATTGGCCATGCTAAATGCTCCTTAGTGTCCAAAGGTGTGTAGGTTAAGTGGATTGGCCATGCTAAATTGCCCCTTAGTGTCCAAAGATGTGTAGGTTAAGTGGATTGGCCTTGCTAAATGCTCCTTAGTGTCCAAAGGTATGTAGGTTAAGTGGATTGGCCTTGCTAAATGCTCCTTAGTGTCCAAAGGTATGTAGGTTAAGTGGATTGGCCATGCTAAATTGCCCCTTAGGATCCAAAGATGTGTAGGTTAGGTGGATTGGCCATGTTAAATTGCCCCTTAATGTCCAAAGGTGTGTAGGTTAAGTGGATTGGCCATGCTAAATTGCCCCTTAGTATCCAAAGATGTATAGGTTAGGTGGATTGGCCATGCTAAATTGCCCCTTAGTGTCCAAAGGTGTGTAGGTTAGGTGGATTGGCCATGCTAAATTGCCCCTTAGTGTCCAAAGGTGTGTAGGTTAGATGGATTGGCCATGTTAAATTGCCCCTTAGTGTCCAAAGATATGTAGGTTAGGGGATTAGCCATGGTAAATGCATAGGATTATGAGGATAGAACATAGAACATAGAACGTAGAACATTACAGCGCAGAACAGGCCCTTCGGCCTTCGATGTTGCGCCGACCATTATAAAAAAGCAATGACCCTCCAAACTAAACCATTCCCTTCTCTTCCATAAACTTATCAACTAACCTCTTAAACGCCACCAAACTTGGCGCATCTACAACTGCTGCAGGCAGGGCATTCCACTCCCGAACCACCCTTTGGGTAAAGAACCTACCTCTGATATCCGTCCTATAACTATCACCCCTTAATTTAAAGCTGTGTCCCCTCGTGCTAGCTTTCTCCATCCTAGGAAAAAGGCTATCACTGTCCACCCTATCTAAACCTCTAATCATCTTATATGCTTCGATAAGGTCTCCTCTTAGCTGCCTCCTCTCTAACGAAAACAACCTCAAATCCCTCAGGGTGGGGATTAGCCTGGATAAGATACGCTTCTGGAGAGTGGTGCAAATATGATGGGCCAAATGGCCTCCTATGGATTCTATGGTTCTATGGAGGATGTCTCAGTGTAAAGTAGAAAATGTAAATGAGCGAAGAAAAGGCTTGTATTGACATTGCTCTATTCATGACCATCTCAAAGCGCTTTACAGCCAATGAAGTGGTTTTGAAAGTTGGTAATGTGGGAAATATGGCACCCAAATAAAGCACAGCCTTCTCCCATAAAGATTAAGGTAATAATGACCAAACATTTTGTTTCTGCGATGTTGATTGAAAGATAAATATTGGCCTGGACACTGGGGATAATTCCCCTGCTCTTGTTCAAAAAAGCGACCAGGGGATTTTTTCCATTCTCCCAAACAGATCAATAAGCACTAGGATTAATGTCTAATCGGAAAAATGGCACCTCCAATGCTCAACTCAAATATCAACAAAGGTTTCTGTCTCACACCCCGCACTGGGAGTTGAACTTTAACTCAGGGTGTTATCACCTAACAACCAGTGATGGATGATCCTTAGCCCTTTGGTTAGGAATAAGTGTCCAACTTGCTGGATGAGTTCCCCAGCGCAGAGCTGGGGAAATCTAATGACCAAGAGTGGTGCGTGTGTCAATATGACTGCGCGCTGAGAAAATACATTGCAACTCCCCCCTGAATTGTACAAAAACAGAAGCAAGGATGGTGATCGCACTGTGACAAATAGTTACTTGGCACAGGGTAAAGTTAGCATGGTATCTATCACAGCCAAGGCAAATCCTGATCCTTTGAGTATATTGGACTGACTTTAAGACATTCCAAATGGATAGCTCTTTTAACTGCATCTGCAAGGTATTGGAAATCGAATCCAAGAAAAGAAAGATTAATGTTGTAAACCAGTTGGCTAATAAATCACTGATATTATTTGATGTGAATATAATTTTTTTCTCCCTCATTCATCGACTTGCTTCATTGATTAAGGGAGAACAGTGAGAGAAATGTATTTGCAATGCTGTCCTCTCCCCCATGTATTTTTCAATAGGGATCTGAATTTTCACAACACTGGAGACAGTCTCTGTTGTCTAAAATAGAGATGGATGCCTGATTCTGGCACCCACCATTTCAAATGGAAGGGAAACGGGGGCTGATTGTTGTTAGTACATCCATGATTCAGTGGAGCTGGCTGCATTTATTAAAGGGCAACTGCCTTCAGTCAAATCCAGTTTCGCTAGTGGGATATCTAAAACACGACAATTGCACTCTAACCTTACCGAGAAAGTCTACATTGGAGAGATAGGATATGCCTTCGGATAGATCTGGGAATATCTTTACTGAAGTTCAGGTGCTCTTTGGGAGAGGTAAGGTGTTCTTTTGAAAAAGTCAAGTCATCTTTGGGATTGTTAAAAATAAACATGAATACGTACAAGAAGTGGATAAACCCATAGATTTGCCAGGCTCATTAGAACTATTAAGCCATCAAGGGAACTGTCAAGGAAGCTGTCAAGGGATTTAAATCCCCAGACTTTTAAAATTTAAAATAATCCCCACAATTTAAAAAAAAATCAGTGCTTGCTATTTCATTCTGTTTGTCATATGCTTAAGGGATATCATTACAGATTTTGAGCAGCATGACTGATTTTTCACATATCATTATCACAGTGGGAGGTCAATCACTTTACAGTTTTAATGACAGTCCCTAGGGCTTATAAAGTCAATGACGTGGAGCTGTGAATATAAACCTTGTTTTGATACAGGATTGAGCAGTTGAAGAGATAAGTGAAAGGGTTTTCAATCAACGAGAGTGTTTTGTTTAAATAGTGAATTCATCAATAGACACAGAGCTTTGCTTTATTTCCTCTTAGCATGAATCCTGAGGTCTGCCTAAAATGGATACTGGGTAAGTTGACATCGAGTGTGTAAGGGCAAAGAGTGGTGAGTGAAAGGCATGGGTTAGAATGAGTTGACTCTTATTTGGCATAAGTGCTATAAAGGTCCATGGGTTGGGTGGAGGACATAGGTTGCTATGAAGAGTATAAAGGGCCAGGAAGGGATGGGTGGAGTAGCATTGTTTGGCATGGAGGGTGTGAAAGTCCATGGAGGTCAGTAGATGTGCATAGGTTGACATAGGGGCAGCACGGTGACACTGCACTGCTGCTTCACAGCACCAGGGACCTGGTTCATTTCTGGCCTGGGGTCACTGTCTGTGTGGACTTTGCACATTCTCCCCGTATCTATGTGAATTTCCTCTGGGTGCTCCAGTTTCTGCCCATAGTCCGAAGATGTGCAGTTAGGTTGATTGGCCATGCTAAATTGCTCCTTAGTGTGCCAAGGTGTGCAAATTAGGGGGATTAGCAGGGAAAATACGGGGATAGAACCTGTGTGAGATTGAGGTCAGTGCAGCTCAATGGGGCGAATGGCCTCCTTTTGCACTATGGGGATTCAAAAAGGCCATAGGGGTGGATGAGGGATATATGTTGGAATAGAAATCATGAGTGGCTATGGGGATTCTGAATCATCGACCACAATCAAGATACAAGTAATTTAGATGTTAGATAAGAAGGGAATTAAGGAATATAAGGATGGTGCAAGAAGATGGAGTTATATTCAAAGCTATGGCCTTGTTGAACAGGGGTTTAAAAAGCCAAATGATTTACTCCAGATCCTAGTTCTTATGTTCTTGTGACCCAATTCATGTTTGGAACCATATCTTAACCATTAGCCACACAATTTTAATTTTAATTTTTAATCTTTCATCAGATGTGAACATGGCTGGCAAGGTCAACATTTATTGCCCATCTTTAATGAGAAGGTGACAGTGAGCCCTCTTCTTTACTATTGTACAGGCTCCATCATAACCAAACTTGAAGCCCATTTCAAGGGCACCTTGGATCTCAACAGTCAGGCGCGCGACATGCAGACTGCTAGCCAGTGAGCCCCATAAAGGATGTGCCCCAATTTACCCTTCCGTGTTACCCCTCCTCATGCCATCCCCTATGTCAATCAGGTCCCCTATTCCATTACTTTGATGCCATTCTCCCCATTCTCTCCGTGCTGCCCAGGTTTGAACAGGTAGAGTTGGAAAATGTTTGGGGACACCTGTGAAATCTCACGTCGGTTTTGGACGGGGTCAGAGATATGAGCAAATTGTCTCCCCTTCCCACACCTGCTCATACTATTTATTCCTCTTCAGACAGTCTTAAGCTCCAAGGCAATAATGGCACAGATGCAGAATTAGCATGTCGAACAGGAAGCTAGGTTAAAAAAAAATCTGAGGGCTCTTGGCTCACGTTCTACGAATGCTGTTCTGAAATTTACGGAAATATATTTTTAAAAATTCCACCACATGTACGTGTGAGGAGACTAAGCTCTTTGTAATTAAAGTTGCTAATTTATGTAGTAGGCTGCTGTATAAACACTGACATAATGAAAAGGCAATTGGATGGAATCCTAATTCAACAGTGAGATGACTGAAATGAGTTTGGTGTACGAGAGGGATAGAAAGTTGACTAGTAACAGGGAGAGACTGGATGGACCAACGATCCTCATAGTTCTTATTACTGTGGTTAGTTTGAAATATTAATGCTTAATGTACCACCTGTCATATTGAACATTAATTTTCACATCAATGTGCCATTATTTAGATGGAATGTTCAGAAGAGTCTGCTTTTGACTGTAAAGTTCCTTTGGGAGAAGCAGTAAGATACGGTGAGAAGCAAAATTGCAGCATGTGCTGTTAAAATATGATTTCCCTAGTCTCCTTCTAGACTCCCTCTGCTGGTATATGTATACGGTAGCTTTAAGTGTACAAAATCCACAATGTAATTACTGCACTAGTATTAAACCCTGCTTTCAACTACCTCAACTGCACTATTTTAAAGTGCATTAGTTCCTGTCCAAAAATTTACAACTGTAACCTCATCATGATCTTGCCCTCTCCATCTCTGCCATCTTCTCCAACCTTCGAATCTTCCAATATCTCTACGTTCTTCCAGTTCTGGTCTCAGGATGCCCTTAGCTTTATCGCTCCAATATTTTTGGTCAATAAAATGGGAAAGTTCCATACAAATTTCCCTGTAATAATCCATAGAACTGAAGGAGTGCCACTCTGCTCTGCAGTCTACTAGGTGAAACTTTACACCGAGACTCTCCCATCTAGCACGAGGGGACACAGCTTTAAATTAAGGGGTGATAGTTATAGGACGGATATCAGAGGCAGGTTCTTTACCCAAAGGGTGGTTCGGGAGTGGAATGCCCTGCCTGCAGCGGTTGTAGATGCGCCAAGTTTGGTGGCGTTTAAGAGGTTAGTTGATAAGTATATGGAAGAGAGGGGAATGGTTTAGTTTGGAGGGGCATTGCTTTTTATATTGGTCGGCGCAACATTGAAGGCCGAAGGGCCTGTTCTGTGCTGTAATGTTCTATGTTCTATGTTCTATCTACTCTCTCAGTGGGTGGAGGACATCCCATGTCTCCATTCAGAGATGAGCAAAGATGTTTTCCAGCATTCACAGCATTCTCTCCACAGATGCTGCCAGACCTATTGAGTGTTTTGAGGATTTTCTGTTTTTGTTTCAGGTTTTTTTGTCAGCTGCAGAATTTTGCCTTTGTGTGTGAGAATATTCTCAGCAGTTTGACCAGCTCATCCCACAATACATATGGATTACCTGGTCACGTAAATCATACCAGTTTATGGGATCTTGCTGTGTGACAATTGGTTGCTGCATTTTTCCACAGTGACTACACTTCTAAAGCGCACCAATCCCTGTCGGTCACCTCGGAGCATCATGAGCTGATCATAGAATCCCTACACTGCAGAAGGAGGCCATTCAGCCTATCAAATCTGCACTGACTCTCTGAAAGAGCATCTTTTTCAGTCTCAACCCTATGACCTATTCCCGTAATCCCATGCATTTACCCCGCTAATCTTCCTAACCTCCACATGGGACAATTTAGCGTTGCCAATCCACCTTATGTGCACATCTTGGGACTGTGGGAGGAAATTTGAATACCTGGAGGAAACCCACGCAGATTTGGGCAGAACGTGCAAACTCTGCACAGAGAGTCACCCTCGGCCAGAATCGAAGCCGGATCCCTGGTGCTGCGAGGCAGCCCTGCGAACCACTGTGCCACCCACATGGTGGAAGGTGCTATATAAATGCAACATACTTCTTTGTGCTCAGATGGGAATAATCTTGAAAAGCTTTTTTCTTAAATGATAGCTGCGACTTACGGAAAGCCCATTATTGCTTTCCAGCACGAGGAGTGAAACCAACTAATGTCCTTTAGGAAAGGAAATCTGCCGAGCTTTGCTGACCTGGCCTACATGTGACTCCAGAGCCACAGGAAAGTGGTTGACTGATTGTCAACAGCTCTCCAAAGGCAATGAGGGATGGGCAATAAGTGCTGGTTAGCCAGCGATGCCCTAATCCAACGAATGAAAAAAACTTCTCCCCACAGGACAGAAGGGGGACACCAATCTTGCATTCCTGAAGCTGTTCACAATGGAATTATTGACTGGAGATACTTCAGTCTATTGTCTTTTCCCTTTACCAATTATTGTCTCTTGTTGACACATTTGACTGAGTTATGACTACGTCATTGCTTTCTTTGTGTCTGATGTCACCGCAGTGAGCAAGGCCCCACCCCTCTGCTGGCCATTCTCACTCTCTCTCATAGAACATAGAACACAGAACGCTACAGCACAAACAGGCCCTTCGGCCCACAAGTTGCGCCGATCACATCTATACCTACTAAGCCATAGACCTATCTATAACCCCCAATTCCATTAGATCCCATATACTCTTCCAGAAGTCTTTTAAAAGACCCCAGTGAGTTCGCCTCTACCACCACCGATGGCAGCCGATTCCATTCACTCATCTCCCCCTGAGTGAAAAACTTACCCCAAACAACTCCTCTGTACTTGCTTCCCTGCACCTTAAATCTGTGTCCTCTCGTAGCGACCATTTCAGCCCTGGGAAATAGTCTCTGAGAATCCACCCTATTTATTCCTCTCAACATTTTATAAACCTCTGTCAGGTCGCCTCTCAACCTTCGTCTCTCCAGGGAGAAGAGTCCCAGCTCCCTCAACCTATCTTCATAAGGCCTGCCTCCCAATCCAGGCAACATCCTTGTAAATCTCCTCGGCACTCTTTCAATAGCTTCCACATCCTTCCTATAGTGAGGCGACCAGAACTGCACACAATACTCCAAGTGGGGTCTGACAAGGGTCTTATAAAGTTGCAGCATTACCTCCCGACTCCTAAACTCAGTCCCACGATTAATGAAGGCCGGTACACCATACGCCTTCTTGATCGCATCCTCCACCTGCGAGGCCGATTTAAGACCTATGGACCCGGACCCCAACATCCTTCTGCTCTTCAACACAGCTAAGACTCCTACCCTTGATATTGCTCGTGAAAGCTCCCCGAGTTGAGGTGATGCCGCTTTAAGAGCTGCTTCCCATTAAGGAACATTAAGAGCGAGGGTGCGAGCGAGCAATGCAGTGGGACTCACTGTAACGCAGAATGTTGCAGGCAGTCAGTCAGTTCCACCCAGCCCTGCGCCGTCAGATGGCCAGGCCTGTCCAGCTGGCTGGGGAGGTGCCGGCACCACCTGGCAATCCTGTCGCCTTCCTCGCGTTCTGTCCCTGCCACAAGGAACACTCCGTGAGAAGGACGGCTGCTCCATCTGCTCCGAGATTTAACCCACTGCAGTCCGACACTCACTAGCTGTGTGCCGGGCAGCCGGCAGCAGCAGAATGTGTGATAAAACAGTTAGTGAGCCTGCGGAAAAGAGATTCAGAAGCGGAACTAACTGATCATTAAAATTATGAAGGAAGAATGAGTTGCTTTTAAACAGTGCATTTTATCACCTATGGAAATTCCAAAGTGCTTTACAGCCAATGAGGTACTTTTGTACATTGTTGTGGAAATGCGGCAGTCAAATGTGTCTCACAGATAGCAATGTGGTAATTGCAAACTATTTGTTATTTTAATGATATTGACTGAGGGCCGTAACACCTGGGATATAATTTCTCTGCTCTTTTTCTAAGTAGTGCTGCAGGATCTTTTCCGCTGGAGAGCAGACAAAATCTTGGTTAACACCTCGCCTGACAGTGCAGCACTCCCTCCGTATTACACCGGAGTGTCAAGCCTAGGTTGTTCTGCTCAGGTCCTTGGGAAGCAACTGGAACATAGGGGAAGAAAAAGTTAAAGCGATTGAGCCACAGTTTTCTCGAAGATGTTCTTTACAATCATGCGTGGCCATTTTACCCAGTTACTAGAGCTGCAAAAGAGCCTCCAACGCAACCAAAATGGGGCCTTGAGCTTTTCTGTGGCGTGAAGTGAATGTACCTTTAAGGGAACGTACCTTAAAGCAACATCAATCATTACTACCTTGACAGGATAAGATGTCTTCATCCCATGAGGTGAGACATGTGCCTCACATCCTCCCAGCGAACATTATATGTAAATAATCTCATCTTCAAATAAACATTCCACCTTATCCCTTCACCAAATCCTTTTGTATGATTGGTATGTTTATGCGACAGAACAGAACGCGTCAGGTTGGGTCCATTTTTAGTGTAGGGGGCCATCTTGGTGAAAGAGTAGACATGAGTTCAACTTATGGCCACTGAATCCTAACAGGCCGGTTGAAAATTAAGCTTATTCTGGAGATCTTTAAAGATGCTGAACGGCATTCCAATTAATGATCAGAATTTTCTGGAAACAACATCCTACTCGCCACCCTCCTCACCTCCCCCCCCTTCACCCCCACCCCTCCATCGCCCCACCCCTCTACCCATCCTCAGCGGGGGATTTTCAGGTGGCAGTGGAAGATGGTCAATGGACATTTGTGTTGTTCAACGACCACATCACCAGGTGACCCACCGCAGGGGACCCGGGGGTGGGGGAAGGCGTGGTTGGGGTCACGGTCACCCTATGCCAGACTTGAAGTTCCTGTTAGAGGGAAAATTCCAGCCAATGACTGGTTATCATGAACGGTTGAGCAGAAGTAAAGATATCAACGTCTCAATCAACATCACGGGGGCAGATCCCCTGGCCATTGTCACATTGTTGCTTGTGGGAACTTGCTGTTCATAAATGAACTCCTGAGTTTCCTGCATTCTAAGTGATACACTTTTAAGATGGGATTTTCTACTGTGCTTGCCCCATGGCACGGTGGCACAGTGGTTAGCACTGCTGCCTCACAGCGCCAGGGATCTGGGTTCAATTCCCAGCTTGGGTCACTGTCTGTGCGGAGTCTGCACACTCTCCCCGTATCTGCGTGGGTTTCCTCCAGATGCTGCATTTTCTCCCACAGTCTGAAGGATGTGCGGGTTAAGTGCATTGGCCATGATAAATTACCCCTTATTATTAGGAGGACAGCAAGTATCAAGGTATGGAGTTACAGGATAGGGACTGGGCAGAATTAATGGGCTGAATGGCCTCCTTCTGCACTGTAAGGATTCTATCAAAAGCAGAAAATCCTGCCTGAGATCAATAGATATTTGCATGGTCTGCCCCTTGCCTGCTATAATTCCTGTGACAGGTAGGGTGTGAAAACCCCCTCCTAAGAGTAGGGCATAAAGACCTTTGTGACATCAAGTGACCATGAATGTTGCTACATAAATGCAAACCTTTTCTTCGTTATCTTTTAAATCCCTCTGTCTATCATTTTGAAGTTGCGTAGGATCTTTTTATTTTAAAATGGTTAATTGGTAAAAATAGCAGCGAGAAATGTGTGAGTTCTCATGGCTCCATTCCTGCTATCATGTAATGCAGAGAAAATTACTCAAGACTAGTAACACTAAATAGCAAACAGCCTGATCCACACTCTCGCTGACTTTCGTTCTCTGCCGGCCTCCCAGTGTCACTCCCTAATTGTATTAATAGCTTCATTTAAAACCTGTGGAATTACATGCGGATTCAATTCAACCGAATCCCTTTTGGAAAGCAAAGGAACATATTTGCCAGTCAACTGAGTGAGCTTTCCTCTGTTTCATTTAACAGAAAATGCACAGTTTATTACTTATTTTCCTTCAGAGAGCGCTGAGCCACAATCTTCATTAGAATTAAATCTGACCTGAATTTCAAGATTCTCTGAGATGTTTTATTCAAGCGTTCGGTGACATCACTGGAGCCACCTTTTGACAATGAGAAGAGGTTGATTGCGGCCTCTAACCTCGCTTAAGAATTGCAAGCGTGCCTGGCCACGAAGCCCATGCATCAGGATTAAGCTTCGGGGTAATTTACTCCAAGGTTATGACTTCAACCCTTCCACAGGCTTTGAGCCTTCTATTTAGATTTGAGTAAAAATGCCTGCCGGATGGGTCTGGCCTATAAATTTGCATCTACATTGCTGCGTTCTTCATTGGGTGACTTTCTACATATGCTTGACATTCTCTGCATGGTGCAGAGGTGAAATCCAATCACTCCAGTAGTGAATGATTCAGTGCAAGTTGCAATTCCTTTAGGAGTGCCTGGGAACCAGTTGACTCTTCCCCAGCACATCCCTTCAATGGCAATCGCTCCTGCTAAAGAAAATCTCGAGAAGTTAAATAATGCAGAGAAGGAGTGCCAGAAATACTCAGCAGATCTGGCAGCAAATTCAGAGAGGGGAAAAGCACAGCAGTGGAGCTGTTCAGATAAAAGTCGCGTCTTCTTCCCTTTCCAAGATCCTTTTTCTCGTTAACAGCTTGAAAAAGCTGTTTTCTCTGGCTGGAACGTTCTCTGTTCCCTATCCCCCAGTGACGATGATCTGAGGTTGAACAGTAAGGAAGGGCTCGGTTTAGCTCAGTTGTCTGGACGGCTGATTAGTGATGCAGAGGGACAACAACACTGTGGGTTCAATTCCCACATCGGCTAAGGTTGAGCCAAAGAACAAAGGAAATTACAGCACGGAAGCAGGCTCTTTGGCCCTCCAAGCCTGCACTGACAATGCTGTCCTACTGAACTAAAACCCCCCATCCTTCCAGGGACCATATCCCTCCATTCCCATCCTATTTGTTAAGATGCCCCTTAAAACGCACAATCGTATCTGATTCCACTTCCTCCCCTGGCAGCGAATTCCAGGCGCACAGCTGGGTGGGTGTGTAAAAATCTTGCCTCGTACATCTCCTTTCAACCTTGCCCTTCGCACCTTAAACTTATGCCCCCAGGTAACTCACCCTTCCGCCCTGGGGAAAAACTTCTGACTAGAAATTATTCGTGAAGGCCGTGCCTCCTCAACCTTCCCCTCGCCTGAGGTGTGGTGACATTCAGGTTAAATCACCACCAATCAGCTATCCCTCAGCAAAGGGGAGAGCAGCCTATGGTCATCTAGAACTGTGGTGACTTCACCCTTTATTGGAGCAGTAAGCATGGGGAGGGGCATCACAGACAAACCAAGAAAAGCCAAACCGATTCTGTCCTCAGGCAACGTCCAAACACACCCATTTCAAACCAGGAGGCATGACTTGGCTGAATATTCACCACATTGTCTGTGGACATTGCAGCAAGTTTGTAGCTCTATCAACAAAGATCAGCTCAGTCAGTGTAGAAAATAAATACATATATATTTCCTTAATGTTGTACCTATTGTAATTCCTGACTGCTGCTGGCCTGCTGACTAGTACAGATTTTGTTTTCACTAAATGTCTGCCCAATGGGTCTGGAGGGGAACAGGACATGGACAGAGGTTTCAGTAGTAAATAGGCTGAAGACCGGCAAAGTTATGGAGGTGAAGGAAAAGATTTTTGAGAGATATGTAATTGATATGTAGCTAGGTCCTCAACTCACAGTGGAGGAAGTTGCCGAGGTTACAAACCATCTCTGGCTCAACCTGTGTCGTTGGCCAGGGAGCTGGTTATAATATGCGCTGGAGCCTGAAGAAAATGGCTTCATGTTTCTCCTGTGCGGTTGATGGAGTTGTTGCCAGCCACATCGAGATGTCAAACAAGTGGACTGGGAGCAAAGAAGGAGCAATGGCTAAAGAAAAGTAAAGAAGGGATTGTCAGTGTACAGGTGAAAATTGATCCCATCTTTATGGATGGTCATCATAGCTGGCAAGTGGAGCAGACCAGGGATTAACCCACACAGGATTCACAACACAGTGTTAAGAAAACATAGGTAATTTTAAGGGATTTATATTTGCATTGGTAAACATTAGAAATTAGGAATAGTTTTAATTTAATGTTTCTGTGCCTGGAAGGGTAAAACGTGTAGTTGAATTCATGCTGGACAAAGATGTCTGTATGTGTGGAGGTTCATTTCTATTCCAACTCTATTGTGCTTAGAGAGGGATGAGTATATCAGTTTGCAGCAGTTGCTTAACAACTGGGGGTCTTGTAAGCAGAGAAACTTAAGTTTTAGTTGGTTATATTGTAGTTGGAGTTATGACAACAGGGAGAGAACATCTTTCAGCACTGCAAGGAGAAAGACTGAACAGGATTGAAGCTACAAAGAGACAGGCTTCCCAAAGAAACAGTGGCTGTCCAGATAACAAGGGAATTGGGACAGAAAGGAAGTCTTAAGCCAACTGAAGTTAAGAGAAGAGAAACCAGGGTATCTTCAGGAGAGTTCAAGAAATAGTAATTAAAATGTTTTCAGCTAAAGAGATAACCACATTTAGAGTGGGAAAGTAGATTTCAGAGGTCAAACAAAAGTTTGATGCCATTCTTACCAGAGTCTGGGAATCAAGAATTAAAGCAATCATGAACATTTAGAATAGCAGTCAAGATAAGGAATCCTAAAGGGGGTGGATCCTGAACTGGATTCACTTTTAAAAGTTGAGTGGAAGCTTTGTTTAAAAGTATTATTTGGAAAACCTGGACTTGAGTTTGGAATGCAAACAGCTAAGGGAAAACATTATTGTGAAAGATTTTACTGTGTATTTTTGGGACTAGAGTTTGGAAACTCTCAATTGATAATCATTCGGGATGATTCTGAAGAAGAATCCACAGATATTAATTTGAGTTCAGAGTGGAATGTATGTATTTGACCACAGTTATCTTGTGTGATTAAAGAGGACTTTGTGTGATGATAAGACTATTGTAGCTTAAGGTGTACTTTGTAAACTGAGTTATTCTTAAAATCTGTGTATAATTGTTAAGTTAAGATGGGACTAAAGGAGAAATGTATCATAATCCAATTTTTTCATGTTTAATAAATGTTTTTTTCTTGCTTTTAAAACTAATTGGTGATCCTGTGATTCTGTTGCTCTGCAATTTATTTAAAAGAAATCTGTAATTTATTTAAAAAGGCACTCACCTGATGAAGGGGCAGCGCTCCAAAAGCTTGTACTACCAAATAAACCTGTTGGACTTTAAGCTGGTGTTGTGAGGCTTCTTACTGTGCTTACCCCAGTCCAATGCCAGCAACATCTTTAAAAAAAGTGTTACAGTCTTTTAAGTCAGGGATTTTCCTGTCCAGTTATAACATCTACTGAGATTGTAACAGTACTGGTGTGAGGATTGGCAGTGCACCCATTGATAGAGATATTATGGTTATGACAACTCAGTCTCCACCCTCACAATCAGTTTGGGTTCTGTCAGGGCCACTCAGCTCATGAACTCATTAGCCTTGACCTAGACATGAACTCCAGAGGTGAGGTGAGAGTGACATCAAGGAAGCATTTGATTGAGTGGCATCAAAGAACTCTAGAAAAACTGGTGTCAATGGGAATCAGGAGAAATACTCTCCGCTGGTTGGAGTCATGTCTGGCACAAAGGAAGAGGTCAATTATCTCTGGGATATTACTGCAGGAATTCCTCAGGGATCCTTGGACCAACATCTTCAGCTGCTTCATCAATGACCTTCCCTCCATCCTAAGGTCAGAACAATATTGAAGTTTGGGTTGATAAGTGGAAAGTAATATGTGTACCACACCAGCACACCAGGCCAAGACCAAATTCATCCACAGAGAATCTAAACATCTCCCCTCGACTTTCAATGACATTATCATCACTGAATCCCCCGCTATCAACATCCTGGGAGACTAGAAACTGAACTGGACCAGTGATAGAAGTACTGTTGTTACAAGACTTGTCAAAGATTGGGAATTCTGTGGAGAGTGCTGACATCCCAAAGCCTGTCCTGCATACACGTGAGGAATATGACGGAGTTCTCTCCACCTGCCTGGATGAGTGTGGCTCCAATAGCACACCGGAAGCCTAACAACATCCAGGACAAAGAAGCCAACTTGATTGGTACCCCATCCATCATGATAAAGATTCAATCCTTCCACTACTGATGCCCAGCGACAGCAGTGTGTACCATCTACAAGATGCACTGCAGCAACTCACTGCAGTTCCATAGGCAGCAACTTCCAAACCCACAATCTCCATCAACTGGAAGGACATGGGGAGCAGACAGATGGGAATACCATCACCTGCAAATTCCCTTCCAAGTCACCCACCATCCCGACTTGGAAATGTATCACCGTTTCTTCACTATCAGTGAGTCAAAATGCTGGAACCCTGTTCCTAACAGCACTGTGGGTGTACCTACTGAGATACAAGAAGGCAACTAACCACCACCTTCCCAAGGCTAATAGATGGGCAATAGATGTTGGCCTGGTCAGTGATGCCCACATCCCATGAACAAATAGTGAAAAAGGTCAGGGCAATGCCACTCTTACTGGGACAATAGTGCAGACGCAATGTATAGATTGGGAGTTACTGAAAAATCAATGCAGAGTGACATTACAACAATGTGCTCAAAGGAAGTGTTGTATGGGAAGGCGATGGCCTAGTTGTATTATCGCTGGACTATTAATCCAGAAAGTCAGCTAATGTTCTGGGTTCGAATCTCATCATAGCAGATGGTGAAATTTGAATTTAATAAAAAATATCTGGAATTAAAAATCTAATGACTGTGAAACCACTGCCGATTGTCGGGAAAACCTGCATGATTTACTAATGTCCTTTAAGGAAGGAAATCTGCCATCCTTACCTGGTCAGGCCTAGATGTGACTCCAGAATCACAGTAATGTGGTTGACTCTCAACTGCCCTCCAGTGGCAACTAGGACGGTGCAATAATTGCTGGCCAGCCAGCAATGTCCATGTCCCTATGAATGAATAAAAAAAAATACTTGGCACATCAGGCAGCATCAGCGGAGAGAGAAATAGAGGTGATGTTTTGATTTTGTAACAGTATAGAACAGTAGTGGGCAACATATGGCCCCTCAGCGTTTTGACTGATTTGTTGATCGAGCGAGCACGGAGTTTGTGTGAGAGTGGAGAGCTCATAGAAAGTGGGGAAAAGAGAGAACGAGAGCAGAGCCCAAAGATAAAAGGATGTGAGAATAAGAGAGAAAGGAGAACGTGAGAAAGAGCAAGAACAAGAGTGGAAAGATTCGTAGGTAAGTATTTTATTTGTTTTCCTCACTTATCTTTAAGTGCTTTTACAATTTGTACAATTTGTACAAATACAACCGTAAATTTTTTTTCATAGTTTCTGTTACAGCAGTAATAAGGGTTATCAGGGCAGTAAGTTTATCAATAAAATAAAGGTAAATGGATATGAATGAATAAAAGTAAAATAAATACCAAAAGCACATATCTGTGAAATTAGGAAATGTATAATGTTTAGTTGAAGCTTTGACAAACACAGCAACTTGTAATATACCTAAGGTGAGCGTAAATATTTCTCCCATTTGAAGTTGATGACAGTTCTATTAATATGCAAATGGTTTAACATCTTCTGTAACTCATTATGTATTGAATGTATTTAATCCTATTCATGGGGTCATGGTTAGTGAACAAGCCTAATTTAAATCTGATGGCCCACTGCGATGAAGGAGGGCCACTCACGCTGACCACTCACTAGCCTGGATTGCTTCTCTCACTGGAATAGAACCTCACACACCACTATATTTTCATGTGTATCATCATGGCTATTTCTTAATTTTAAACAGAACCTTTTGGCTGAAAAGTGACCATTAAGATGGCTGATTCACTATCCATGAATTATTCATAGAATCATTATAGAATCATAGAATCCTACAGTGCAGAAAGAAGCCCATCGAGTCTACACCAAACACAATCCCACATAGGCTCTACCCTCATATCCCTACATATTATGCCCACTAATCTCTCTAACCTATACATCTCTGGACACTAAGGGGCAATTTCTTAGCATGACCAATCAACCTAATTCGCACATCTTTGGACTGTGGGAGGAAACCGGGGTACAAAGAGCAAAGAACAAAACAGCACGGGAAACAGGCCCTTCGGTCCAACGAGCCCACGCCGCCACCCCAATGTTCCCACCTCTACCTATGATTCCTGTCTATGTTTATAGATCTATGGATTGAAAACCAAATTTGAGACAATTTAGGGAGAATTACTCGGAGGAAACCCACGCAGACACGGGGAGAATGTGCAATCGCCACACAGACAGTGGCCCAAGCTGGGAATTGAACCCAAGGCCCTGGAGCTGTGAAGCAGCAATGCTAACAATTGTGCTACCGTGCCACCGGTATTGGCCAGGATTTTCCCGCTTTTCACGCCAGCGGGATCTTCTGGTCCTGTAGCCGGTATGGCACAACCAGTGATTTCCCGGCAGAGTGAGGTACAGTCAGTGGGAAATCCCATTGACACTAGCAGCACCAGAAGATTCTGCCACTGGTATACGGGCGCCACAGTAAATATTCACGGGCAGGTCCAAGAATCCCCCCAATACCCGTAACTCACCAGAACAAAAGTAGCCATAGCGCAATATCAGAATTGCCACGCCTTCTTATTTCTGAGGAGCTATTAACAGACCACCTGGAGGTTGCAGAGCTCAATCTCAAAGGCAGCTACACAAAGGACATTGATATTTGATAAACTAGGTGTGCCAGCAGAATTTGATAGTGTACTAAGATGAAGGTCTTGCTCTTACAACTCATAATGGCAGAGACGTTAGCAGTCCTGAGGGACAAAATGAATTCCACACACTGGATAAACATCCTTTGAGGAGAGATAAGGTTACAAATGTCACTGGCAAATCAGAACCATCACAATCGGAGCAGATGAGAAACTGATTTTTGCTTTCATACCATATAGCTTCACTGAAAGTCGAGCGGGATGTGATTGTAAGATTGTGCCCAGGGTCTCACGAGGAATTCCTTCACTGAGGTCAGCAGGATGAAAACCATATGGCATAAAATTCACTTTTCCGGTGTAGGATTAATCTCAAAAGATGAAGCAGGTATCTTCAGATGAATCAGTTTGTAGGCAATAGTATGGAATTTTCAGCAGAGGCAGGTTGGGGCCAGTTGTCCAACGTGCCTAGAACTGTTCCTAATCTCTTACGCGGGATTTTGTCAAACCCTTTCTGAAAGTCCAAATATACCACATCAACTGTCTCCCCCTTGTCACCTCTACTCGTAACATCTTCAAAGAATTCAACAGACTCGTCAAGCATAATTTCCCTTTATAAATGCTGACTGTCTAACGCAGCCAATGCTTTCTAAATGCTCCACTATAAAGTCCTTGATAATGGATTTGAGAATTTTTCCTGCTCCCAATGTCAGGCTTACTAGTCTATAATTTTCTTTCTATCTCCCTTTTTGAATATCGGTGTGATCTTAGCTACCCTATGATTTTTCTCCTATTTTCTCGGTTGTTCAGCACTTATCGGGCCCTCCGATTCTTGACTCTGGAACTCATGTAAATTAATATTTATTTTTGTTGTGGTCTCTGGACTGTAAAAGCTCGTTCTTTATATCCGTCCCTTTACTGTCTGTGGGCAGAGGGAATATTGCGGACTTTCCTTCTCAAACTTCCTTTTTGAATGTGTAGATTAAATTAACCTTTTGAGGTCATCCTTTCTCAAGTTTGCTGTGGGGTTATTGGTAGGAACTCAAAAAACCTGAGGGGTTGGGAAAAATGCCACAGCTTATTAAAAAGAAGGCAAATTTGAAACAATTTTCTGTTTGCAGACAAGCAGTTTGAGGAAAATTTAGTGCTGTTTGAACAGACCCTCCTGCTGTGTGTAACAAACCGAATAAGATACTTTTTTCCGAACTAGAGTCCTGAAAGTTAAGTTCTGAAGAAGGATCATATTAAATTCAAACATGAAAGCTGTTTTCCTCTCTCCACAGAGTGCTTCTGATCTGCTCAGCACTTCCAGCGCTTTCTTTTTGCTATTTCAGATTTCCGGCATTCAAGTTATTTTGCTTTTATCTTCATATTTTGAAAGATTTTGAAAAGGGAGGTGGTAATTTGCAAGAACCTGTCAGTCAAGCAGGGGGTTTATGGAAAGCAGGATAATGACAATGGTTTTGAATGTGACAAGATCAATATCTGAAAGAATACCGTTTAAAAAAACACTTGCAACGTTTTTCATGACCATTGGCCAGCGCGAATCGCTTTACGCCCCATGAAATACAAAGAACAAAGAACAAAACAGCACGGGAAATAGGCCCTTCGGCCCAACGAGCCCGCGCCACCACCCCGATGTTCCCACCTCTACCCGCAATCCTGTCCATGTTTATAGATCTATTGGATTAAAAACCAAATTTGAGATAATTTAGGGAGAATTTGTTTTGCCAATTAGCCTAAAAGCACATCTTGGGGATGTGGGAGGAAACCGGAGCACCTGGAGAAAACCCACGCAAGCACGGGGAGAATGCGCAAACTCCCACAGACACAGGCCCAAATCCATGTGTCTGCACAACACAGCGATAGTCACTGAGCTGTCGTGTTGCCCATCAAATGGTCCAGGTCAAGCATTACACTAACGACGTGAAGCACTAGGATACTCTCGAAAAAGATCCAAGAGCAGTCCTCTCACGACCCATCGCTTGTATGCCCTCGTTAGACAACAAGGTGGACCAAACCAAAAATACTTTTGACATTCAGTTACTGTTGTAAATTAGGGAACATGGCAGCCAATTTGCACGCAGTAAACTCCTGCAAATAGTAACGTGATAATGACCAGATCTTCTATTTCTTTGTAACCAAAGCAAAATAGTGCAGATGCTGGAAATCTGAAATAAACTCTGATGTTAGTGTCCCTTTAAGAAAGATTTTTTTAAAATCATGCTCACAGTCTTAGGTGATGTCATTGGTGGGAAGAGACGAAAAAACTCTATGCCAGTCAGGGAATAAGGGTTGTTTTAAGTTTGGCTGCAGTGTTAGAAGTATAGTCAAAAGAAACCTCTTTCTGTTTCTTTTTGGAAGTTTTACCAGTTGGCTGAAAGCATGCTTTGTTTACTATCCTGTAGTAAAGGATGGGAATAAAGGGATAAAGTCCCCGGGAGGAGGTTTTTGTTCAGTCAGGCAACATTGTCTTGGAGGGCTGAAGGGCTGTAATTTTCTTTGTTCTTTTATGGTTCCAATAAAGAATTTATGTTCTGGTGTTTTACGAAGCTGTCTTGTCTTCAAACTGTTCTGAGTCTCATGAGCATTTGACTGCAGAATTCAAATAAAGGCCTTGACCCCAGTATCGCATGAGCATTAGCTTGTGCTGTATTAAACCTGTGAAAAGGGCCTTTTGTCAATGGATGTTGGTTTTGTCTGGGACAATTTTTAAGTGTTCATTAAGGGTTATACATTGTTTTGTCTCTGGTTTGTAATTGATAAAAGTTCTTGCTAATTTTTTTACTGTACATTTTAACGATATTCTTAAATAAACTTTGTTTGATAAAAGCTCCCTAGTGGGTCACTTGAATCAGACCTGAAGTGAAGCATCCCATGCTTATCCCAGCCAAACTCAAGATGCAAAACTTATGGTTCAGGCGGACTTCATAAAACACTTTGGAATTTCTGACCTAATCTGTAAGAAAACAGATAATATTGAAAAAACTCAGTGGATCTAGCAGCATCTATGGAGACAGAAAAAAGGGTTTTATTCTTCAGTCCTGTTAACCCTGGGCCTAAATCCTGCTGGGTGATGAATTTGTTGAGAAGCCTGAAACGGGATTCAGGCATTAAACATTTTCCCAGGCTTCCAGCCCATTCCTGTGATCAGGATCATGCCTATAAAGGGTGAGAACCTGATCTGAACTGATTTGCATTGATATTGATCTCATTAGTGAGATCAAATGCCGAGGTCTCCTGGTATGCTTCCTCACCCATCTTCCCTCACTACTCACCGTCCCATCCCTGCAATTGTCAGTCATTCAGGATCCAATCACTACAGGTCCAGAAAAAGTGGGGACCAGACACCAAGGAGTCCTGGTGAGCTCAGCACTCATCTCCAAGTCGCCCATGGGCAAAGCATCCATTGACAGGATGCAGAGAGTAGTCCTTCAAGTGGGCTGAGGGCTGTGAGGGTTCAGGCTGGGCTAGAGGGGTACACGCTATAGGCCTCCCCTGGGATGGGGGGGCCACATAGTTAGTATTCTCGCTTTTACTTTCACAGCTATGAAATATCTCTTAATACATCAGATTCTAAAAATTATCAGGTTGCCTTGGTTAACCTTTTCACTGTTGCTTTGAAAAGCTTTGAAGTGCTTTGTTCACTTTTCATTTCATGCCCATTAACTTTTACAACTCCTTTGAGTGCGAGATGCTGGCTCCTTCAAAGAATGGATAACTTTTTTTTATTTATACAGCACTTCATGATCCATTAACTCTGAAGTGCTTCCTCAAAAATGTAGCTGTTCAGTCTGAACTCTTTTTAAAGAGGGATTTTTTTCCTACTCTGAAGTCTTTCCTTGAAATCATGGGTGGGTTCCCTGAGGTCAGTTTTTTAAAGGGTTTTTTTCTGATTTTTTTGAGATTTGTATTTCTGAAATTCCACTCAATCTTTCTAGCCCAGAAAAGGAACAATTAAAACTGCAACATCTCATTCCTTTAGGTGGTAAATTATTCTCAATAAATTTTTGGTAAATTATTCTCAATAAATTTTTACATTTTAAATATCTTCCTTTCCTTTTCCTTACTGTCTTTTATGTCTCTCTTCAGCAATCGTTTGTTTCTTCTCTCCTCTATCAAATTTGGCTCTAATTCCTCCTCCTTCATCCTCCCTTGTTGCATTGATTCTTATCTTTCAACCCCATTGGTTAAGGAAGTGGATTATTGGTTGCGTTATTTGCTAACTGCCCATATCAGCTTGCAGCTTGAACACTGGAGCAGTCTGTCAGGGACCTGCTGCCCCAGGAAATTCAGGCTTAAGCTATGTTCCTGGAATTGAGTGAAAGCAGTTACTCACAATTTCACCTGAGCCATTCCCACAAGCATACACCCTGCACACAAGGAGATTCCGATACACAGGTAGTGGGAGACACTCTGAGACCAATTGCCTTGCCCATTGAGTTGTTTCCAAACCCATCTACGAGAGATATATACACTGGGCTCCAGCAACGATGCCCCTCCCAACCCCGATCCTAATCCTAAACCTAAACCTCACCCTAACTCTAACCTAATCCTAACCCCAAACTTAATCCTGACCTTAGCCTTAACCCCATCCTAACCCTAACCTTAACCCTAATCCTAAAGCTACCCTTATGCTAACTCTACCCTAATCCGAACCCCGACCCTAATGCTAACCCTAACCCCAACCTTATCCCTCACCCTAACCCTAACCCTAACCCTAATCCTGACCCCAACCCTGACCCTAACCCTAACCCTAAACCTAACTCTAACTCTAACCCTGACCCTAATCCTAACCCTTACCCTAATTTTAACCCTGACCCTACTCCTAATTCCAACCCTAACACTAACCCTGATCCCAATCCTAACCCTCACCCTAAACCTAAACCTAACTCTAATTCTAACCTTAACCCTAAACCCAACCTTAACCCTCACTCTAGCCCTAACCCTAACCCTAACCCTAAACCCCACCCTGACCCTAACTCTAACCTAACCCCAACCTCAACCCTAACCCTAACCCTAACTCCAACCCTAACTCTAACCATAACCCTAACCCTGACCATGGCCCTGGATCTAACCCTAACCCTAATCCCACCCATTGCTCCCAGCAAACCATCTTCTGCAACAATACGACCTGTGGTGGGTAGCAAATAGTAACAACGTGAATAACTTTCTGGTGACAAGAACAATAAAAGAAAGTGTCATGTAGAATGGTGCATTTAGACGCTGTATTCAGCGAAAGATATGTATATCTTCCTATTTGAATCCCGCCAGGATATCAAAGGGAAAGAGGCACTTGTGGATTTTTCTCTGACTCTCTCTCTATGGAAATGAAATGAGAAGGCAGCAGCTGTATACAGAGCTAACAATTCCACTGATATTCAAGTGAAGCTTTTATCTCTTTGTGTCTCGGTTGGTTCTGTCTATCAGCCCATTCTACCAACTCATAATAAATGGCAAGTGGTGTTTCCCTGACACGCTTGGCATAACGTTCATTGCGTTTTTTTTTTATTTTTTTTGATGAACAGCATAATAGTCATGTCCTATCTCAGCAGTTAATTTTAACACTGTGACTGTCAGGACCTATCTGTTCACCGTAAAGGATGAAAGGTCTCTGGAGTGAATTCACTCAATACCCCAATTTTACACTTCACTGCAACAGGGACAATGGATTGCTATCCTCAACAGCTGAGTGTGTGTGTGCGTGCGTGTGTGTGTGTCTGTGTGTGCATGTGTGGGTGTGTGTGTGTATGTATGTGTTTGTATGTTTGTATGTGTGTGCATACGTGTGTGTGTATATGTGTTTGTATGTTTGTGTGTGTGAGCATGTGCGTATGTGTGTTTGTATGTGTTTGTGTGTATGTATATGTGTTTGTATGTTTGTGTGTGTGTGTGCGTGTGTGTGTGTGTGTGTGTGCGAGTGTTTATGTGTGTTTGTATATTTGTGTGTGTGTGCATGTCTGTGTGTGAGTGTATGTGTGTGCGTGTGTGTGTGAGCTAGGGAGGGTTGGGGCAGGGGTGTGCAGGGCTGGGAGAAGGGAGGACTCTTAGGGGGAGGGGACAGGGGGGAGAGGCTGGAGGGGGTGTCAACAGCAAGTAACGGATTCAGGGTAAGGGTACAGAAGGTGAGCGGACCAGATCATCGACATCAGGAGGAAACGCAATCTATTTGCCTTTGTAATTCCCTTACCCAGACTTGGCTTTGAACATGGGAGTGCAGCATTATTACAAGAATGTCCAGGGCTTTTGAACTGGATAACCAGCCAATCTAACACTGCTGAACGTATGGAAAATCCACTTAAGAGGGCTGAATTTAGAATCCTCCACTGTCTGTAGCTCTTATAGATGTTTGAATCCTGATATCTGTCGGAGGAACGCTCTTGCAGTTGAACACTGCCTGAAGAGATGCTGTTCTTTCACTGGTAGACTGAGGCAGTCGCAAAAATGTAAAAACCATTGATACTACAATTAGACTTGCAGCCATTAATTCCCTGCCAGCCACCTTGCGTATTTAACAGGGGTGTGTGGATCACTTCACATCCGCCTTACTGGCACTGTAGTAGAGTGACAGCAATCTTGATTTATACAGCACCTAATGCAGGAAAAGTGCCCCAAGGCATTTCACAGAAGTTCAGATGCTTTTTTTCAGTTTATTTGTTAGCGTCACAAATAGACTTGCTTTAAAACTGCAGTGAAGTTGACATAGAACTTAAAATTCCTACGGCACGGAAAGAGGCCATTCGGTCCATTGAATCTTCACTGACCACAATTCCACCCAGGCCCTATCCCCATGTCCCGACATATTTACCCACTAGTCTCTCTAACCTATACGTCTCAGAACACTAAGGGCAATTTTAGCATGGCCAATCAACTTAATCCACATATCTTTGAACTGTGGGAGGAAACTGGAGCACCCGAAGAAACCCAAGAAGACACAAGGAGAATGTGCAGATTCCACACAGACAGTGACACAAGCTGAGAATTGAACCCAGGTGCCTGGTGCTGTGAAGCAGCAGTGCGAACCACTGTGCCACTGTACCACCCACTGTGAAACTGTGAAAATCCTCTAGTTGCTTCACTCAAGCGCCTGTTTGGGTACACTGAGGGAGAATTTAAAGTTAAAGTTTATTGAATAGTCACAAGTAGGCTAACATTAACACTGCAATGAAGTTACTGTGAAAATCCCCGAGTTGCCATATTCTGGCACCTGTTCAAGTACACTGAGGGAGAATTTAGCATGGCCGATGCACCTAATCAACACATCTTTCAGAGGAAACCATAGCACTCGGAGGAAACCCATGCAGACACGGGGAGAATGTGCAGATTCCACAGACAGTGACCCAAGTTGAGAATCGAACCCAGGTCCTTGATACTGTGTGGCAGCAGTGCTAACCACTGTGCCATCGTGCTGCCCATTCTGGTGCCCGCTCAGGTATCCTGAGGGAGAATTTGGCATGTCCAATGAAGAAACATTATGACAGCCCATTCAAAGATGTAAACGGTGATTGTACCAAAAAAATTATAAGTGCTGAACGAGTGTGAAAATGGGAGGGTTTCAGATTTCTTTTGGTGAGGCTACAAATGAAATCTGATGGCACTGAATGCAAAAAATGATGAGTGATCTGATTCCCACCAGTAGGGGGAGGGGGCGATAGTGTCCCAGGCTCACTAATAATATTTAAATCTTTATTTCCATCGATTTAAATATTGAGAAAGTTTTGCTGGGCCTGGTAAAATTGCGAGAAGCGAAAAATGAGGCATGAATCTGATTTTTCACCTCTTGTATGATTTTACTGGCTTTCCCTGTCCATCGACAAGAGGGACGAGAAGGTAAGATCGCCCCTATAAAGAGCATTAAGACAGCTGACAGCAAACGCAGTCAAAGAGGTTGGTGCAAACTTGATGGGCTGAATAGCCTCCTTTTGCACTATAGGGATTTGATGATTCTGTGATAAAATTTGAAAAGATTCCACTAAGTTTCCCTGACAAACCCGCGTCCAGCATGGATCTGAGGAAGGGAAACCAAAAACATGGGTTGGTCGGACAATCTTTTGGAGTTAACTCATTTCAAATGAGGTTGCTTAAGCATTCTGTAAGTGACTGCAGTAACCTGGGCCATGGATTGGGTTCTGCTGGGTTGAGATGCTGAGATTCAATGAGTCAGTATGACAAGATATGGCGATGCCGGCTTTGGACTGGGGTGGGCACAGTGAGAAGTCCCACAATACCAGATTAAAATCCAACAGATTTGGTAGCACAAGCATCTGGAGCGCTGCTTCTTCATCAGGTGAATTGGATTTGGGTTCAAGAACCGGACATATATAAATAGACTCAATTACAAGATCATGGATGGAATGCAAATCTTAACAGGTAAATAAATCTTTACAGGTACAGACAATGAGAGGTTTAATCACAGGTTGAAGAGATGTACATTGTCTCCAGACAGGATAGCTAGTGAGATTTTGCAAGCCCAGACCCATGGGGGTTACAGTTATTTTAATATGAACCCCGTTTGAGGCTACCCTCATGTGTGCGGAACTTGGCTATCAGCTGTTGCCCGGCGATTCTGCGTTGCCGTGTGTTATGAAGGCCACCTTGGAGAACGCTTACCCGAAGATCAGAGGCTGAAAGCCCTTGACTGTTGAAGTGTTCCCCGACAAGAAGGGAACACTCCTGCCTGGTGATTGTTGAGCGGGGTCCATTCATCCGTTGTCGTAGTGTCTGCGTGGTATGATAAGGTTTGCAATATTAATGATTGGCACATTGACGCGTTCCCATCAAATTCCTTTATGTGCTGTCATAACATTTCAGTAATATCACACGGTGCAACCACAGCCCATTCACTCTGACACAATAAGAAAAGAATTGTTCAGCTTCAGTTGACACATTGAGGGTTTGTATTTTTTAAAAAATGGTATTGGGCTCTCTTTAGCTTTAAATATCCACTCCTCAAATATTCAACTGGTGCAGATGGACGTAACTGATAACTGCAGCAGCAGGTACATTTGTTCAAATTGCCAAGAAGTTTTTAATCCTTTAGGCTTTTGGCTATCTCAATGACATCCTTTCCAACCCCCATTCTGCCATTTGATAAGATCAAGATTTATCATTTATCTCAGTGACATTTTCCCACACCACTCATCAGTGTCCAAAACCCTGCTGCGTCTTATGTTTAAAGTCTACTTTGCTTCCTCAATCTGTGGCAATGGAGCAAACACAGAAACCCCAAAGAAATGAAAATAAATACTTCCTGAAGACCGAACATTCAATTGCTTGCAAAGCTCTGGCTGACTCTAAAAATGTTACTGAGTTTCCACCTTCTGGACAAATTATTTACTTTTCAAATACTATCCTGAATCATTTGTTTAGTTAATCTGGCAGGAGGCTAGCATATGGTTTGGGATACTGCCAATAGCCCGGGTTCGATTCCTATTCCGATTGATGTCGACTTGGAAACCATTCCTGTTCCTTGCCCCTAAGAATGGGAAGCAATGGCTCAACCAATACTGACAAAACTTTCCAAGAAAATGTCTCAAGGTATCAGCAGACAATAGGTCAAGGCAGCAGGGTTTTGGACACCCAATAAGTGATATGGGTGTCGGAAAATGTCATTGAGGTAAATGATAAATCTTGATCTTGTCAAACGGCAGAATGGGGGTTGGAAGGGATGTCATGGGATAGCCAAAAAAACCTGAAAGATTAAACATTCCCTGGCAGTTTGACCTTCAGGCAAGTGCACAGATGTCACCAAGCGAAATTCTCCCGAAAAGTCATTATGGATGAGGAAATGAGTGCAATCCACATTGTTATGTCCTGCACAAATTAGAACTCAATTGTCCCCACATTTAGTACGTTGAAACATGCCTATATGGAGTCCCCAGGTGTGTAACTTGCTCAAACTGATTATGGGTTTTAACAAGGGGAGCTGCATTTAAATCCTCCCTCTGTGCGCGCAGCCACTCACACTTTTTCACGCAAAGGATGGTGCATATATATGGAATGAGCCATAGAGAAAGTGGTTGAGGCGGGTTAAATGGCAACATTTAAAAAACATTTGGATAAGTACACAGATGGGAAAGGATTAGAGGAATATAGGCCAAACACGGACAATTAGATGGGCGCCATGATCGAAATGGACTGTTTGGGCCGAAGGGCCTGTTTCCGATCTGTATGGCTCTATGGCTCTACGATAATGTTTAAAAATATATTTGAATCCAGTGATAGATGGAAAAGATCAAATGTAAGAGTTCAAATTGGCTCACTGTGATTTCACTTTCAAGCTTTTAAACTCAGAGGAATAGCCCACTTTTTTGTGAATAGATGCATTTAACAAGACCTCTCCTAATTTGTAAGAAAGGTCTTGTGCTAAACTGGGTGTCACTGCAAGGAAGCTCATTTGTGTGATTCATACCAAGGGCTTCCTGACAGGCATTCCCCAATTCATTCTGTTCCATTGTGCATTAGCTTGCAGACTGGCTGATTCAGCACCAGAGTGTCACAGTGTGAATTTATGATGGTTGAAGTCTTCACAGATGCGAAGTGCATTGCCACAAATTTCTTACTGTTTTACGAGGTTGTCCAAAAGAAAAAAATCCCCCTGATACTAGCAGTTGGATTAGATAGATATCATATTCCTTCTTCATGGTTTACCAAGGTTACCTGCAGTGAAACTGTGAGAATGAAAATACATCATTAGGCAGATTTCATGAACCAACCCAGACTTGGCACAATAAATAGCTTGTGGAAGAGATCTGTGTGGTCTAGAGCAGCTGAACTGAGTGTGAGCAATGGTTCAGTGACTCTGGATTCTGAGTCATACGGTGATAGGTACATATTGCCATTCCAAAGTTTAGAATGTAAAGTTCAACGATGGAGTGCTACACTGTCAGAGGCACTGTCTTTTGAATGGGATATTAAACTTTAGCCTGTTTCCTCTCTCAGGGAGATTTCAAGAGTGAGATTTTACATCCCAAAACCATAAAACCTCACCCAAGGTCAATGGATCTTCCCATTGTCTGCCCCTCACCTGTCCCGATTCCCATGGCAACTGGACTGGTAAAATCCTGGCCCAACTCTCTCATACTATCATTTTTAAAAAATGCAATATGTGGCCAGGTGCATGAGTACTGGGAGGGGGAATATCTGAGTGAGACATTGTGTGGGTGAGTATATGTGGGAGTTTGGAACTGAATTGAACTGGTAAATCTATTTTTGTTTAAGTTAAGTAGGCTAAAGTAGCCTCATTACTAAGATAGCTGACTCAGCTGAGTGTCAGTTAAATCTTAATAAGGCCCATTTGAGGCTGATGGCTGTATCAGGCAGTCAGAGGAAGACACAGTCTGGAGTGAATATATATGGGAGTTTGGAACAAAGTGGGAATTCAGTGCAGAGGGGAAAAGATACCCTTTTACCTTTATTGCTTTTCTTAACTTTTTCATCTTGAGAAAAGGGTCTTGCCCTGTGGCATGAGTGGAGGGTGGATATTTGCTGAGTATTTCAGCTGCTGTGAGGGAGCAGTGGGGGGAGAAAGGACAACCATTGTAACACAGGAAACTGGGCTGGGCAGATAGGTGGCAATGAAATTCAACGTGGTGAAGTGATGTGATGCATTTTGGTAAAAACATGGAGGGAAATAATAGAATTCTAAAATAGGTGTAGGAGCAAAGGGAGGCAAAATAGAATAATATTTTGAGCTTTACAGATAAGGGCATAGAGTACAAAAGCAAGATGCTTATGCTGAATTTATACAAGATACTAGTTAGACCTCAGCTGGAATATTGTGTACAGTTCTGGGTGCCACACTATAGGAAGGATGTGAGCACATTGGAAAGAGTGCAGAAGAGGTTTACAATAAACGGGTTCGATTCCTGGCTTGCATCACTGTTGGCGTGGAGTTTGTCTGTGTGCATTTCCTCTGGATGCTTCAGTTTTCTCCCACAGTCCAAAGACTTGTGGGTTAGTTGCATTGCCCATGCTAAATTCTTCCTCTGTGTAACAGAACAGGTGTTGTGTGGGATTTTCACAGTAACTTCACTGCAGCATTAATGTCAGCCTACTTGTGACTAATGAATAAACTTTAGTTATAAAGATAGATTGGAGAGGTTGGCACTGTTCTCCTTGGAGACAAGGTTAAGAGGAGATTTGATAGAGATGTTCAAAATCGTGAGGCGTTTGGAAAGAGTAGACAGGGAAAGGATGCTTCCACTCATAAAAGGATCAAGAATAAAAGAGTACAGATTTAAGATGATTTGCTAAGGAAGCAAATGAGATATGGAAAGAAACATTTTCACACAGTGAGTAGTTCAGGTCTGCAATGTACTGCCTGGCAGTGTGGGTGGGGACAGATTCAATTGAGGCACTTAAGAAGGCATTAAATTAGTATTTGAATAGAAACAACATACAGGGTTACAGGGAAAAGGCAGGGGATTGGCACCATTGAGAGCTGGTGAGACGTGACAGGTACAATTCTGTGAACTGAAATCAAAAAGTTTTGTAAAATTTGGGGTTATAACAGAAGTCTTCAGCTCTGCATTACATGGTGCTGCACTTTCCAGAGTATTTACAAAATCAGTCTGACAAAAGCAGAATCCACAATAGTTTAAAAATTGAAGTGGATCAATGTTTGAAAAAGAATATTCCAGAAACTGCATAGCGAATGAGCAAGGGATTGGACAGTATTACATCAAATTTACAGCTCAAAGGCAGACTATTCAGCCGAGCTGATCTACGCTAGTGTTAATCACAATATAGTATCACAACAGTGCAAAAGGAGGCCATTCAGCCCATTGAGTCTGCACTGACTCTCCGACAGAGCATCTTACCCAGGTCCTATGCTATAATCTCATACATTTACCCCACTAATCCCCAAACCTGTGTATCTTGGAACAATTTAGCATGGCCAACCCACCTAATGCACACATTTTTATCTGATTTATTATTGTCACGTGTATTAACATACAGTGAAAAGAATTGTTTCTTGCGAGCTACACAGACAAAATATGCCGTTCATAGAGAAGGAAAGGAGAGAGTGCAGAATGTAACGTTACAGTCAGGGTTTACACATTTCTAGGGCGTACAGAAAGGTCAACTTAATGCAAGATAAGCCCATTCAAAAACAGCAGGAGGGAAGAAGCTGCTCTTGAGTCAGTTGGTACATGACCTCAGACTTCTGTATCTTTTTCCCAAAGGAAGAAGATGGAAGAGAGAATGCGTGGGGTCCTTAATTATGCTGGCTGCTTTGTTGAGGCAGCAGGAAGTGTAGACAGAGTCAATGGATGGGAGGCTGGTTTGTGTAATGGATTAGTCTACATTCTCAACCTTTTGTAGTTTCTTGCAGTCTTGGGCAGAGCAGGAGCCACACCAAGTGATACAACCAAAAAGAATGCTTTCTATGGTGCATTTGTAAAAGTTGGTGAGAGTTGTCGCTGAAGTGCCAAATTTCCTTAGTCTTCTGAGAAAGTAGAGGCACAATATCTTACAACAAAGAACATTCTCCTGAATCTTTTACTGAATTGATTAGTGCCTATTTTGTACCTACATTCAGCAGCGATATACTTTCAACAACTGGAAACATATCTTCTTTTCTACCTTATCAAATCCTCTGGCCAATTCAAAAACCTCTATTTAGGGCACCCCAACACCTCGGCAAACTGGATGAATATTGTTCAAAGTTAGCACAGGAATGTTACCCTTCTGTACTAGTTCTGTATATATTCAGTATATATTTTTTAAAAAAGATTGGAAAGTGGTTAAAGCTGTAAATAGTCTCCTTTTGTTTAATTCACTTAACTCCACCAGCATTTCAAAACTTATCAAAACCCACACATCTTTTTAGGAAGCACCTAAAAAAAAAGGGGCTATAAACTCCTACATATCAGAAAACAAAGTGAATTATCATACAGAATGGCAGGATCAGCATCGTGATGTTAGTGTAGCTTTAAGATCATCTTGTTTTTAAATCATGATCTCTGCAGCTCTCACAGCCTCAGATGTCATTGTTGCCAGCTTGACTGAAAATGTCCTTTTGTTGTTACTTTAATTATTTAAATTTGTTGTAAGATATTGTGCTTCTACTTTCTCAGAAGATTAAGGAAATTTGGCATGTCAGTTACGACTCACTCCAACTTTTACAGATGCACCATAGAAAGCATTCTTTCTGGTTGTATCACAGCTTGGTCTGGCTCCTGTTCTGCCCAAGACTACAAGAAACAACAAAAGGTTTATGAATGTAGTCCAATCCATCACATAAACCAGCTTCCCATCCATTGACTCTTTCTACACTTCCCGCTGCTTCGACAAAGCAGCCAGCATAATTAAGGACCCCATACATCTTGGATATTCTCTCTCCCATCATCTTCAGGAAAAAGATATAAAAGTCTGAGGTCATGTACCAACCAACTCAAGAACAGCTTCTTTCCTACTGCTGTCAGACTTTTGAATGGGCTTACCTCGCATTAAGTTGATCTTTCTCTACAGTGTAGCTATGACTGTAACACTGTGTTCTGCACTTTCTCCTTTCCTTCTCTATGAATGGCATGCATGTGTTTGTGTTGACTCTGGGATTAGTTTTACAATCCTGCATTGTTAGGATGGTCATGTGTTTTTTGTTCAGATTTTTCCCCAGTGGGTTTAAGGTTTCATTTTCATTCCTGAGCAGCAGTTGGGCTTTAACAGCTATAGTAAGCTGAACAAATGCCTCCCTCTCCCTGTTTTATTTGGAAACTCGGCTGATGATCATAATGTTAGGTGTTGCCTTCCTGAAGGAAAGAATCTGCTGCCTAAAGTTCCTGATGTTCTGGGAAACAGTTCTGACTTAACTTGCTCTGAGTGAATCAGGACTGAACGTTTTCAATGCTCTAACCAAAGGTTTCAATTTCCAGTCTCACGTGACCATTAGTCTGTGCTGTGTTAATCCTGTGAAAAGGGTTTTTTGTCTGTGGGATTCTGATGATTGGAAGATTGTAGATATCTTGGTTAAGGGTGATACATTATCATTGTTTGTTTCTTGTTTACTATTGATAAAAGTTCCTGCTTATTTTCTTATTATACATGTTAACTGTACTCTGAAATAAACTTTGTTTGAAAAAGCTCCCTGATGGGTCACTTGAATCATACCAGAAGTGAAACCTATCATGCTTAACCTAGCCAAATTCAAGGTGCAAAACACATGATTCAGGCAGGCTTCAAAAGAACACTTGAAGTTTCTGACCTGAACCATAACACCAGCTCCCCATTTCCATGAATTTGGACACAGTAGACTATTAATGATGGGTTAAAAAATTTTTCATCAGTGCTGATATGCTATATTTGTACAGTTGGGCTTTGCTTTGGTTTTAAAGACAGTCAATTGTAAGTGGAGAGTGCCTCAGGTATTTGGCTCTTAGGTTGGGACCCCTGATTAACATTAGGAATGAAGGGAATCACATTGGCAACACTGCTAGCTGGAGTATTGTGGTGGGGAAGAGGAGGGATGGTAATGGTAGCTCATTAATGGACAATTGCAAATCATGGCCCTATTTAATCACCCACTTGCTTGACATCAGCAGAAAAGGATTTGGGGCAAAATGTAAAATGGAATACCAGCAAAAGATGAATTCTTTCTCCAGGGAATCTCCATTATCCAGAGTCAAGAAATTAGGTGGATAACTGAGAAAAGCACCATCTGAGGGGTGACTTGATAGAGATGTACAAAATTATGAGGGGAAGAGTTAGCGTGAACATGATAAAATAGTTTTCCTTGGTGGAGAATTCTAGAACCAGGGGCATAGATTCAAGATAAATGGCAGCAGGGATAGAGGGAACGTGAGGAAAATTTTTTTACACCAAGGGTGGTGGGTGTCTGGAATTCACTATCCAAGTTGGTGGTGGAGGCAGTAACCCTTAATTCTTAAAGTAAGAAGTCTCACAACACCAGGTTAAAATCCAACAGTTTATTTGGAATCACAAGCTTTTGGAGCATTGCTCCTTCACTCACCTGATGATTCCAAGTAAGTCTTTAGTAATTTAACCTTCTTATTACTTCCCACCCCGATCCAATGCTGGCATCTCCACATCTTTTAAAAAGTACCTGGATCTGCACCTTAAGTGCTGTAAGCTATAGGGCTATGGGCCATGTGCAGGAAGATGGGGTTACAAGGGACACATAAGTGTCCTTGAGCTGGGATTGGCAAGGTGGGCCGAACAGTTAGTGCTGTAATTTTTCTAGGCTTCTAAGGTTCCCTCTAAACTTCCCATGTTGGGACCACAAATTTGCTGTCATTATTCTGAAAGAGTTAATGGGCAACATGTCAGCTCAGTAACTATCACTGTTGGCTGTGCAGTTATAGGGACCCAAGTCAGATCTCCGGCTTGGGTCAATGTCTGTGGGAGTTTACACATTCTCCCCGTACTTGCATGGGTTTTCTCCAGGTGCTCTGGTTTCCTCTCACACCCCAAAACGTGCTTTTAGGCTGACTGGTGTCAATAAATTGTCCCTGAATTGGGTCTCCCTTAATCTGGCACACATATAATTCCCTGGATTTGCATTCCTTTATTGTGGAGTCCATGATACGTAGACAAAAGTCATTGGTAGAAGAAGGATTGGAATGAGGTATTCACTGAGTGTTAAAATGGGTGGCGTGGGTTTGTAGGGCCAAAGGGTCTGTTTCCTGTGCTGTGTTGTTCTTTGTTCTTTCTTTAATGTTGAACAACAAAAAGAACACTTGATATTCATGTAACAACTTTTTAACATAATAAACTATCCCAAGATGCTTCATGGGAGCTTTATAAAACTAGATTTGGCATTAAGCCTTGTAAAGGAAAACTAGGGCAGATAAAAACAAGTTAATTTTTTAAAGAAGTGTCTTAAAGGAAGAAAGAGAGGAATTCCAGAACTTAAGACTCAAGAAGGAAGGCCAACAAGGGGTGAGGCACTCAAAATCAGTGATGCCAGAGTATTGTGGGGCTAGGGTGGACTACACAGATAAGGAGGGGCAAGGCCATTGTTGAAGGGATTAAAAACAAGGATAAGAATTCCAAAATTTGTCTTTGTGAAGTGTCTCTTCTTGTGATTTTAGCACATCCCAGGGTACATTATGGTCAATGAAGTGTTGTTGTCCTCTTGTACAATGTTGTAATTTGGAAAGTGAGACAGTCAATTTGTGCAGAGGAAGGGCCCACAGATAATGATGTGATAATGACAAGGACATCGGTTTTAGTGATGTTGATGGAGGTATAAACATTGGGATTAGGGCCCAGAAGACCATAAGATATAGGAGCAGAATTAAGTCATTCAGCCCATCGAGTCTGCTCCACCATGATATGATTCTCACTCCTATTCTCCTTCTTTCTCTCTGTAACACTTGATCTCCTTATTAATCAAGAGCCTACCTATCTTTGTCTTAAAGGCACTCAGTAACTTGGACTCCACAGCCTTCTGTGGCAATGAGTTCCACAGGTTTGCCACTATCTGGCTAAAGAAATTTCTTCTCATCTTGGTTTTAAAGGAGCATCCCTTCACTTGTAGGATGTTGCCTCAAACTCTAGTCTCTCCCACTGGTGGAAACATTCTCTCTACGTCCACTCTATCTAGGCCTCCAGTGTTTTATAAGTTTCATTTAGATCCCTCCTCATCCTTCTAAACTCCAATGAGTACAGACCAAGAGTCCCCAACCGCTCCTCATATGACACACTTTTCATTGCTGGGATCATTCTTGTGTGCCTCCTTTGGACCCTTCCCAGGCCAGCTCCTTCTGGGGCCCAAAACTGCTCACAATATTCCAAATGGGGTCTGACCAGAGCCTTATACAGCCTCAGCATTACATCCCTGCTCTTGAGTTCTAGCCCTCTAGAAATGAACACAAACATTGAATTTGCTTTCCTAACTTGACTGAACCTACATGTTAACTTTAAGAGACACCAAAGATAACTCTCCTGATTTTCTTCACGATAGTAGCGTGGGATCTTTACTACCTGCCTGAAAGAGTAGAGATTCTGGAATTTTCTTTCACCCGGAAGACAGCACGTCACAGTCCTGCAACGGAGTGTCAGTCGAGATTTCTATGTTCAAGTCTCTGGGACTTGAACCCACAACTTGCTGACTCAGAGACTCACAGGGAAACAGCTGACACTATTACTATTAATGATTTATTAATGACTTCCTGGTTTGTGGCCCTGATAATGTGCGCACACACAACAATGTAACTGAAACGTTTAGTGAGAGTCTGCACAGTCAGCCTTATTATTAGGAAGTGAGCAAGCAGCGTGAGTCTAATGCAAACACCACAGTGAGCCTGCCTCAGGTTCCAGGAAACCCTTCCAGCAGCAGCAGCAGGTTTTCACTTCCATCCCCAGTGCTGTGGGCATGCTCAATAGTCCCAATAACCTCTCAACCATTCAACCCAGCAAATGTTAACACTTGGCTCAGGGTAAGATGCAGATAGAGAGAGAGAGAGCCCTGGTGATCTGCCAATCTGCACCCCGCTGTCTGTTTTTAATCATTCTCTTTGGTAAACAAAAGCGGGACAAAATGCCAAGCCAAGAATTAAGCGAATGTTTGTTTGCATTCCCGAAGTAGAATTCGGCAAATAGACTTCACAATAGTTGAGGAGTTTCATTTCTTTTCTTTGGTAATTCCCTTCTTAATGCACTCGCCCGCAGTCCTTCCGTGGGCTAATAGATCAATCCCATTTAAAATGATTGGATTTGTAACTGGATTGAAGTAGCCAAGATGGAACTTCACACAAATGTGTCAAAAGTCACAAAGGATTGTGAATGTAGCCCTGTCCATCACACAACCCAGCCTCCCATCCACTGATTCTGTCTACACTTCCCACTACCTTGGCAAAGCAGTCAACATAATGAAGGACCCCTCGCACCCCAGACATTCTCTCTTCCATCTTCTCCCGTCGGGAAAAAGATACAAAAATCTGAGATCACATACCAACTGACTCAAGAACCGCTCCTTCCCTGCTGCTGTCAGATTTTTGGAAAGACCTACTTCACATTAGGCTGGTCTTTCTCTACAGCCTAGCTGGAACAGTAATACTAAATTCTGCATCCTCTTCTTTTCATTCATTCTTCTCTATGCACACTTTGAATGGTGTGGTTTGCCTATATAGTTCACAAAAACAATGCTTTTCACTGTCCCCAATATATGTGACAATAACAAATCAAATCAAATCAATGTGCTCCTGGGGAAAAAAATAAACTCCTTGCTGTCGCAGAGTAGCAACCTTTAAGCCAAGGAGCTGGAAGGTGCTAATGTCTGTAACTATTTCATTAAAGTTTCATTGAGCTACATATAAACACTTCCTGTTTGGATCAGTGATGCTGACTAATTGTCAGTGTTATTATAATTAAAGTAACAGATCTATTTCTGCAATATGAACTTAAAACTGTTGAAATCCACACAGTCTATGATGTTCTGCAATTAGAATGAAAAATGATAATGTAAGCTTGTCACACTGTAATTGCACCCTCCTTCCAGTAGCAATGCTGTAGCACTTCAGTCTGTAGGATAGAGACTCCAATGCTCCAACCAACTCCACTTCTCCTCATCACTTTCACCCCACTTCCATTTATTTCATTTCATTTCTTCTTTTCATTTCATTCATCCATTTTTATCATTCCTCAGTCCCACTTCCATTTTTCCAATTCTCCATTCTCACCCTCCATCATGCCCCCAACATTTCCACCCTCCACTGCCCATCCCCCACTTCACTTCAAGTAGTCTGTCAGCATTCTGTACCTCTGTTCTGCCATTAACACATTCTGACTACTTAATGGACACTCTTAGCAACCTTCTCAGCTTTCTTCATCATCTACATTCCCTTTGTCATACTACAGTCCCCCTCCACCCTAACCCTGATAGGATAAATTCTCCTCTGATTGTCTTTGTTCTTAGCACTGACAAGGGTCATCCGGACTTGGAACGTTGGCCCCATTCTCTGTCTCTACAGACGCTGTCAGACCTGCTGAGATTTTCCAGTATTTACTGTTTTGTTTCAGATTCCAGCATCCGTAGTATTTTGCCTTTATCGTGGAATGTTCAGAGTGTGTCAGAAAGAAAAAGGCAGGGATTTTAACCTCCCTGAGAAGAAAAGTTACAAAGCTAATGAGATAGGAATTAATCGAATAATCAGATATTGGATTCAGTAAAGTTATCAGTTTAGAGAGGTGCTAGGGAAGATTGTGTTTAGAAAGCTCATTTGTGCTTCTGCAGTTGAAGAAGCAATGGGTTTAGTAGCATTTGCATGTCTCGGGGACAAATACGATTGAGAAAGAATCTCAGAAATTCACCAGAAAAAAACTATGTGCAGTTGTGCTTGGGCTAAGCGAGAAGCCTTTGTGTCAAGCTCATGGTAACTCTTCACTGGTTTATGTATTTGTAAGGATATTGTTGGGTAAAGGAATTGTGTGAATTTGAATCATCTACTTGTTTGTATTGAAATCATTCTAACGTCTTCATCCGGCATCATTACCTCATTTTCTTTGTCAAATTCTTTATATTAAAAGCTCATCAGCAGACTCATGTGAATTTGTTCAGTAACTTTCTTCCACAGTTAGGATCTATCAAGCCAGGTTTCACTCTGGAATCTGACCTATCCGGTCTAAATATCAGCTGGGATTGCAATTATTTGCAGTATCTACAGTTAACTTCTGTGTTTCATGTACAAGATCACACAAATTCTTCTATGTCACAGCATTCTATACTCTCCCTTCATTTAAATATTTCACCTCTCTTCTTTCCTTCCTACCAAATGGACATCATTACATTTTTCCACATTATACTCCATCTGCCAAATCTCTGCCCGCTCATTTAACCTATCCCAATCCCCTTGTAAGTTCTTCACATCTTCTTCACAATTTGATTTTGTATCTATCTCTATCATGAGCAACTTTGGTGTCAAGTTCTGTTTTGTCAGAAAGATTGTTCCTAATGTAGGGGAATTCAGAACTAGGGGTCATAGTTTGAGAAAAAGGAATAAAACATCTAGAACCGAGGCAAGGAGAAATTACGTCACCCAGAGGGTGGCAAATTTGTGGAATTCGCTACCACAGAGTAGTTGTGATCAAAATGTTGTCTGATTTCAAGAAGAAATTAGATATAATTCTAGGGGCTAAAGGGATATGGGAGAAAGGGGTGAACCAGGATACTGAATTTGATGATCAGCCATGATCATAATGGATGGTGGAGCAGGCTTGAAGGGCCGAATGGCCTACTTATGCTTCTAATTTCTATGTTTCTATGTCTTGGGTGGTATGGCGGCACAGTGCAATAGTGTTTAACCCTGCTATCCCACAGTGCAAGAAACCAGTTCAATTCCTGGCTCAGGAATTGTGGAGTCTGCATGTTTTCCCCATGTTTGCTTGCGTTTCCTCTGGGTCGTCTGGTTTCCTTCCACAGTGCTGGTTAGGTGCATTGGCCATGTTAAATTTTCTTTGTGTACCCAAACAGGCACCAGAGTGTGGCAACTAGGAGATTCTCACAGTAACTTCATTGCAGTGTTAATGTAAGCCTACTTGTGATATTAATAAATAAATTTAAAACTTGTATAGAGAGCATGATCTCATAATATTAAGGAATTTGTCAAAGTGTCAGGAGGAGTTCAGGTCGGAGTTTGTGATAGAAGTTAATCTTAGGCACTGACGTATTAAAGGTGGTACTATATTGTTCACCTGGTTTGTATAACATCTAATTTATGTTTATTTCTTTCAAGGGATGTGGACATCACTGACAATTCCATTGGCTGCAATGGAACTGAATATTGTCAGACCTGTGTAACAGGTAGCTTAGGCTTGTTTTAGATTGAGATACATTACTATTTGGTGAAATTGAATTCCTATGCTTATTTTTATACTACTTTTTCAACTGGGATGTCTTGAGATTAACAGAACGAAGACCAAAGCTGAGATTCAGTTCAAGACATCATCAAAAGCTTATTAATGGTGACAGGGAACACTGTGAATCTGGCAGCCAAAACGCAAGTTTAGACTCAGTGCTTTAGCCCTTGGATGTGATTGTTTTAATCAGGCTTCCAAAGATTGAAAACATTCTACATAAGTCTTTCAACGGAGATTCCATCAAATGGAATAGAACATTACCCTTATCCAGCAACTTACATTGGCTCACAGTAATCGCACACAGAGATCCAGACACAAACTTCTTTAGAAGTTACAAGACTACCTGACAGCTCATGTTGAATTTGAAATTATTGTGATGCTGGGCTGTGTTCATTCTGAAAGTAGAGTAAGAAGTCTCAACACCAGGTTAAAGTCCAACAGGTTTATTTGGTAGCAAATGCCTCTAGCTTTCGTAGAGCTTCTCCTTCGTCAAGTATGTGGGAGTTCTGTTCACAAACAGGGCATATAAAAACACAAACTCAATTTACGTAATAATGATTGGAATGTGAATCTTTACAGCTAATCAAGTCTTGATAAATGTTTTAATTTAATTAAAAAATTAAATTCCTTAATGATGCATTGAACTGAAGTCAAGTCTGTCTGTAAATAGAAGGTTGCATGGGACTCTTTTTCAAAGATGGACCAAGGAAATCTCAACGTCTCTCAGACAACATCACAAGAAGAACTGATTATTAGCAAACTGCAACTTGTGAGAGCTGGCTGTGCGCAAATTGGTTGCCACACTTCCTACATTAAAACGATGGCTATAACCCAAAGATACTTTGGTTGTCAACCATTTTAGGATGTTCTGAACTTATGATGCGCTGTATGGGATGCGGGGGTGACACATTGGAACAGTGGTTAGTGCTGCTGCCTCTCAGAGCCAGGGACCTGGGTTGGAACCCTTGATTGGGTCATTTTCTATGGGGATTCTGCGTATTCTCCTCGTCTGTGTGGGTTTCCTTTGGGTGCTCCAATTTCCTCCCACAGTCTGAAATTTGTGCTGGTTAGGTGCATTGGCCATGCGACACTCTCCATCAGTGTACCCAACAGGCAGCGGAGCGTGGCAACTTGGGGATTTTCCACAGTAACTTCATCGCCGCGTTAATATAACCCTGCCTGTGACACTAATGAATAAACTTTAAACTTTATATCAAGGCAAGGCAACTAGGTTCGATTTTCTGGCTTGGGTCACTGTCTGTGCAGAGTCTGCATATTCTCCCCATGTTTGCGTGGGTTTCCTCCAAATGCTTCGTTTTCCTTCCACAGTCTGAACGATCTGCTGGTTAGGTGCATTGGCCAGGCTAAATTGAACCTCGTGGCAGGGGGATTAGCAGACTAAATACATGGTGATAGGACCTGGATGGAATTGTAGACGGTGCAGGCTGAATGGCCTCCTCCTGCACTGTAAGGATTCCATGATTTTATGAAGTATTTTTAAAATCTCAGTGGTCAACACTTCTCCAAAATGTTTCACTTTCGCCTGTGCCAGACTGGAATAGAACCAATAAATCCAGTGACAGCTTGACAGAATGGTGGAAATGCAGATCTCTATGATACCGGAATATAGTGGAACTGATTGTCTCCAGTTCAAAATAAAAGCAATGGTGAGCGAAGCTGGCACTTGAGATTGTAGCTTTCTAATACCTGCAGTGGAGCCTGCTTAAACTGAGAAATCCCTATTGCCTCTTGACGATTTAACCTAATAAGGACAGTAAGAGGGTTGGTACCTTGAGGTGACACACACGGTATAATTGGGACTTCTGTTGTTGTTTTCAGACAAGCTGTTTGCACGCTAAAGGGGTTGAATCGTTGGCAAATATAAGAGTTTAATTATTCACAATCACCCTTCATTCGCGCTAGGACAGCAAGGAGCTCAGGTGCTGGGCAATCTATTGGATTTCTGTGTCACTAGTGACTGTATCATTGAGAGAGACGCATAGGCCTGGAGGGGGGGTTGTCCCCAAGAGGAATGGGGGCACCTGGTCCCATCCTACAGATGTGATCCTCTGACCCTGCTAATATCCTCAGATCTGCACCTTAAATTAGAAATTTACAGTGTGCCGCAGAATGAACTATTTAAAATCAGAAGCAAAAGGGCTAACCGTCCCCAAGCACTCAAACCATTGTGCCTGTTTCAGGGAAACCTTGAATTAAGCAAAGGATTAAAGCAATTAAAAGGAGAAGATTAACTACATTTCTCCCATCAAAAAAAAACAATGCTTTATCGGGTGGCACAGTGGTTAGCACTGCTGCCTCAGTGCCAGGGACCCGGGTTTGATTCTTAGCTTGGGTCTTGTATGTGTGGAGTCTGCACATTCACTCGGTGTCTGCATGGGTTTCCTCCGGGTGCTCCAATTTCCCCCACAGTCTGAAAGACGTGCTGTTTGAGTGCATTGACCGTGCTAAATTCTCCCTCAGTGAACCCGAATGGGTGACAGATTGTGGCGACTAGGAGACTATCACAACGACTTCTTTGCAGTGTTAATGTAAGCCTATTTGTGACATTAATAAATAAACTTCAAAACCTAAAAACTCAGAATTAGGAATACCCAGGACGGAATTATTGAGTGACTCTAATCATATACAAGGTAATCAAATTCTAAGATATAAAGCGTGGGGTTCTCCCAAAAAAATTCTAATTACCAAATTTGTGTAAAAACTGGATACTAATGAGATGGAAATCAACTGTACGGAGGGAGCTCTGCTAGGGTGGGAGGCAAGTGGGGAGCTCTGC
The DNA here is from genome assembly GCA_024679065.1 of Sphyrna mokarran. Taxonomy (NCBI): domain Eukaryota; kingdom Metazoa; phylum Chordata; class Chondrichthyes; order Carcharhiniformes; family Carcharhinidae; genus Sphyrna; species Sphyrna mokarran. The sequence goes on from JAGIQG010000016.1 coordinate 66,285,243, forward strand.
AGACAATCAGCACTGGGGAAAGTCTGTAAATGGGGCTGTGATCCGGAGGTGATTTGTGGGGAGGGGAGCTGTGTGGATGGGGGTGGGGGGGTGATGGCAGTGATCGGCAGGGTTGGAGGGGAAGGAATGGCATAGGGACTGATTGGTAGGATGATGTCTGTTTGGGAGGGGGTGCGGGGGGACAACAGCTGGTGGAAAAACCCAACACCATTCTCCCCAATTTTCTGACTTGTTCAGTACTTCAAATCCTTTTCATAAGACCGCACCACTGAAATATTAAATTAAAGCTACATTATTTCTAATGTTTACCAAAGCAAATAGAAATCCTTTACTTTGCTCACACCTTCTGTCATTTACTTACAAAAGCTTTGCAAACCATAAAAACCTTTTATTCCCCTTTTGAAATTTAATGGCTGAAAAAAGTAGGTTCCTAATATAAATTCTTAAACCTTACTTATGTACTTGACTGTAGTTTAATCACAAATGCATGCATTTAGCATCTATACCCTTTTTCATCTCTCAACTCTTTAGACAAGCTGATTCCATTAACCTTTCCCCAGCTTAATTGAATCATTTACACATACGCACACGGACTCACAGCTTTCCTCGTAGACTAATGCAATATGCCCCCAAAATATAAACAAAAATATCAACATACAGGATGTCTGTGGGATTGCAGCCGTTATCTCTCCCAGGAACATAGTCGAGGCAATGCAGATATCTTTGGATTAGCAATGAATGTATGCTTAAGGAACTAACATGCTCCAGAATCTTTGAATTGGTGACCTTGTCCCACCAGGAGATTAATAGGGTACAGAAATAGAACAGAAAGGCACACATTGGCACTGCTGATTAGCACTGCTGTCTCATCGCACCAGGGAACCAGGTTCAATTCCAGCCTCGGGTCAATATTGTTGTGGCGTTTCCACATTCTCCCCATGTCTGCGTGGATTTCATCTGGATGCTCCAGTTTCCTCCCACAGTCCAAAGATGTGCGGGTTAGGTTGATTGGCCGTGTTAAATTGACATTTAGGGCCCTATTTTACCATTGCATTGTGCCTGTTTTCAGTTAATTGGCCATGCTAAATTGATTCTAGTGTCAGATGGATTAGCTAGAGTCAATATGTCAGGGGGTTACGGGAATAGAGCCTGGGTGAGATGTGGTAAGTGGGGCCAAATGGCCTCCTTCTGAGGTTTAGGGATTCTATGATTCTATATCTGAGACAGCAGGTATGGAAAATGATCAGCTTAGCCTGGCATAGTGTGTATCAGACCCCCTTGTGGATCAAGTAAAGTGAAGTAGCAGAAAGGTCCAGAGCTTAGAGCAGTGATTCCCAGTGAGTGTACCATGGAACACTGGAATGCAGTGAAGATCCCTGCCAAGTGTGCAGAAATAAAGATTCAAAATTCAAGTAATTAAACTAAAACTAACCTTCGTCCTCAACTCGATAATTTGCACCTCCAAGACCCGAAGAACCTTGAGCCTCCCGTGTATGCAGCAACTGGGAAAAAGCCACATTCACGCCGTTTTGATTTTGTTTTAGGCCCATGTGCATTGACCAACAGGACTTGGAATTGAAGAATAAGGTTCTCATGCGTCTGCACTAGAAGTTAAAACTCAAAAAGGATGTAAAAACCCTGGGAGAAAGGACAGAGAGAAGTTAAAAAAATAAGCAGGTGTGAGGATAGGGAGAAGTGAAAAACTAAGTTCCTAGTAAGGAAAAAAAACAGAGAAAATAGGAGACATGCCCCAAAATATTTTTGTTGTGTGGAGGTGGGTCATGACATATAATAGATTGGGAGCTACTGGCTTCGAGACTTGGCAGCTAAAAACAGTGCTGCCCCACCAGTGAACAAAGAACAAAACAGCACGGGAAACATGCCCTTCGGCCCAACGAGCCCGTGCCGCCACCCCGCTGTTCCCAACTCTACCTGTGATCCCTGTCTACGTTTATAGATCTATGGATTAAAAACCAAATTTGAGACAATTTAGGGAGAATTTGTTTTGCCAATTAGCCTAAGAGCACATCTTTGGGATGTGGGAGGAAACCGGAGCACCCGGAGAAAACCCACGCAAGCACGGGGAGAATGCGCAAACTCCCACAGACACAGGCCCAAATCCATGTACCTGCTCTGCACAGCACAGCGATAGTCACTGAGCTGTCGTGTTGCCCATCAAATGGTCCAAGGATGGTCAAGGATGGGCTAGGGCTGGAGTACCCCCATCCCTCAATTGTCCACTCATCCATTCACCAACCCTGCAGTGGAGGCACTGATCTATGCAGACCGAGAAACTCTAAATAAGTTTTGAAAAGTTATTGATGAAGAATTAACTGAAAGAGATAGTTGGACAGTCCCGGAGCTAATTTTTACTTGTTTACATGAAGTGGGTGTGAAGGTTGGAAAGTTTTTGAGCGAGGGCTAATATTAGCATATCTCGGAATGTCAGTATTTCCTGACATCTGGTGCCGTTAGAGGAGCCAGAAAATCTAAAGATTAATGTTTGAGACACACTGATTAGTTCTGTTGGTTGACAAAGAGTTTAAATGAGCCCCCCTGTTTAGTGATGGTATGTTCAGATGCAGCTTTATTGATACCTGGTGTTCCCCAGTGAAGAGTTACCTCCACTTCAGCCAGTTGAAAGGAAAAAGTGCAAGGTTGGTTGGGGGGTAGGGAGGGGGTTGTGGGTTGGTTTCAGACAGCATTCTGATTCTACCTTGTGCAGCCAATGGAAGGTTGATGGGTAAATGAGCTGTGAGGATTGGAGACCACACACAAATTGGAAGTGGCCAGCAAGCAGCTGGTCTGAGCCGCAGAATCAAGGGGTTCATTAAAACTCCACAACTGAGAGGATGACATTCAATATCCACCAGAGGACTGTGCTGATATTTGAGGCAACACCCAGTGGCTTTAGATTGGCAGGTGAACAAAGCCCGCGTCTTCTTTGACTCCGACCTCTAGGCTCAATCAGAAAAGTCACCAACACAGATTTGTCGTTGATAACATCTGCATCTTCCTCTTTACGGTGAGAGAAAAATTAAATGCAATGGCAACAGACGATGACTTCTATCATCCTGCACTAGTTAATTGCCTCAATGCTTCTTGGCTTCTTCGCAGACCACCCCATACCCTCTCCATCAAATAAGCTGCTTACTTTTCATTCCATAGCATCCCTTTTGTCCTTTGTAACCTCAGCCCATCTGCTACTGAAGCGTGTTTTGTACCTTTATGGCCACGGTTGCTCCAACAGGCTCCTGGCCAGCCTCCCATGCTCCACCCACCTCCAACTTCAGCTCATCTACAGATCTTGCCTCTATGCACAAGGTCCCACTCACCCATCATTATTAACAGCTATTGATTAGTTCCTGGGACTTTAATGTCTCAAAAAAGTATTATTCTGTGTGATTTTTTTATGGCCTGTCCCTCCCAACATGAAAGAAAGATTAACATTCACGTAGTATCTTTCAGAACCTCAAAACATCCCAAAGAAACTCACCAAACTTCCTTCAACAGTGCCTCCCAAACTAGCGATTCTGCCATCCCTCAGGACAAAGGCAGCAGTTACATGGGAACACCTTCACCACCTGGAAGTTCCCCTCCATTCCTTTACTGTCACTGATTCAAATATCTGGATATCCTCCCTAACTGCACTTTGGGTGTACCTACACCAGATGGACTACAACCGCTTAAGAAGGCGGCTCATCACCGCCTTCTTGAGGGACAATTGAGGATGGAAGATAAATGCCTCACCAGATGCTCATATTCAATGATTGTTAGAGGAAATTAGGATAATCTGATATTAAAAGACTAATGAGTTGAGGTAGACTAATTTGAGAATAAATGCAATACAGAAAAAGTTATAAAGTACCTGAAAATACAGAGATACAAATGCATAGAAACACATATAACCACTATTAGAGATTTTAAATATGTACTTTTGAAACTTTCTGTACACCTTGGCCAAATATAGACTGCCCCCCAGGCATAGTGGGAAGAAACTAAGTGAGATGAATTCAATTCTTTAAGAACTGTACAACCACAGAGCAAATTTTTCATTAATATAGATTACAAGTTCCCAGATACTAACATGAATGGAGCAATTTAATTTCTACTGATAAGAAATGCTTAGCAGAATGTGAAGTCTATTCTGTCTGTAAGAATGTGAAGTCTATTCTCGCAATTTTGAACTCTATGATCTACATAATTGAGAGACAGTGGGAAAGTTACCATTGGACTCCATTACTTACATCATTGAAGTTGCAAAGAGACAAGTGGGCGGGAGCTTCTGGATTCTAGGACCAATGAATTTTCATGCTGCTAGAGGCTGGATATAATTGGCCAATGTAAATAATCTATATTAACATGATTGGTCCATCCTATTAAGATGGGCAGATTAGTCGGACAGATGATTTCTGAAAAAGTAAATTTGCAAAACATCTTGATAATGTAATGAGAGTAATTTGAGCTGCCTCAAAATGCTCTCCTTCCATTGTGGAATCAGACCTGGGTGATAAAATACGTCCTCAAACCAGAATTACTGTCCCTGGTGAGTTCTTTGTATTTGTTGAGCTGTATGAATGAAGAAAATCTCCTGCATGAAGACAGCATAATATCTAAGTCTCTGAAAAACTCCTACAATAATAGAATACATATAAAAAAAGGGCAATTTAGTGTTATTTGAACTGTGGTCACTGCTGTAATGTAGCAAATGCAGCAACCAATCTACACAAAGCAGGTTCACACAAATAACAATGAGGCAATGACCATTAAATCTGTGACTGTTTACATCCTCACATTCTTCTGACAATTGTAGAGTGGTACAGTGATTCACACTGCTGCCTCACAGCACCAGAGACCCATGTTTGATTTCAGGTTTGGGTCACTGTCTGTGTGGAGTATGCACATTCTCCCCATGCCTGCTTGGGTTACCTCTCTGGTTTCTTCTCACAGCCTAAAGATGTGCAAGTTGGGTGGATTGGCCATGCTAAATTGCTCTTTGGTGTCAAGGGGACTAGCTAGAGTAAATGCATGAGGTTATGGGGATAGAGCCTGTGGAAGGCTGAATGGCCTGTCTCTTCACTGTAGGATTCTATGAATAGACCCCCTCCATCACCTCAGAACTCTGTGGTTGAATAACCAACATCATTGGCCTATGTTGGTTTGCATATCTGGAAATTCAGTGCTCTCAGTCCTTAAAGGAGACAAACATCAGTTCCCATATATTTTAATCTTGGGCTTTATGACATGAATTACATGATAACCTGCATTTGCTCCCAGGCATTTATCAATTTATCTGGAACCTGGCTGAATGACTCATTTATGCTGAAGAGTGTAACTTAGTCCAAGATGTCTATTGTTGATTGAATGGGTCATACTTACCTACCGATTCCCTGAACTGGAAAATCTATGTGAACCATTCCTGATCAGCGACACTGATCAGATCAGATACTCCAGGGTATATCATGCTTTTAGCATGGTCCCTAACTTTATTTGATTTTGGTATTAATGCAAGCATAAAGTGTTTCACTCGAAGTGGGATTCTATTGACCTCTAGGATGGTTTTATTAAAACAAACTTTATTTAACAACAAGTTAGAATATAACGAAAAGAATTAGCATAATTTTTACCAATTGAACTACTTAAATATGATAAAGTATAATTCTTTATCTATCTCTAAAGTTCCAAAGTTCCAATTTAAGCAATATTCCCATAGGCATAATGCTTCTTCATAAATGGCACAAAACAGATATGCTCATGGTTCCAACATTTTAAAATCTCTGGACAGATACAGAAAGACATTTGCCTTCTGACTCCCATACAGCAGCTTTTAGAGAAAGTTCTACCTTCCAGCAGCAGAACTTCAAAGAAAAAGACTTAATTTCTGGTGGATCACAGTCTCTAAGTAGAAAGAGTTACTTCTATTTACAATTCCCAAGCAGCAACTGAACTGGGTTTCTCCCTGTGAGCCTTGCCCCATCCAGCTGTAAAAACACTGGGGCAAAACATAATAATCCTGTATCAGTACAGATTAAAATAAACCTTCCAGTAGTTAAGATCGATTATGATGCTGCAATAACAACAGGGGATGCCAGCTACAAACAAAATGGCAACAATAAATAGAAGTGACTGCTAAAATAAATCCTGCACAAGAGATATGACACAAATCCATTTCTTAAAGGCACGGTATTATCACAACACTCACTGTTTAAATTTTAGTGAGTCCTTGACCATCACTGTCTGACTTGGTGCAGAATTTTAAGGTCCCATCACAGTGGGACTAATCCATAAAATGCAGCGAGCCATTCAAATCTCCTTTAACTTTGGCGGGACTGCAAGATCCTGCCAGTGGGAAGGACCATGAAATTCTGCCATGAATCCAGGAAGGAGGAAAAAAAATGTAATGATAAGGGTTTAACATTGGAGCTAAACAAAGGAAGCGGAACTCTGATGAGATCTTGGGAAGGTGGGAGTGAGGGGGTGGGGGGGAAACCTGCTGGTCGGAGGTCCCAGAAAATCCTGCCCTATGTCTTTAAACAATTACAGCTGAAATTCTCCGGTCTCACACATGCTGCTAACAACTGCCAGAGAGAATGAGAATTTGACACTCAGCCAAATCTCTGTTCACAGCAGCGGGACTGGGGAATCCCAGCCATGGGCGAGAACAGAGAATTCCAGCTTAAGTTGTATTTCTCCAAGCCACTTTTCAACAATTAAAGATTCTACCCAATTTCAATCCCTACTCTTCTCATCTATATGCCAAAGGCCTAGGGGATCCTGTCTCTCACAATATTCCTGACCCTTGAGAAAAATCTCTTGGAGACAAGTGGGCTTTCTTCTGCATATGGTGGACTTTGGCAATTGCAGAATAGGGCGGCACTTTAGCAATATTGCTGGGAAATAGAATGTAGGTTGCAGGGATAGGGCTAGAACAGAAAGACTCAGGATACTGAGGAATTCACTGCTCCCTCAAAGTTCAGAAGAAGAATTGTGGGAAGTCACTAAACTATTAATCCAGAAACTCAGTTAATGTTCTGGGCATCCGGGTTCGAATCCCACCATGGCAGATGGTGGAATTTGAATTCATTTTTAAAAACTGGAATTAAGAATCTACTGATGACCATGAATCGATTGTTGGAAAAACCCATCTGGTTCACTAATGTCTTTTAGGGATGGAAATCTGCCGTCCTTACCGGGTCTGGCCTACATGTGACTCCAGAGCCATAGCAATGTGGTTGACTCTCAACTGCCCTCTAAGAGTAACTAGGGATGAGCGATAAATATTGGCCAGCCAGTGATGCCCATATCCCACAAATAAATAAAAAAAAATGACCTTCAAACCTGGGGAAGATTGTCACAATTATAATATTCTCTGCAACATCGAAGACTGAAAAGACACTGAAGGTCCGAGACTTCTAAATTACATTTAGAAAAATCCTAAAAGACTGTCGGGAAAAGAAGAAAAGATGATTTCCCAATGATTTTCCAGGAAGGATGTCTACTTTTTGTAGGCAGTGATGGGACACTTTCCTCTATATAAGATTGCTCCACAATGGGGTGATGGAAAGAATTGTTGAAGTTATGGAGACAGAACAGCCTCTCTTTCCATAATGAGACAAATTTTCTGCAGATAATTAACTCTGGGACAAAATTGCTGGACGGAATTCCGCAACTTCAGAAGTGCTAAAGATTCCTCCTCAGCCTTTGGGCTGGCCAGAGGGGAGGAATCTTTCACTGGGACTGAGGAATGAGAATTAATTGTCAATCATCACTGATCAGTATGTAGCAATGTAGCAGTGTGATCCTCCATGGATTCTGACATGGACTCAGGCAAGGCTTTCTCTCTGGAAACAAAAGGTAAACTAGGTGATACATTGGTATGTTGAATGGAGCTAAGATCTGAATGCAGCTCAGCCAATAGAATCACAGCTAATTCCTCTGAAAAGACAACCGTGCTTTCATAAGGAGCATTTATCAACTGGAAAAACACATCAGCCTCAAGGCCCTCAACATCCAAGAGATGAGTCACTGCTCAGGGCTTCTTTCTCACATTTCCTTCTCAGAAAAGGCAATGTAGTTCCAGTAGGTCTCCATGGGAACTGCTGCAGTCTCTTCTCTATCCCCCATTTCTGGCCTAACTTCATGAAGAACTGAGAGATTCAAGGCCTGAGTCTCTGCTCGGGGTCTAGGGAACGACATCTCTGTGGAAGACATAAACTGTCTCAGCTGCTGAAAGCTGAAGTTCCACTGCTCCTAAATGAAAGACTGAAGATTGATGTGTAAATGGCAGTGAACCATTCAAACACTGGCATCATCTGGAATTCCTAGAGGTACACTGCTATGATGGCCATGGGGGAATCATCAATGTGGACCACGGAGAATATAAGATCCCTATTTTGGGTAAATGCGGGCAGTCCCAATAGGGAAAGAGCGGCGGTAGAGTTGGGGGGTGGATTTAAAACCAGCTGACTCCATTCAGGCCAGCAGTTAATAGACTCAGAGCTAACCTGCACTCTATAGCTGTTGAAAGACATTTGGGTATCACTGTAAATAAAATGATGACTAATGATAGAAGACTGTCTTCGGTAAGCTTATTAAAAGCACCAACATTGCTACTCAATAAAGATGTACGTAGAAGAGAATCAGCAATCTGTCACTCCTTGTGGCAATGAGGAGCAATAATCATAGAATCATACAGTCCAGAAGGAGGATATTCAGCCCATTGAGTTTGCATCAACCACAACCTCACCCAGAACTTTTTCCCCTAACCCCTCATATTTACCCTGCTAGTCCCCCCTGATACTAGGGTTAATTTACCCTGGCCAATCAACCTAACCTGCACATCTTTGGACTGTAATGGGAAAACTGGAGCATCGGAAGGAAACCCACATAGACATGGGAAGAATGTGCAAAATCCACACAGACAGTGACCCAAGCCAGGAATTGAACCCGGATCCCTGGCGCTGTGAGGCATCAGTTCTAACCACTGTGCCATCTGCCAGCTGTGATTGGAAGAGCTAAGCCATGTAGACCTTGCCATTTGATGTCTGACAGATGAAGATTCATTGACTGAAGTCAGTTGAGATCACCTTCTCACATTTTAACAGCAGTGCCAGTGTCGATTGTAAAAGTTATATTGAAGCCTTGACCTTGTCTGTGCCTGGCCAATAGTCTAGACTAAGACCATCGACTTCTACTGGAAACTCTGTAGTTTAGATCCCTGCAAGAGACCTTAGTTTAACATTTCACCTGAAAGGCAGTACCTCTGACAGTCCAGCACTCGCTGGGTGCTGCACTGGAGTATCAGTCAGACTGAATATAAAAGTACAAAGTGGAAGTTCATTCATTAGTCACAAGTAAGGCTTAAATTAACACTGCAATGAAGTTACTGTGAAATTCCCGAGTCACCACCCTCCAACACTTGTTCATGTCACTGCACCTAACCAGCATGTCTTTGGACTGTGGGAGGAAAGCAGAGAACCTGGAGGAAACCCATGCAGACACAGGGAGAACGTGCAAACTCCACACAGACAGTGATCCAAGCCGGGAATCGAACCCGGGCCCCTGTCGCTATGGGACAGCAGTGCTAACCACAGTGCCACCATGCCGCCCCATTACATAAAAATATGCAAGTTCCTGAGGTAGGACTCCAGCCCGCGCTGTTTTAGCTGGGAGTCTAACAGTGGGCAAAGACTGAGATCTTCATCAGCTTTGCTCCTTTGCTCTTTTGCTGATTCCTGACGCTGTGCAGCACATGGCGAATCCGTGCCTCTCAAAACTAAAGCACAATCAGAAATCCCAGCTCTCAGCACGCAGCAGCTGAACTGGATCCCTCTGGGGACACAGCAAAGGCAGGCAGAACTTGGGAAGAGTCGCAGAGTGAAGCAGGACAGTTTTTTTTTTTCACAGAGCAGCAATATTTATGTGATTGCAAACTCGGCCGAGATATTCCCGCAGCCCTGCTGATGTGCCAGGAGCCGCAACATTTGATCAGCGCTTCCCCTCAACGCATCAACAAGATGGCCCTGCATTGAAGATGAATGTCTATCAAACAGGGAGCCTCTCCCTCACAATCATAGAAAACCAAACAGATTTCGTAGAATCGTAGGATAACTTCACCACAGAGGAAGGGTATTTGGCCTGTCATGCCTGTTCTTGCTCCCTGGGAAAGCAACCCAGCTAGTCCCATTCCTTTGCCTTTTCCCTACAATCCCGCATGTCCTTTCCTTTCAGATAATTCCTCCTATTGAGAGCGACAATTGAATTCGCCTCCACCACAGTCTCTTTGGGCAACTCTGAATCACTTGCTGAAGGTTTTCCCTTTGTGCCGTCTCTGGTCCCTTCACCAATCGCCTCAAATCCTTGTCCTCTGGTCACCAAACCTTCCCCAATTTGGGATCAAGTGAATTTACCGCAGCCTACACCCCCACATCCCCCATTCCCCCCCCCCTCCCATAGCCGTCTCCCCCTGCCAATGGATCCCTGGGCTGGTGTGGAAGCAAAAACTAAACAATTCAACTGATACACAGTTAGACAGGAAACGTGGAGAAAGAACAGCAAGTGCAAAAAAACGCCTTTTCTTTTGTCAGTGTTGATTAATAGGCGCACTATCGGACTAGGACAAGTTATTTTAAGCAATACAAGGAGGTCACAGGAAAAAGGAAGAGGGTTCAACTTGATTAGCTCACATTCCAATGATACACTGCCCTCTTCGGGTCAAAAGGATTTTGGATCCAATTAAAATATTTGGAGACAAGTTATCTGTTTTTCCCGAAATGGCCTAATTAGTAAACTCGTGTCACTGAACCCCCTTCATACTCCCGGCGGCTGATTAAAAAAGCGATATACTAACTTGAATGGTAGTAAGTTTGGCTTCAACAGCTGCCAGAGGGACGCAGGAGGGAATCTGACAGAATTGAGAGGAACCCTAGATTTACATCCCCAGTAATCTTACTGTCTGGACACCGCAATAGGGGGTTAAAATTGGGCAGACTGTCAAACCAAAAGCACAAGTGATCCCGTCTGCTTCTCCGTCAGACAAGTTTCCCTCAGCAGAATCTCTCCAGAAAGCTCTGCATTGATGTGGCTGCAGAGAACAATATGGTGCGGCCATTTTGCGGCGTTAGTAAATTATATAGCAACATGTCGCTAGCATCACGTAAAAACCACGGGACTGGCTTATTCAAAAGGAAACACCAGACTATTAAAATTATATAAGATAAAAGCCAAACACTACCGATGCTGGAATCTGAAACACAAACAGAAAATGCTAGAAAATCTCAGCAGGTCTGACAGCATCTGTGGACAGAGAATAGAGCTAATGTTTCGAGTCAGGGTGACCTTTCATTAGAACTGTTTTTATGTTCAACCTTTCTCCGTTGGGAAAAAAATATGGAAGTCTGAGGTCACGTACCAACACAAGAACAGCTTCTTTCCTGCTGCTGTCAGACTTTTGAATATTCTTAACACCACATTAAGCTGACCTTTCTCTTCATCCTATCTGTAACTGCAACATTATATTCTGATTTGATTTGATTCATTATTGGCATGTGTATTAACATACAGTGAAAAGTATTGTTTCTTGTGCGCTATACAGACAAAGCATACTGTTCATAGAGAAGGAAAGGAGACAAAGAACAAAGAACAAAACAGCACGGGAAACAGGCCCTTCGGCCCAACGAGCCCGTGCCGCCACCCGATGTTCCCACTCTACCCGAGATCCCTGTCCATGTTTATAGATCTATGGATTAAAAACCAAATTTGAGACAATTTAGGGAGAATTTGTTTTGCCAATTAGCCTAAGAGCACATCTTTGGGATGTGGGAGGAAACCGAGCACCCGGAGAAAACCCACGCAAGCACGGGGAGAATGCGCAAACTCCCACAGACACAGGCCCAAATCCATGTATCTGCACAGCACAGCAATAGTCACTGAGCTGTCGTGTTGCCCATCAAATGGTCCAGGTCAAGCGTACACTAACGACGTGAAGCAGTAGGATACTCTCGAAAAAATCCAAGAGCAGCCCTCTCACGACCCATCGCGTGTATGCCCCTTGTTAGACAACAAGGTGGACCAAAGCACCTGTAGGATAAAACAAGTACATCAATATCATCATCTATTTACACACTTCCCAGGGACTCCCAAGGCTCATGATCCCTATTTTAAATCAGTTTTCTATACCCCTCCATTCCCATTCTGTTCATGTGCCCATCTAAGTATTTCTTAAATAACTCCAGAGTACCTGCCTCCACCACTTTACTTGGCAGCGCATTCCATACCCCCACCACCCTCTGTGTGAAAAAACTCCCTCTAGCATCCAAATTATACCTTACCCCCCTCACCCTAAGCCCGTGACCCCTCGTGCTATTTGAGTCCATCCTAGGAAAAAGCTTAACCCTGTTTACTCTATCTATCCCCTTCAAAATCTTGTACACCTCTATCAGATCTCCTCTAAGTCTACGTCTTTCTAAGGAAAACAGTCCCAATTTGCCTAATCTCTCCTCGTAACTCAGACCTTCCATACCAGGCAGCATCCTGGTAAACCTCCTCTGCACTCTCTCCAGAGTCTCCACGTCCTTCCGGTAGTAAGGCGACCAGAACTGGACGCAGTATTCCAAATGAGGTCTAACCAGCGTTTTATACAACTGCAACATTAAAGGCCAGCTCTTGTACTCTATACCCCTTCCTATAAAGGCTAACATACTATATGCTTTCTTCACAACCTTCTCCACTTGCTCTGCCACCTTCAGAGACTTGTTCACCTGCACCCCAGGTCCCTCTGCGTTTCTATACTCTTAATAGGTCTACCCTTTATCATATACCTCCCCCTACATTCTTTCTCCCGAAATGCATCACCTCACATTTATCAGGATTGAATTCCATCTGCCATCTATCTGCCCAAGCTACCAGCCTATCTATGTCCTGCTGTATCGCCTGACAATGCTCCTCACTATCCGCAAGTCCAGCCATCTTTGTATCGTCTGCAAACTTGCTGATCACTCCACTTACTCCCTCTTCCAAGTCATTTATATATATTACAAATAGAAGAGGTCCCAGTACTGAGCCCTGCGGCACACCACTAGTGACCGACCTCCAGCTAGAGCAACACCCTTCCACTATTACTCCCTTTCTCCTATTACCAAGCCAGTTACTTATCCATCTAGCTACCTGTCTTTGTATCCCATTTGCCCTGACCTTCTCGACTAACCTCCCATGAGGGATTTTGTCAAACACCTTACTAAAATCCAAATAGACAACATCAACGGCTTGCCCTTCGTCCATTGATTTCGTCACCTCCTCAAAAAATTCTACCAGATTTGTAAGGCACGACCTCCCCTTAACAAATCCATGCTGCGTTTCCCTAATCAGATCGCAACGCTCTAAGTGCCTATATATCCTAACTCTAAGAATCCCCTCCAACAGCTTCCCTACCACTGACGTCAAACTCACCAGCCTATAATTTCCAGGGTTATCCCTACTACCCTTTTTAAACAACGGTACAACATTAGCTATTCTCCAGTCCTCTGGGACCTCACCTGTGTCCAAGGAAGAGACAAAGATTTGTGTCAGAGGCCCAGCAATTTCACCTCGCACCTCCCTAAGCAGTCTGGGATAAATGCCATCAGGCCCAGGAGATTTATCAGCTTTAATGCTACCTAGAAGCTCTAACACTTCCTCCCTCAGTATGGATATTTCCCTCAATTGGTCCACAGCTCCCTCAGAGACAGGAGCTGTCAACAAGCCCCTCTCCTTCATGAATACCGACGCAAAGTATTCATTCAGGATCTCCGCCATTCCCTCAGGCTCTAAGCACAGTTCCCCTCCTCTGTCCCTAAGAGGTCCAATTTTTCCTCTAACCACCCTTTTATTCCTAACATAGGAATAAAAAGCCTTTGGGTTTTCCTTAATCCTATCCGCCAAAATCATTTCATGCCCCCTTTTTGCCCTTCTAACTCCCTGTTTGAGCTCCCTCCTACTCTCTCTATATTCCTTCAATGCTATCTCAGTTTCCAGCTGCTTTGACCTATCATACACTTCTCTTTTCTTCCTAATCAAGTCCTCAATATCCCTAGTAATCCATGGCTCTCTAATCATACCTTTCCCATCTTTCCTCTTGGCCGGCACATACTTATCTTGCAACATTTTCAGTATTCCCTTGAAAGAGTCCCACATGCCTAGCGTGGACTTACCCTCAAACAACCGTTCCCAATCAGTTTCCCTAAGTTCCTGCCTAATCCGACTGTAGTTAGCCTTCCCCCAATTCAGCACCCTGCCCCTAGGGCAACAAGCATCCTTTTCCATCTGAATCCTAAAGTAGACAGTGCAGGATGTAGTGTTACAGTCACAGCTAGGATGTAGAGAACGATCAACTTAGTGCAAGGTAGGCCCAGTCAAAAGTCTGACAGCAGCAGGGAAGAAGCTGTTCTTGAGTCGGTTGGTACTTGACATAGAACATAGAACATTACAGTGCAGAACAGGCCCTTCGGCCTTCGATGTTGCGCCGACCAATTATGAAAAAAGTAATGACCCTCCAAACTAAACCATTCCCTTCTCTTCCATAAACTTATCAACTAAACTCTTAAACGCCACCAAACTTGGCGCATCTACAACTGCCGCAGGCAGGGCATTCCACTCCCTAACCACCCTCTGGGTAAAGAACCTACCTCTGATATCCGTCCTATAACTATCACCCCTTAATTTAAAGCTGTGTCCCCTCGTGCTAGCTTTCTCCATCCTAGGAAAAAGGCTATCACTGTCCACCCTATCTAAACCTCTAATCATCTTATATGTTTCGATAAGGTCTCCTCTCAGCCGCCTCCTTTCTAACGAAAACAACCTCAAATCCCTCAGCCTCTCCTCATAAGACCTGCCCTCCATACCAGGCAACATCCTGGTAAACCTCCTCTGTACCCTCTCCAATGCCTCCACATCTTTCTTATAATGTGGGGACCAGAACTGCACACAATACTCCAAGTGCGGCCGCACTAGAGTTTTGTACAGTTGCAACATGACGTTGCGGCTCCGAAATTCAATCCCCCTACCAATAAAAGCTAAGACTCCGTATGCCTTCTTAACAACCTTGTCGACTTGACTGCCTACTTTCAGGGATCTATGCACATATACACCAAGATCCCTCTGTTCATCAACACTATTAAGAATCCTACCATTAGCCCTAAACTCTACACATTTATTATTCCTGCCAAAGTGCATTACCTCACACTTTTCCACATTAAACTCCATTTGCCACCTCTCGGCCCAGCTCTGCAACTTGTCCAAGTCTCTCTGCAAACTATAACACCCCTCTTCACTATCTACCACTCCACCGACTTTAGTGTCATCTGCAAATTTACTAATCCACCCTTCAATACCCTCATCCAGATCATTTATAAAAATTACAAACAGCAGGGGCCCCAAAACAGACCCCTGAGGTACACCACTTGTCACCGAACTCCACGATGAATATCTCCCATCAACCACCACCCTCTGTCTTCTATCCACTAGCCAATTCCTAATCCAATTAGCTAAATCACCCTCTATCCCATAGATCTGCATTTTCTGCAGAAGCCTTCCATGGGACACCTTATCGAACTCAGACTTTTGTATCTTTTCCCGACGGAAGAAGGTGGAAGAGAGAATGTTCGGGGTGCATAGGCTCTGCACCCCACATACATAGGGTACATATTCTGCACCCTCTCTTTTCCTTCTCCCTTTTGTACTCTATGAATGGTATGTTTTGTCTGTACAGCTCACAGGAAACAATACTTTTCATTGTGTCCCAATCCATGTGACAATAACAACTCTATTCAATTCAGTCAAAAAAGATGTTAAACTATGGGTGATGATGGTTGTTGAGGGTGGATGGTCATTTCCCTGCTGTACTGTTTTGTTCTTTTAATGAAGAACATTATTTCTCCATAATAAAAGAAATTTACCATTAATAAATAAGAGACAGGCTAGAAAATCTCTAAATTATTGACATTGTTAATTGAAAAAGAGTAAACAACACAAATGAAATACAAGAGAAATGAAAACAAGCAACGGGTCTCACAGCCTTCTGCACACTGGGGACCCTGGCAGCGACAACTGGTCTGGAGCTCGCGTGGTCCTGATACCTTTCCCAATTCCAGTCCAAGGTGAACTCCAACATAGTGGGCCACTTTTACAAGGTGGTCCAACAACTATTGTGTGAGACTTGACATAATCATATTTGACGTGGAAGAGAATTTTATATCAATTAGTTAGATTCACAGATAGAAGTTGTCATGTGAGAAAGTTTTTTTTAAATCATGCAGCCTACAGCTTCAGTGATGTCATTGGGGTGGAGCTAAGCTGTGGCAGTTCGGTGATAGAATTCTCAGTTTCGTTTGTGGCAGTCAGGTGATAGGGCTTTTCCTTTGGTTTCCTTTAGTTTCGTTTTGGCCAGTGTGCGTTTGGAAGCAGTTTAGCACCACGCTAAGAAGCAACCACTTTCTTTTTCTATTTTTCTCTTTAAGAAACTGTGTTTTGGGAAGCAGATTCGACTCCAACCTCTTCTGAGTTTCTTCACAGAGAGTTTCAGCATTCAATGCAGGAAGCTGGATTCTTGGAACAAAGGGGCATTAATCTCTACTGTATTGAGCTTATTTGGAGGGTTTGTGTAATGGCTTTGGTTAGAACACATTAGAGATATTTCCTTAAGAGTTAGACATTATTGTGCTTGTGTGTTTCTTGATTGCAATTGTTAAAGTTCTTGCCAATTATCTTACTATACCTGTCAATAACATATGTAATTAAACATTGTTTTTGATAAAAGTTCCTCGTGGTTCAATTGAAACACACCTGGAGTGAAACCTCCCATGCCCATCCTGCCAAACTCAACATGGAAACGTTGGTCAGGTGAGCTTCATAAAACACTTCGAGGTATTCAGCCTGACATTTTACAATTTTCAGTGACAGGTTAGGTAGAAGGGGTTAAATGATTCTTTACAACCAATTAATGTTGACAGTTTGCTTATGTGTGAATGCAATAACAGTATTAAAACAAATGAATATGATTTTAATGTATATATACTTTTAAACTATTTGATTTTAAAGTATAAATATCAATGGATTAAATGTATTTTAATACATAAAATGTGTTGTTCATCTCAGTCAGAAAGAGAAGATGCTGCATAGTATAATGGTAAGATCAGAGCTGAGAATCTACTAGTCAGCAAAAGTGAGCATTAGAAGTTTTAAGTTTTTGGGAGAAATATTTGTAACATTATTGCGGCATACACATTATCCAGACAAAAGAGGGCATTTCTAGGGCCTAGAAACCATATATCTCTGCCTTGGCCATGTGCCTGTGGGAAAGGTTACAAGGCAACCAGGAAGTGGCTTTAGCCAAAGTGGGAAGATGTCCAAAATTAAATGGATAAATGAAATGTCATTGTGCTTAGTGGCATCATGCAATTAACTAGACTGACATGTGAACATTAAATTAAATTGGTTCTAAGCTAATGAGGAGATGCATCTTAGATAACGTAAGGTATAATTGTTCTGTATTTTGGCTGAATACCTCAGGCCTTTGGAGAGGTTTCACAGCCCTGAACCTGAGCTCTCTGATCCTCCGGAGATATTCAAATGGCTGCACATTAATGTATGGTTCATCTTGTACGATGTTTAAAATAAACTTCGGTTACGTCTTTTGAACAGAGACTTAGCCTTTTGCGAGTTGTTGAATAGAGTCTCACCTTTTCAAAAGAAATTCCGCATTGTACTTGGAAAACCACACAGAAAGAGAAACACAAGCAGAGATTTCAGCATTCACTGTGATTATAGTGATCCTAACATGTGGTGCAAAATACAGTGCATCCCATCTTCAGAGTCCTACAGCATGGATATTGCTGAATTGACTGGCGAATACATTAAGTCATTACTTTCTAAACTGAACTCATACTCGGAGACTGAAGAATCATCCAAGGAATTCCAAAACTTATCGTTATTGCAAAATAAATATATAAGCTACCGTCTAAAATCTAAATATCTCCCACTTTCTATGCCTTTTAGCTTTGACAAAGGGTCATCTGGACTCGATTCTCTCTCAGCTCTTTTCTCTTCTTACAGATGCTGCCAGACCTGCTGAGATTTTCCAGCATTTTTCCTTTCAGCTTCAGATTCCAGCATCCGCAGTGATATACTTTTATTAAATATGTAACCTAATTTTCCACTTGTTATGTAATTAGAAAATTCTGGCAAGCAATGCATTAAAAAGCTTCGTTTGATTACTATAGATAAGAGTGAGAATGCAATTTCTGGCTTTATTTCTTTGACAGAATCCTGAGGGGCGACTCTGGAGAGAGTGCAGAGGAGATTTACGAGGATGCTGCCCGGTATGGAAGATCTGAGTTACGAGGAGAGGTTAGGCAAATTGGGGCTGTTTTCCTTAGAAAGACGTAGACTTAGAGGAGATCTAATAGAGGTGTACAAAGTTATGAGGGGTATAGATAGAGTAAACAGGGTTAAGCTTTTTCCTAAGATGGACTCAAATAGCACGAGGGGTTACGGGCTTAGGGTGAGGGGGGTAAGGTATAATTTGGATGCTGGAGGGAGTTTTTTCACTCAGAGGGTGGTGGGAGTTTGGAATGCCTTGCCAAGTAAAGTGGTGGAGGCAGGTACTCTGGAGTTATTTAAGAGATACTTAGATGCGCACATGAACAGAATGGGAATGGAGGGGTTTAGAAAACTAAATAGGGATCATAAGCTTTGGGAGTCCCTGGGAAATATATAAATAGATGATGATATTGATGTATTTGTTTTTATCCTACAGGTAATTTGGTCCGCCCTGTTGTCTAACATACACGCGATGGGTCGTGAGAGGGCTACTCTTGGATTCTTTTTTCAAGAGTATCCTAATGCTTCACATCGTTAGTGTATGCTTGATCTGGACCATTTGACGAGCAACACGACAGCTCAGTGACTATCGCTGTGCTGTGCAGATACATGAATTTGGGCCTGTGTCTGTGGGAGTTTGCACATTCTCCCTGTGCTTGCGTGGGTTTTCTTCAGGTGCTCTGGTTTCCTCCCAAATCCCAAAGATGTGCTCTTAGGCTAATTGGCAGAACAAATTCTCCCTAAATTGTCTCAAATTTGGTTTCAATCCATAGGTCTATAAACATAGACAGGGATCACGGATAGAAGTGGGAACATGGAGGTGGCGGCGCGGGCTCATTGGACCAAAGGGCCTGTTTCCCGTGCTGTTTTGTTCTTTGTTCTTTGTTTTGTAGTGACAATCTTAGACTTGCGGTTTGAATAGATCAGGAGCCATATCAAGCTGTGGTATATCCAGAAGGGATGCTTCCTTATGGGGATCTGTAAAAATTGATGAGAATTTTTGTGGGCATGCTATCTTTCCTTAATCTCCTGGGAAAGTAGAGGTGTTGATGGGCTTTCTTAACTATAGCGTCAATGTGGAAGGATCAGGGCAGGTTGTTCAGATCTGGACACCTAGAAATTTGAAATCTCAACCACTTAATCACCATTGATGTAGACAGGAGCGTGTCCTCTACTACAAAAGACAATTCCTGAACTTGATGACTATCTGTTTCGTCTTATTGACAATGAGTGAGATATCAGTCCTATGAAGTGCCTTGGGAGATATTTGATTACATTAAAGTTGCTGTTAGTGGCCATATTTCCCTTCTGATTTGGAGGTGCCTGGCTGAAATTAAGGTGTGACAGTAAGGAGGAGATGTTGAGTGGAATTTACTAACGATAGTATGGTATCTTGTGATGTCAGTAGATCAAAATGCACCAATGTGAATTTCTGCCTGGGATCGCCCCGTCCATCACACATGGACCCCACCAATTCCAGAAGCTTCTACAACAGTTGGACCATCCACTTGGTCAGGCTCTGCACCCATGCAATCAGGATACAAATTCACCATATTGTAATTTTGACTTTGGCCATTGAAGCAACTCACCAAAGATCCTTCAACAGCGCTTTCCAAATCAACAATCATTTCCATCTTGAAGGACAAGGAGATACATGAAGACACCATTACCCTCTAAGCCACTAACCACCTTGACTTGAAAATATTTCGGCCGTTCCTTCGCAGTCCCTGGGTCAAAACCCTGGAATTCCCTCTCTAACGACATTGTGGGTCAACCCACAGCACGTGGACTGCAGTGATTCAAGAAGGCAGCTCACCCCCACCTTCTCAAGGGCAACTAGGGATGGCAATAAATGCTGGCCAGCCAACAACGCCCATGTTCCACGAATAAATAAAAACTAAAACAAAATGGACAATTCTCCTGTTAAACATTTCTCCTGTCTTCATTTGTAAATTGAAATAAAGAGTTGTGACATGCACAACAGGCGACTGACTTTATTGGGACTTGTTTATCCTCTGAAGTCAAAGAAACTATCAGTGCTACTATTTGATTATTATTACCTACAGACCATTGAAGTTTTACTGAAACCAATAAATTGGACAATTTTTATCTGTCAGTTGTGCAACTGCAGAACAACAATGCCACATTTAATATAGGTTCATAGGCGAAAGACAAGCAAAAACCCATTATCCAATGCCTTGCACCGCTTTGCAAAGATGTGCCAATGGCTTACTGGTGCCAACCTCAGTACATCCCTATATCTCTGTCTGCAACCCATTACCATTGTAACCTTCATGCAGAGATATTGGACAATTTCTCACCCTGTCATTCCACATAGAAAAAATTTGCATTTCCATTCCATCAAAGCCCAAGTGTGCTAACTAATCACTGATTTGAATTGTTGTCATTGTGAGCAACTGATAGTTACCCCAAAGCTATTACTGGTTGTGTTACATGCTCAGGTTGGTTCTCTTGGTAAAGGGAGTGAGTTAAGTGAGGAGATTGTGGGTTTAAACAAGGGCTAAAAATCCCCCATCTCGCCCACTGTGGGAATCGTAGTGGGCAAGACAGAATGCAGGCATGGTGGCAAAGGGACTCGATTCCCGGCTTGGGTTGCAATCTGTATGGAGCCTGCATGTTCTCCCCATGTCTGCGTGAGTTTCCTTTGGGTGCTCGGGTTTCTTCTTACAGTCTGAAAGACATGCTGGTTAGTTGCATTGACCATATTAAATTCTCCCCCAATGTACCCGAACAGGCACCAGAGTGTGCCGACTAGGGGATTTTCACAGTAACTACATTGCAGTGTTAATGTAAGCCTATTTGTGACACTAATAAATGAACTAAACTAAAATTCGATGGCAATTGAAAAGGTCTGGAGAGCTTGGATGCGGATTTCTAGTTTTCAAGCGAGCCTGACCAGAGAACATGCTGAATTGATGGGTATTAGTGACCCTTAGCAGGGGAGAAGAAAATTAGCAATGATTAGCACTATTCTGAGCACTGTCCCCACCCCACCCTGATTGTGCTGTAGATTAGATAGGAACAGGGATCAGACTGAGTTCCCATGGTTAAATAGCCTGTGATGCCCAATATTAGGTTCATAGAATCCCTACAATACAGAAGGAGGCCATTCATCTCATTGAGCCTATACTGACCACAATCCCACCCAGGCTCTATTTCTGCAACCTTATGTATTTACCCTGCTAATCCCCCTGACACTATAGTCAACTTAGCATGGCCAATCAACCTGACCCGCACATCTTTGAATTGTGAGAGGAAACCGGAGCATCCACAGAAATTACACGCAGATACAGGAGAATGTGTAAACTCCACACTAACAGTGGCCTGAGTTTGGAATTGAACCTGGGACCCCAATGTTATGAGGCAGCAGTACTAACCACTATGCCACTGCGCCTTTCTAACTGAATGGCATCCATTGGGGGCTACCTCTGTTTGTGCGCCAACATTGCATTGCTTCAGAATAGGAGGAGGAGAGAGGCAAAATAGTTACGTTGCACCTTCCTGTGATTTAGCACAGATAACCTTTATTGCAATGATCTGCTTGCATGAGCATGAAGCTGGGTTTTTCCGTGTGTGTGTGTGCGTGTGCGTGTGTGTGTGCGTGTGTGCGTGTGTGCGTGTGTGCATGTGTGTGTGTGTGACAATGTGTGTGTGCGTGAGTGTATATATGTGTGAGAGTGTGTGCAAATGTATGCATGAGAATTTGTGCAAGTGTGTGCGTCAGAATGTGTGCATGTGTTTGTGTATGTGTGTATGTGTGAGTGTGTGCATGTGTGAGACAGTGTGATTAAAGTAAAATGTCGCAGATTAATCGGAGTTTGCAGCTTGTGATGATCCACTCTTGATAAGATAATTAAATAAACAAGAAACAAGCTCATTTGAATTGTCATCAGCAGTCAAGGACACTATTGGCCTGACATTTGCCCTCCCCAACCCCCTTTCCCTTCCCTTGCCCCTGCCACCTCCCTAACCCTGCCTCGAAGAGAATAATTCAATTGGGGTATTTAAAAGTTGACCCAAATCAGAGTAATGAGATAAAGCTCTTTGTTGTACTAGCCGATGGAGCAATGAACCATGTGAACAAGTGACGTCCTGTCAGCTTCCTTCACTCCTTGCTTGATGTGATCTGAGTGAGCGTGCATTCTGCAGCTTGCAGGCTGTTAAACTGCATGCTGCATCTCAACAACAAAAAAATATCTAAAGGGAGGCAATCAGTTTGCAAGCCCCGTGTAAGTGCGTTCGCCCTGGGACTCTGGCGGGTGTTAGCTAACCCTCACCAAAAGGCAAACACCTCCTGTTCTTTATTGAGTCGATCCAGTCAGGATCGGACTGATGGACAAGGGCAATGCCAACTTAATTGTCCCTCAATCCCTCAGGAATTTTAGATAAAACAGGTTCCCCCATTTATAAAGTCTTCGGAAGTGTTTGAATGATTTCTCACCAAGCCTGGGATAATGTAACAGTGAATACAAAAGCTGCAAAGCCAGCAGCAAATACATTTGAAAATATCTCCAAAGCCTTTGGCCTGCAAACTGATTGCGGCAATGACAAACTTAAACAAGAAATCATACATTTCTCCTCAGTAATTTAACAACACCCTCACATAACATTGACAGCAATGGGGGCTACACGTCGTCTCTTAGAGTGGGGGGAGAGCTCTGAGATTGGTCCTTCTATCTTGGAGTCTAGGCATTGGTTTTTACACACTGTAGACACACTCTGGTATCTGCTTAACAATTGTACGACACCTAAACAGGTAACAGAATAGGTAAGTCGCTCCGTGGCGTGATTCCAATCTCTCCCTCAGGAACCTGACACATGACCAACATGTGTCTCTATCATCCATATCATATATTGGTATATCCCAGCTGATAACTCTTCATACTACAGGAGGGAGTAGGGGTACAGTGAAAAGTGATCATTGCTGCTAACTGGTTCTCCTCTAGTCATGCTTTCGTGTGCTGTGTTGCTCACTTAGCGAGGCGAGGAGACCTCAATCAGAGCAGAACTGGAGATTTCACTATTAAAAATGATCACTTCTTTTCTCAACCTCAAACTAAGCCCTGTGACAACAATAGCTTGCATTTATATAGCACCTTTAGCATAACACAATGGATGGGATTTTCTCTCCCTTCTAACTGCCAGGATCATCTGGTCCCATTGATGGCGCATCCGATGTGTTTCCCAACAGCGTGGGATGGATTCAATGGGAAATCCCATTGACAGGGAAGGGAGTAGATGATCCTGCTGTCAGCCGATGGCCTCCTGCCTCTCGCTTCCAAGGAACACGCCACGGGGGAGCCCAACATCAGAAACCAGCTCACAGGAGCATAATCAGGAACAATATGGCAAGGAGATATCAGGACAAGTGATCAAATGCTTGGTCAGATCAAGAGAGGAGAAAGGTGGATAACCAGATAGGATAGGGAAGGAATTCCAGTGCTTAGCCCAGGAGACTGAAGTTAGGACAGCCAATGGTCAGTATTTAGAATTAGTACAATCAATAAATCTTGGTATTCTTACAAGTGAGAAACCACCTCATCCTTCAAGTTATCAATGTCATCTTCAAGGTAGACAGTGGTATCTTGGGCATTAGTTGCATCCAGAATAAAACATTCTTCTATTTCTTTTATCTGGCACTCAAGAGATTAATTTCTTCCCCGATATGAATTTAAAGTAAATGTAGATTAACATGAATCAGTTTGTAAAACTGATGGAAAAAGGCTTTTTTTTTGTTGATTTCCTTTGTTCTGATTGAAATACCTTCACCGAATCATCACATTGATTAGAAGTCTTAACACGACTCTTCTCCTATCAGGACTCTGGTTGACTTGTTAGGTTGTTGCGAGGTTTTACCTTTGTTTGGGCATTCTGAGGGTTAATGCTTGTCGAGTCCAATCTGTTAATGGAACAGGTTAGCAAGTGAGCAGGAGGAAAGAGGATGTTCTTGATGGTGGGGTTGGTCATTATCAGGGGACCAAAATCTGAGCGTACAAGGTAGACCATTTAAGACTGAGATGAGGAGAAATCGCTTCATCCAGAGAGTACTGGACCTGTGGAATTTGCTATCACATGAAGTAGTTACCATAGAATCTCTACAGTGTAGAAGGAGGCCATTCGGCCTATCAAGGCAGCACCGACCACAATCCCATCCCCATAAGCCCATGCGTTTACCTTAGCTAGACCCCCCCCCCCACCCGATACTAAGAGGCAATTTAGCATGGCCAATCCAC
Source organism: Sphyrna mokarran (assembly GCA_024679065.1). NCBI lineage: Eukaryota > Metazoa > Chordata > Chondrichthyes > Carcharhiniformes > Carcharhinidae > Sphyrna > Sphyrna mokarran. The sequence continues at coordinate 66,309,848 of JAGIQG010000016.1, forward strand.
CTAGCCTACGTATCTTTGGAATGTGTGAGGAAACTGGAACACCTGGAGGAAACCCATGCAGGCACGAGGAGAATGTGCAAACTCCGCATAGACAGTGACCCAAGCCAGGGATTAAATCTGGGTCCCTAGCACTGTGAGGCCAAAACATTAAATGTTTTCAAGAACTGTTAGATGTAGCACTTGAGGCGAAGGGGATCAAATGAAATACCAGGATCCCAGTGATGCAGGTTATGCCAAGGTGCCAAGTGCCTGGGGCTTTATCAGGGTGCCAGGGGCCAGTACGAGAATGGGCACTAGAGGAAGGAAGCCAAAAATGTTAAATAAAAACAGGAGCTGCTGGAACCAAAGTACGAAGCAAGAGCAGTAATGCAACATGAGTAAAACCTTATTTAGGTGGCAGGTGGTTAGGATGGGGGAATGTGCTGCATGAGGATGTGGTGGAGGAAGGTTCAATCGAGGCCTTGCAGTGAGAATTGGATCATTATTTGAAGAGACAAGAAGCCGGAGGTACAGGAGGAAAAGGATGAGGGAGTCATATCAAGCAATTTGTGATCGAAAGCAAGCACAGACGTGATGGGCCAAATGGCCTTCTTCTGTGCTATAACCATTCCATGGGGCTCCATGGAGTGAGAAATGGAGCGACACGGTGGCACAGTGGTTAGCACTGCAGCCTCACAGCACCCGGGGCCCTGGTTCGATTCTTGGGTCACTCTTTGTGCGGAGTCTACACGTTCTCCTCGTGTCTGCGTGGGTTTCCTCCAGGTGCTCCAGTTTCATCCCAGAGACTGAAGAAGTGGAGGTTAGATTAATTGGTCATGCTAATGTCAAAGGGGATTAACAGGATAAATACATGGGGTTAGGGCCTGTGTGGGATTGTGGTCGGTGTAGATTCAATGGGCTGAAAGGCCTCCTTCTGCACAGTAGGATTTTGTAGCAATTCCCTGTGTGTGTTAGGTTGATTGGCCATGCAAAATTGCCCCTTAATGTCAGGGAGTCTAGCAGGATAAATAAGTGGGGTTTTGGGGTAGGGGCTGGGTGGGATTGATATCAGTGCAGACATGATGGGCCAAATGGCCTCTTTCTGCACTGAAGGGATTCTATGATTTCAAAGGGAAATTCCTTGGACAATGGAGGGAGAAAGAAGTTAGCAAAACACACAGCGAGTTGCATGGAAAATCCTGCCCTTAGGAGTCAATGTTTCAGGTGTATGGGAATGTTTTAATTGATGTTCATTCTACAATGAACTGCTGATATTTTAATTCTGGTTGAGATCTGTGCTGGTCGGGTTTACTGGCTTGTGCTGGAGCAGGGCAGGTGAGAGGTCATGGACCTGAAACTCTGGGTGGGATTTTCCAGCCCCTTCTGCCGCTGGCATCTTCCATTCCTGCTGCTGTGGGCCCCACCTTCAGATCCCGTCGGTGAGCTGCTATTGGCTTGGGCAGGACCATAAGGGATTGCCAGTAGCGAGCTGCTTCCTGCTGTAGGGAAAGCTCTGGGTGGTATTTTTCAGCCCCTTCCGCCGGCAGGATTTTCCAGTCCTGCCCAAGTCAAAGAACGTTTTGAATGGCTCGCTCCACTTTACAACCTACCTCCATCACAATGGAAAATTTGGCCCTCTCTCCATCAACGCTTGCTGGATATTCCCTGGAATTTTGTCTTCGATTTCCAGTATCTGCAAGGTTTCTCCTCGTGGATATCTCACTGATAGAAGTAAACAATCTGTGGGAAGTTTGGGAAAAGAGCTGTGGTAGAATTAAAATGTTTTAAAAATAACAGAACTGGAAAATCAAGTCAGATTTTTCAATACAATCATTGAATCCCTACAGTGCAGGAGAAAGCCATTCAGCCCATCGAGTCTGCATCCACTCTCTGACAGGGCAACCCTACCCAGACCCTATCCCAATGACTCCTTGTTAATCCCCCTAACCTGTTAGCATGGCCAATCCACAGGGTAGTTAGCACTGCTGCCTCACAGTGCCAGGGTTCAATTCCTGGCTTCGGTCATCGCCTGTGTGAAGTTTGCATGTTCTCCCCATGTCTGTGTAAGTTTTCTCCGGATGCTCCGGTTTCCTGCCACAGTCTGAAAGACGTGCTGGTTAGGTGCATTGGCCGTGCTAAATTCTTCCTCGGTGTACCCGAACGTGCACCAGTGTGTCAACGAGGGGATTTTCACAGTAACTTCATTGCAGTGTTAATGTAAGCCTACTTGCGACACTTCAAAATGATAAACTTTGGATTGAGTAGGATAAACTGAGGGTAAAATTATAAAGAAGCAAGGGGAGGGTGGGTGCAGAGAAAGGCAGGATGAAAGAAGAGTGCACCACGCAGCAGGTTTGAGGGTGACAAGAAAGTGGAGGTGAAGAGAACAGGCAGCGACAGTGGGAGGCTTGCAAAGGGGAAGCCAGTGACATTGGGCAAAGGCATTGTCACAAACTGTACTCTGATGTGTCCTCGTCCAGCATCTGAGCTCGCAGCCAATGCCTGATCCCGCTGAGCTGTCAGGGATAAGCTCGCTGCCTAATTGGAGACAGCCTCACAACGGAACTGTGTGCTCAGCACTTTCCCGAGAGCAGCGATGCTGCAGCAGGGCCGAGCAGCAAAGTGCCAGGAACAAGCGTCAGGGAGAAATGTCAGATGTGGCCGGCAGATATTGGCTTCCGCACGCGTCAGAGGCTCCCGGCCTCTGATCTTTCAAATCAGACCCTGACGCACTTCCAACCACAACAAAAAAAAAGCAATGGAATGGAATTTTATTAGTTAAAGAGCAGCATGCATATTCATATGTGTCCTGCAGCCTGTGCTGGGACCCAAGGTCACCTTCAGTCTTCAGCTTAAAGGTGAATGAATGTGTCTGGGGAAAGAGTAAAGGCTATTAGTCGCAATATAAACTGGACTGTAACCTTCTCCTCCCCTCAGAAGATTATTCACTCATAGTTCCGAAGCTCTCTCTCACTGCCCTGTCACTTGTTGGATGGGCAGGCAAGAAAGCTACAAATGAAATGTTGCATTCATATAGAATCATAGAATCTAACAGGGCAGAAAGAGGCCACTCAGCCCATCGTGTCTGCACTGACCATAATAGCACCCAGGCCCTATTCCAGCAACTCCACACTATTTTCCCTGCTAATCCCACTGACACTAGGCTCAATTTCAGCACAGCCAATCTACTTAAACTGCACATCTTTGGATATAATGCCATTCCCTCCGGACGCTTCAACATGCATCATAGCCAAAAAGATTTGCTAGTTGAGTAGATTGGCCAAGCTAAATTGCCCCTTAGTGTCAGGGGGACTAGCTAGGGTAAATGCATGGGGTTATGAGGATAGGGCCTTGGTGCAATTATGGTTGATGCTTGATGGACTGAATGGTCTCCTTCTGTGTTGTAGGATTCTATGAGATCAATAGTGTAATAATCTTACCGAGATCATCCTTCTGTCACCAACACTTATACAATGTGTTCAAAGTGCCACTCAGCGGTTGCACTGTACAGGTCAGGGCTGAGCCTTCTGAATTCCAGCCTGAGAGGAATGAACTACTTTTAAACCCACTCCTCCCCCCACTGCTCCTTCCGTATTGATTCAGTCTCCACTCACATAATCAGGGTGCTCCTACTCTACGAGGCTCATGGTGAGATAAGAACAAAAAACAAAGAACAAAACAGCACGGGAAAACAGGCCCTTCGGCCCAACGAGCCCGCGCCACCACCCCGATGTTCCCACCTCTACCCGTGATCCCTCTCTATGTTTATAGATCTATGGATTAAAAACCAAATTTGAGACAATTTGGGGAGAATTTGTTTTGCCAATTAGCCTAAGAGCACATCTTTGGGATGTGGGAGGAAACTGGAGCACCCGGAGAAAACCCACGCAAACACGGGGAGAATGCGCAAACTCCCTCAGACACAGGCCCAAATCCATGTATCTGCACAGCACAGCGATAGTCACTGAATTGTCGTGTTGCCCATCAAATGGTCCAAGCGTACACTAACGACGTGAAGCACTAGGATACTCTCTATAGGATCTATTGACAATACCCCACAGCCCTCAAAACAAATAGGTTTTCATCTCTTGAAGGTATTGAAGAGTTGTGTGAAGTGGCTCAGTTGAGGTACAGACATCCCACAACCTCACTGAATGTTGGCAAAGGCCTGAGGGGCTGAAAGGCCTCGAGGAGAGAGAGAGAGACAAGGTGATGGAGAGTGACACATTTTCTACAACACACTTCGAGATTCTTAGAAACAGGATATAAGGATTTCTGTAGTGGGGTTAGTAGCTCGAAGTCATTGCTGAGCGCACCTTTGGTTTTGAAAGTGGTTCAGGCTTGTTGGTGTCCCTCAAGCTCTTCACTCCTCACTTATGCCTCTGAGTAGCTGGCAGTGCACACCAGCGGGCAAACCCTGGTATCTCATCCCAACTGATGGGCGAAACTCAGTGAGACGATTATCAGCTTGGTCTGGTGTAGAGAGGGGACGCAGTAAGAAGTCTGATAACACTAGACTTAAGTCCACCCAATTTATTTGATTGTAAACTCACAAGCTTTCTGCGGTTTGGTCTTCTTCTGGTGAATGGTCCATCCACCTGGCAAAGGGCAAACCCTGAAAGCTCATGAGTTTACTATCAAATAAATTGGTTGGACTTAAATCTGGTGTTGTCAGACTTCTTACTATGCTTACTCCAGTCCAATGCCAGCATTTCCACATCATGAATACTGTAGAGAGGGATCATCGGCCCCACTAGGCCCGTGAAGGCTATTATGGTGGAAAAGGCAGATGGTTCCAGCAAGAGGACAATGGCACCGAATGTGGACACTAGCATGATGTGCAACACATCCAGGACCCTCTCCTGATGAAGCAGACTAACATTCAGTCACCTCGGGAAAAATCTCACTGAGTATCATCCGCTGGTTAGCGATGGAACCTGGTCGCAAAATAGTCGCAATTTAAAGTAAAAGCCACTGGCACAACACTGGTCTCAAACCTCGGCAAAAGGAAGGAATCTGAAGGCCAATAAACAGGATGGAGGACTGTAGGGAGAGCTGCTACTATTTCTTGCTGTTCAAAGAAACTTTGTTGTGTGTACAAGGAATGCAGAAAGTTAGCAAAAAATTACGAAGGCAAATAACATGGGAACACAACAACCTGAAAGAATCCTCTCCAAGTCACACAGAATTCTTACTTGGAACTATAGTACTGTTCCTTCATTGTCGCTGGGTCAAAATCCTAGAACTTCCTCCCTATCAACAAGGAAAATCTCTGCCTGGGTCCTGAAAACAAGTGTGTTAGACTCCCCCACCCCTGCCTTATATGTATATTTATGGTGCACGATGCTTGTTTCAGGGAGAGGTAGATGCGCAAGCCAAAATTGGCCCCCTTTGAACCTAATTTCAGCCCAATTTACAAGGTCCAATTTCCATCTGTGTCTCTGCACAACACAACAATCAGCCTTCCCTTTGATCGCCTGCTCCCAATAAGGGCAAGCGAAGATTTAATCAATGGAAAATCCCTGGACTGCTGCTCAGAAAGATACCAAACTAGTTTTGTTACTCCTTGCAATGAGTAGGTTCCACCTTTCACTGCGACGTGTTGGTTACTTCCTCTTCGAATCTGCTGCTCCTGTTATCTGGGTTATGCTTCATATCGAGTCATCTGCAAACCTCTTTCGCAGTTTGTCGTTATCTCCTTCGAAGTGCAGCTATCACCTTGCGTCTATTTTTAGTTATGCAGTGCTCCTTTTAACTAGCACAGCTGCTGTTTCTTTCTCTGAACTGCGTTATCGATGCAACCCGGTGATGGTTTGTCGTTTAAACTTGAGGTAAAACTGAGGGTCGAGTTTTCCCTTATCCATCTTAGGAAAAAGAAGAAAGGCTTCTTTACGCAGTGCCTTTTGTGACCTCAGAGTGTTCCCTCAATGCTTTACAGCCAATATTTTGGTAGTGTCGTCAATGTTATAATGTAGGAAAGTCAGCAAGCAGTATGCAGACAACAATATGCACCACAGATATACACATAAGTGGGGGGGTCTAACACGCTTATTTTCAGGCCCCAGGCAAAGATTTTCTTTGTTGATAGGGAGGAATTTCCAGGATTTTGACCCAGCGACAATGAAGGAACAATGCTATAGTTCCAAGTAAGAATTCTGTGTGGCTTGGAGGGATCCTTTCAGGTTGTGTTCCCATGCTATTTGCCTTCCTAATTTCGTACTAACTTTCTGCATTCCTTGTACACGCACACCAAAGTTTCTTTGAACGTCAAGGAATAATAGCAGCTCTCTCTACAGTCCTCCAGCACTGTAGCAATGATTAGGAACCTGTTTTAGTAGTGTTACTTCAAGGATAAATATTAGCTAAGGCACGAGGGATGGGATTTACGGCCTCGCTCGTCCCAAAACCGTAAAATCCCGCCCGAGGTCAACAGATCTTTCCGTTGTCCACCCCTCGCCCAGTCCGATTCCTGTGGCGGGCAGTGGGGTAAAATCCTGGCCGTGGGGTAACTCCCCTGTTCTTTTGTCAAAAATACGACCATTAAGCTTCTCGCACGCACTTCAGACGGAAGATAGGAGTCAGGATTCTCCAGCTATGCATGCCAGCAGGATTCTCCAGTCCTGCCGCAGAGAGTGGAGATTTGGCTGAGCAGCAACTCTCCATCCTAGCTTGCAGTAGCGGTGTGGCATGGATGGCCAGTGAATTCCGAAAAGGGTCTTGTTGTTATCACATCCAGAAGGCAATGCAGCAGTCCTTCGGCACTGGAATGGAGTGTTAGTCTAGATTTTATGCTGAGGTCTGTTAAGCGAGGCTTGAACCCACAACCTTCTGCCTCTGAGATGGAAACCACCGTGGTAACTCCATGTCTCGACACAGATTGCCTGCAGTTTGCAGTCGGTGCAGGTATGTAACAATGCATCTTGGAACAGCAGCACATTTTTAATTGAATCCAATCCCCTGGATGTGTGAAAGCGGCCTGGTGTCTTATTGCTTGTTTTTTTTCTCTTTATCATTATTCTTCCATGGAACGTGAGTGTTGCTGCAAAGCCAATATTTTTGCCCGTCCCTATAATCGCCCTTGAATGGAGTGAGTTGCTGGGCTATTTCAGAGAGGAAGTTAAGAGTCAACCATTTTGCTCTGCATGTCCAGAGCCACATGGAGGCCAGACCGGGTAAGAATAGCAGATTTCTTTCTCCAAAGGACATCAGTGAGGGGTTTTTAAATCATAAAAACAACAGTTTTGCAATTCCAGGTTGTTAACTGAATCCAAATGCCATCACCATTTGAACTCATTTGAACTCATTCTCGTGGAGCAGTAACTTGGCACTCTGGTTTACTGGCTCAGTGACATTACCACTAAGCCACTGGAGAAATGGGAAATCCTACCCGGCCATGTTCCATGGGTGGCACAGTGGTTAGCACTGCTGCCCCACAGCACCAAGGACCTGGGTTCAAATCCTGGCTTTGGTCACTGTCTGTGACTTCCATGATCCAGAGACATGCTGGTTAGGTGAATTAGGCTGTGCTAAATTCTCCCTCAGTGTGTCCAAACAGGCGCTGAAGTGTGGTGACTAGGGGATTTTCATAGTAACTTCATTGCAGTGATAATGCAAGCCTTCTCATGACAAATAAATAAACTTAACATGGGTTAACCAAGATTGATCGATGGTTAAGTGCAAAAGTTCCATAAGCAGCAATCTGATTAATTTAAGTTGTTAATTCCAAAACAGTTACAATCTGCAAGGAAATGTAGCCATAATTGCGTCAGACATTTTTCTGCTGCAAAATGAGAGATTGTAGGCAAAAATCATGCTGTTCAAGTGTCCTACTCTTGCTCCTATTTCATGTTATGTATGTCCGTATGAAGCTGGAGTGATCGACATCGGGGCTGAGCCAGAGGCTAGATTTGGAGATGCATGGGGATCTTGCAGAGTTGTAGGGCTGGAGGATGTTACAGAGATAGGGAAGGGCGAGACCATAAAGGGTTTTGAACACATGGACGAGAATTTTAAAATCAGGTGTCGCCGGAGCAAAAGTCAACATAGGTTACACAAAAACCCAAAATCAAAATCCTCTTTGATGATATGCTTAAGGGGTTAGGCAGCCCACTGGCCTTTAAATCAGGTCTCAGGCTTTGAGAAATGCTTTGATTTTAAAATTCTCACCTTTACGTTCTCATCTCTGTAACTTCCTCCAGACGTAGAACCCTCTGAGATTTCTGCGCTTCATGAACTCAGGCACCAATGATCTTCATTACACCATCAATGGTAGCCATGCTTACAGCTTTCTGGAGCCCAGTGTTTTGCATTCCCTCCATGAATCTTTTTGCCTCTCCCTCCTCCTGCTCCTTTAAGTTGCTCTAATATTTACCTCTATGCCAGAGCCTTGGAAACTTTATATTCAAATATATGTCAAGTTAATGAGACAATCTTTAGTCAACTTTCACAATAACTTCTTATGTAGTTTGGTTTCAATTTTTGCTGAAAGCTTCCCATTGGGGGAAGTGATGGCCTGTGGTATTATTGCTAGACTATCAATCCAGTAACTCAGCTAATGTTCTGAGAATCTGAGTTCGAATCCCACCAGGGCAGATGGGGGAATTTGAATTCGATAAGCAAATTAGTTAATTAAGAATCTACTGATGACCATGAAACCATTATTGGAAAAATCCATCTGGTTCACTGATGTCTTAGGAAAGAAAATCTGCTGTCCTTATCTGGTCTGGCTTATATGTGACTCCAGAGTCAACTGCCCTCCAAGGACAACTAGGGATGGGAAATAAATGCTGACCAGCTAGTGACACCCATGTCCCATGAATGAATAATAAAAAAAATGTTTTCTTACATTCAAAGATCTACGTAAATGTTGTGGTAGCACAGCAATAGACTAACTGACAGTCTGCAGTTTAGTCTATAACTAATTTTACTTTATCTGCTCTTGCAGAAATGTGAATGGGAGGGGGAGGGTTGCTGAGCCAGGAAATAAACCTTCATCTAATATTTTAAAGCTTCTAATTCCGAATTTCCCACTGTCCCAACATAATTACACGATACCATCTGTATTCAGAGCCTGCCCTTTGCAAATGTAAATCTCTCTGCTGCCAGGATCAGTCCTGGCAAACATACTTCCTGACGGTGTATGTATATTGCAGTGGGGGCCAGTGGGTGAACTGGCAGGAATTCCAATGGATGTCAGCAGCGGCTCAGTGGGTAGCTCGCTCGCCTCAGAGTCCGAGGGCTGAGCGTTCAAGCACAAACTTCCCGGCTGCCACTCCAGTGCCTAAGAGAGCTGCTGTCTTTTGGCTCTGTCTGCCCTCTCAGGTAGACCTAAAACATCCCATGGCTCCATTTCATAAGGAGAAGGGGGAGTTCTCCCTTGGCCAATACATAGCCACAGTTAACATCATTAAAACGGATTACTGTTCGTTGTCCCATTGCTGTGTGGGAGCTTGCTGTGCACAAACTGGCTCCTGTGTTTACTGCGCCACCACAGTGCGTACGCTCGGATGGCACTTCAACTGCTTTTGGAGGATGTGTAAGAACTAAATAAGTGCGAGTCTTCCTATTTAATTGATGTCATTTTTTTGCCTCCGCAATGCTGTGAAGGAATCCTGCCCCCTCCCAGCCAAACTTACTCCAACACAAATACAACTCCCCTTCCCCATACACCACCCCCTTCCCAGCTCACTCCCCAGCACCTCTCCGGGCCTCCTGCACACCTGGCAGAATGTGCAATCATGAAGGAAAAGGAACACAGACTTGATGTGCGTTCGGGCCCAGGAATTTTGACCCTGTTGTACCAAATCCATTACTGTACGTGTTGTGACTTTGCTTTATTCCTGTCATGTGGACTGTGCAGAACTTCCTTAGAATGTTCTCATTCATTACCTTGAGATACGTTTGAATGAAGTTGCAATCTAATAACCTCCCAACTCACACTGCCATCTTTTCTGTGATCAGCTTACGACATTGGCAGATGAGCCTATGGTGCTGTGGGTTGTTTCTGAAAATGTTACTTATTCTTGTGCTTAACAATTCTGTATCTGCACCTCTGTACCTAGGGAGTCAACAACTTTTCCCAAAGATAGGGGAGTCTAAAACTAGAGGGCACCGGTTTAAAGTGAGAGAGGAGAGATACAAAAGTGTCCAGAGGGGCAATTTTATCACACAGAGGGTGGTGAGTGTCTGGAACAAGCTGCCAGAAGTAGTAATAGAGGCAGGTACAATTTTATCTTTCAAAAATGAGAATAATAAATCAGATCATATCAAATCAAAAAGGGATTGCTGTTATCTGATTCCTGTTTTCCCTGAACCAGTGCTAATGCCATGCTGTGTTCAAGAACTTTTTTGATAGTAGCAACATCCTGCTCTCCCAACGGACTGGCCGTTTATGCTTTTTATCTCCGGGTTCATAAATGCGCTTCTTGTGAGAGCTCCCTGGTGCATTCCTATCGCTGCAGAATGTTTTGAGTGAGTTTGTTACTTAACTAGTCCAACCAATCATCATTCATCTCATTAGTTCACTTAACCTCAGCTTCAGGATGAAAAGAATGCTGAAGATGTCCTGGAACTTTCTCAAAGTATTCCCCAGGGCTTTCAGACTTAATGTAGAGAGGGATACATTTACCTAATAGGCACAGTGGTGTAATACTCAGCGTTAAGACGCAGAAATGTAAAATAGAAAAGAGCTGTGGAGAGAAAAATCTTGAACCTACATAACATCTTTCATGGCCACGGTTCAAATCAATGAATGACTTTTGAAATGTCATCACTGTGGCAGAGAACTTGTGCACAGCAAGCTCCCACAAACAGCAGTTTTACTGGTATTGGTTGAGAGATAAACATTGGGTCAGACCACAAGAGCGAACGCCCCCATCACTTCAATGAAATCGTACCTTGGCATCTTTTATGTCCACTCAAGACAGCAGACCTTGGTTTAATGTTTCTCCGATGATATTTGTCATATTGAGGGAACAAAGAAAAATGTTGGCATCCCAGGCCATTGGACTCCCAAACTACAGACCCACAAGGGACCCAGGAGTTGCTGAAAATCCTTCCTCAGCCTATTGGACAACAATCCCCAAGGCTAGAATGCAATGTGCTACGTGGCAGTATCATTTTATTTTTCAAAGTATGATCTTCCAACTTTCAACTGACTGGAACTGAGACAGAATACAGGGATGAGTTAGAGAATCTAGTGAACTGGTGTGACAACAAGAATCTCTCCGCCAGTGTCAACAAAACAAAGGAGATTGTCATTGACTTCAGGAAGCGTAGTGGAGAACATGCTCCTGCCTACATCAACAAAGTAGAAATGGTCAAGAGCTTTAGGTTTTTAAGTGTCCAGATCACTAAAAATCTGCCTTGGTCCCCCCATGCTAACACTATAGTTAAGAAAGCCCACCAACACCTCTACTTTCCCAGAAGATTAAGGAAATTTGGAATGTCTGCTACGACTCTCACCGACTTTTACAGATGCACCATAGAAAACATTCTTCCTGGTTGTATCACGGCTTGGTATGGCTGCTGACCTTCCCAAGGCCACAAGAAACTACAAAAGGTTGTGAATGCAGCCCAATCAATTACACCAATCAACCAGACATCCATTGACTCTGTCTACACTTCCCGCTGCCTCCTTGGCAAAGCAGCCAGCATAATTAAGGACTCCATGCTTTCTCTCTTCCAACTTCTTCTATTGGGAAAAAGATTCAGAAGTTTGAGTTCACGTACCAACCGACTCAAGAACAGCTTCTTCCCTGCTGCCGTCAGACTCTTGAATGGACCTACCTTGTATTAAGTTGATCTTTCTCTACACCTTATCTATGACTGTAACACTACATTCTGCAATCTCTCCCTCCTCTTTCTATGCAGTATAGCGACGAGAAACAATACTTTTCACTGTATATTAATACATGTGGCAATAATAAATCAAATCAAAATCAATTAACTGAGATAGAGCAAATTGCTTAAAAATGCAAGGTCACATTTCAATCTGCAGAAAGAAAGCATATCACCCTCAGACACCCATCAAAACCCAGAACTGTTTAAGAAAGAAACAAAGATGCAAAATTCTTGATATTGAAACAACGGCTGCCACAGAGAGCCAAAACACCTTTGAAAATATACAATGAGTGAAGTATCTCAATGCAAAACTGCCAGCCATGAGACAGTGATACAGAGAGTGTCAAGAAAATCTTCAGTAGAAGAAACAAGCGGAGGCTGCTTGCCGTCTCCTTCTCTCTCTTTGGAATTAGTGAGTCGTTCAAGAAGCCAACTCTACCCGAAATTTACTAGTGAACCATAATAATTGCAACTACATCTGACCATATCCAAGAAGCCAGCTTGGCTCCAAAGTTTAAAGTGTACACTTGAAGGACAATCAAAGGACATTTAACTGTAAAATCTTTTATCTTGTTTTTTAATAAACTCTAACTCCTCATTCCCGATGTGTATGTATGTGTGTATGCATATGCATGCGTTGTCTGTGTGTGTGTGTGTTTGTGTATGCATGCCTTTGTTTGTGTGTGTGTGTTTGTGTCTGTTCATGCATGTGTGCCTGTGTTTGTGCATTTATGTGTATATGTGTACATATGCATGTTTGCGTGTATTGTGTGTGTTGTGCATGTGTGTATGTGTGTATGCATGTATGTGTGTCTGCATGAGTGTGCATATATATTGTGTGTGTACATATGTGTGAGTGCCTGCATGTGCATGTCTATATGCGTGTCTGTGTGTGCCTGTCCATGTGCATGTGTGTGTTCCTGCATGTGCATGCATGTGTGTATTTGTGTGAGCCTGCCTGTGTGTGTGAGAATAAGGAGGTGCAAGAAAGAGAGAGAGGAAGTGGAGCACAAAGAGAGATGTGATGGTGGTGTTGTTGATGTGCGACCCAGAAACAGATGTTCTGTCAAAGTTGAAGGGTCAAGTTTCGGCCAACAGCAAACTAACTGGTGTGCCTCAGGGGTCTGTTTTGGGGCCCCTGCTGTTTGTAATTTTTATAAATGATCTGGATGAGGGTATTGAGGGATGGATCAGTAAATTTGCAGATGATACTAAAGTTGGTGGTGTGGTAGATAGTGAAGAGGGGTGTTTTAGTTTACAGAGTGACTTGGACAAGTTGCAGAGCTGGGCCGAGAGGTGGCAAATGGAGTTTAATGTGGAAAAGTGTGAGGTAATGCACTTTGGCAGGAACAATAAATGTGTAGAGTATAGGGCTAATGGTAGGGCTCTTAATAGTGTTGAGGAACAGAAGGATCTTGGTGTATGTGTCAATAGATCCCTGAAAGTAGGCAGTCAAGTGGATAAAGTTGTTAAGAAGGCATATGGAGTCTTAGCTTTTATTGGTAGGGGGATTGAATTTAGGAGCCGCAGCATCATGTTGCAACTGTACAAAACTCTAGTGCGGCCGCACTTGGAGTATTGTGTGCAGTTCTGGTCCCCACATTATAAGAAAGATGTGGAGGCATTGGAGAGGTACAGAGGAGGTTTACCAGGATGTTGCCTGGTATGGAGGGCAGGTCTTATGAAGAGAGGCTGAGGGATTTGAGGTTGTTTTCGTTAGAAAGGAGGCGGCTAAGAGGGGACCTTATTGAAACATATAAGATGATTAGAGGTTTAGATAGGGTGGACAGTGATAGCCTTTTTCCTAGGATGGAGAAAGCTAGCACGAGGGGACACAGCTTTAAATTAAGGGGTATGAGTTATAGGACGGATATCAGAGGTAGGTTCTTTACTCAAAGAGTGATTAGGGAGTGGAATGCCCTGCCTGCAGCTGTTGTAGATGCGCCAAGTTTGGTGGCGTTTAAGAGGTTAATTGATAAGTATATGGATGAGAAGGGAATGGTTTAGTTAGGAGGGGCATTGCTTTTTATTTTGGTCGGCACAACATCGAAGGCCGAAGGGCCTGTTCTGTGCTGTATTGTTCTATGTTCTATGTTCTAACCAAAAATACAAAGCTCTAGGCGTATACTGGGTTCGTGTTCTTCCTAGTTTCCTTTACAGTGGTGAAGCAAGGACAACTTATACAAACCAGGAAAAGCAGCTGGACAGCTTCCACATCAGATGAATATTAGAGGTCTCCTCTCAGGACAGAATGCACCAGAATGCAGGAACCCCCAGCAAATTTTCTCTCTTGAGTTAATGATAAGGGGAAGTGGTCACAGTCCAGATAACCAAGGGCTGCTCCTATGGGACTCTGAAGCCACAACAGATAATATCCAACCCAAACATGATATACATTCAACACACAACCCATCAACCGCCAAAATGGATAGACGTCAGATAGATACAATACCAGAGAGCGTCACAGTAAAGATAAAAGCAAAATACTGTGGATGCTGGAATCTGAAACAAAAACAAGAAAATGCTAGAAAATCTCGACAAATCTGACAGCATCTGTGGAGAGAGAACAGAGTCAACGTTTTGAGTCTGCTTGACCCTTCGTCAGAGCCATGTAAAGAATCTGTCAAGTAAAATTTGCTTTAATGGGAAGTATGGCAGATCTGAAAGTATTACAGTAAGTTATATAATGTAAATATTCTAATGAGAAGAAGGGTTTCTTAAAATGTAACAGTGAGGGAGTGATATAGCAGACAACTGTCAGGAAGTGTTTCAGTGCGAGATGTTTATTGTCCTGAGTATGGTGTATCAGAGATTGTTATAATGGCTTGTCTGATACGTAGATGACGTTTCTCAGTGAATGATATACACCATATGGTATTTGATGCAGTGGTTGTTTACAAAGCAAGAAATTACAATTACATAATGCCTTTCACATCTCTGGATATCCCAAAATAATTTAGCACGCCATAGTGCTTTTTATGCAAAGAGAAACATTTATATTTTACATGGAGACGGAGGGGTGAAGAGATGGTGGCAGCAAAGGGAGGAATAACCTCTTTGGGAAACAGAGGAGTTCAAGAATTGGGGAGGGGTGGTGGAGTAAGAGGTTGAAGCTTAAATTTTATTTATTAATCAAAAGTAAGGTTTACATTAACACTGTAATGAAGTTACTGTGAAATTTCTCTAGTTGCCACAGTCCAGAGCCTTTTCAAGTCACTGCACCTAACAAGCATGTCTTTCAGATTGCAGCAGGAAACCAGAGCACCCGAAGGAAACCCATGGAGACAAGGGGAGAATGTGCAAACTCATAAATAAACAGGGAGCTGAGCCAGGAATCGAATCTTGGATTCTGGCACTGTGAGGCAGCAGTGCTAACCACTATGCCACCGTGCTGTCGGTTTTTGGACGGTAGTTGGAAAGAGGGTTCTGGGGAATAACAAAATGAAATCTACAAGATTCTGATAGAAGTCTACAAGATTATGAGAGACATGAACAGAATGGATTGTCAGAATCTTTTTCCCAAGGTGGAAGAGTCAATTACTAGAGGGCACAGGTTTGAAGTACAAGGGACAAGGTTTAAAAAAGATGTATGAGGCAGATTTTTTTACACAGAGAATAGTGGATGCCTGGAACTCATTGCTGAGGGAGGGAGTGGAAGCGGATACGGTAGTGACTTTTAAGGGGCGTCTTGACAAATACATAAATAGGATGGAAATAGAGGAATATGGTCCCAGAAAGATAGGGGGTTTTAATTCAGTAAGGCAGCATGGTCAGTGCAGGCTTGGAGGGCCGGAGGGCCTGTTCGTGTGCTGTAATTTTCTTTGTTCTTTGAAGGAGGCATCAGGAGCTGGCAGGAGAGACTGGAGAATCAGACGTAATCACTAACTCATTTTAAGTTTGTGATCTTTATTATTTAGCACATTTATTTTTCCCGGGCATTTTGAAATTGAGTGCAGTACACAGCCAACAAGCTATCATTGATAGACTGCTGCTGCTGTGGAGGTTTGGCACTTGGAAATGTTTAAGATGTTATGTATGATGATTGCTCAGAAACATCATCGCTAAGACAGTGTGTCTGTCAGAGACAGATATGAATTATTGTCATGGCCAGTGCCTTGAAGATCTCTTGCCACCAATCCATCACAACCCTTCTGTATCAACTGAACACTTGGGTGGCTTTTATACCTAGGAGTTAGATATACAGAACCCATCTTGTCTCTCATTAGATTCCAATTTTTCAACAGGACAGCTCATCCATTAGATTACAGCCAAAAATTAATCTCAAATATCAAGTCATTATTTTATGTATTAGCCATCTGAACTCTTGCATTAGATTAACATCTTGTTTATCCTTTATTCTAAGTCTAAAGCAACTGAACTGTTCCACTGGATTATAGCTTGTCATTCATTTCCAGGTACTCAGATTTTGAAATGCAAACCATCCAAATCCATCAATTCAACTGCAGAATAAAACTCATTCCTGGATATCTATTATCTCATACACCGTGTAGTGTAATTCCTACGGACCCAAATCTACAAGTGTAGATTTTAAATGAGTTAAAATTTCACCCTCTGCAAGTGCTGGCCAGAATGGAGGTGATTGGGTTGTTCTCTTGTCAGTCAATTCTGAAGACTGCAAGGCCAAAAGTCTAACTGTATTTGTAGTATTTAACTCTCCTGTTGCTGCTTGGGACTTGCTGTGGTGTTGGTCATGAGTAAATTCAAACCACTCAAGTCCCAGCCTCAACTAACTCATTAGCACAGTGGCACAGTGGCTAGCACTGCTGCCTCACAACGCCAGGGACTTGGGTTCACTTCCCGGCTTGGGTCACTGTCTGTACAGAATCTGCATCTTTTCCCTGTATCTGCATTCTCCTTGTGACTCACATGCCACTCTGTTTAGGGCCCCTGTTATACCCGCCTCCTACTATGTGTGTAAGCTGCAATATGTGGCACTGTGGCACAATGGCTAGCACAGTTGCATCACAACACCAAGGACCTGGGTTCAATTCCTGGCTTGCGTCACTGCTTGTCATGTTCTCTCTGTGTCTTGTCTGTGTGGGTTTCCTCTCAGTGCTCTGGTTTCGTCCCACAGTCCAAAAGATGTGTTTGTTAGGTACATTGACCATGCTAAATTCTCCCCTAGTGTATCCAAACAGGTACCAAAGTGTGACGATTAGGGGATTTTCACGATAACTTCATCGCATGTTTTAATGTAAGCCAACTTGTGATAATAATAAATAAACGTAGAACTTAACTTCGTGTCAATGATCTGTGTATAAACAACAGAAACCCTTGAATCGATTCCAGTCTGTAACCATACCAAGATTGCCATTATACCAGGGATAAACCTTCTGCAAGGTTCCAGATTAAGGAAATCTTGTAGTGCTGTGAGCGGTGTCTCTGCCTCTGATCTAGAAGCTCTGGTTCATGTCCCATCTCAGAACTTGATGACCAAGCAAGGTAGCCAAGCAGATTAATCATCAACCTGCAAATTTCTTCCAAGACACAGCAATGGCAAGTGGTAAGAATGGGAGAGATCCCTGGTCAGCCATGCCTGAGAGAAAGTGGTGCCCCTCAATCTGGAGGCTAGCGACCTGATCCAAGCAACATCCAGGCAGATGAAAGTTTGCCTTGTACACCAGAGTAAATCTGGGGAATGAAACAAGAATGAGCAATGCGCTGAGCTGTTTATATTTCATACGTACACCATCTGATCTTGCAATCCCTCCCAGGAATTCACTGTCCTATATGTAAGCTTTGCAACGTCACTATTGTCTTTTATCTGCTAGTAGGCATGTTTTTATGAATTCTAGCAAGAGAGAAAACTTATTTTGAGTTAGTCCTTTCTTTGGTATTTTTCACATTTGTTTGTGGGGCAAGGGTGTCAATGGCTAGGCCAGTATTTATTGCCCATCTCTAGTTGCCCTTGAGAAGGTGGTGATGAGCTGCCTTCTTGAATTGCTTCAGCCCCATGCTCTTTGAGTTGACCCACAATGCCACCAGGGAGGGAGTTCCAGGACTTTGAGCCAGCAACTGCGAAGGAACAGGCAATATATTTCCAAGTCAGGATGGTGAGTGGCTTGGAGAGAACTTGCAGGTGGTGGTGTTGCCTATGCATCTGCTGCTCTCGTCCTTCTAGGTGGAAGTGGTCACATGTTTGGAAGGTGCTGTCTAAGGATCTTTGGTGAAAATCTTCAGTGCATCTTGTAGATAGTACACACTTCTGCTACTGAGCATTGGTAGATGTGGCGCCAATCAAGTAGGCTGTTTCGTGCTGGATGGTATTGAGCTTCTTGAGTGTTGTTGGAGCTGTACCCATCCAGGCAGTGGGGAGTGTTCCATCACATTCCTGACTTGTGCCTTATAGATGGTGCATAGGCTTTGGGGAGTCAGGAGGTGAGTTACTCGCCTCTGACCTGTTCTTGCAGCTGTTGTGTTTGTGTGGTGAGTTCAGTTGAATTTCTGGTCAATGATAACACCAAAGATGTTGACATTGGGGGACTCAGTGATGGTAACAGCATTGAATGTCAAGGGTTAACTTATTGGTCCCATTGACTGTCCACCCAAGGCTCTTTGACACATATTGTTTTTGGGTCCAGAAACATCTCAGTGTTAAATTTCTCATCTTTTTTAAATGCTTCTGTGGCTGCTCCCTTCCCCATCTCTCTCCAGCACTGTAACTCTCCCAAGATCTTTGTGCTCCTTTGATTCTGACCTCGGGACCCTCCTGGATTTTAATTGCTCCATCATTGGTGGTCATGCTTTTAACAGCACAAGTCCTCAGTTCTGAAACTCTAGCTCCCACCCCCACTTCTCTCTGCCTCTGAGGCTTCCGAGGTTCTGAAGTCATTAAAGAGACACATAAATTGAAGGGTTTTTTTTTTCACAGAAGCTTTTGATTTAATTCCTGAGCCATATGCTCTCCTTTTCCCACTGAATGGCCATGGTTCAAAGCAGTGGTTGGCTGGATGACCACTGCCTTTTTCAGGGCAATTAGGGTTAAGCAACAAATGCTTGCCAGCAGTGCCTACATTCTGTGAAAGAATTTTCGTAAAAAAAATACTGCTGGTATCCGTTTGTTCTTAGTTGGTTTTGAATTAGACATTTTTTACTTATAATGCTGCACGGAAAGCAGGTTCAGTGGATCATAGGATTTGGAGGCCATTCAGCCCTTCTAATGATTGAGTTACGATATGGAGCTGCGGGCATTGGACTGGGGTGCGAACATTAAGAAGTCCCACAACACCAGGTTAAAGTCCAGCAGGTTTACTTGGAATCACGAGTTTTCGGAGTGATGCAGTGTTTATGATTCCAAGTAATCCTGCTGGACTTTAAACTGGCGTTGTGAGACTTCTTACTGTGACCACTGAATTAGCCTTTGGTACCTTATTTACCAAATAAGCAACCCTATTTACCTAACTTGTGTCTGGTGTGAGACTGTGCTTCAGTGCTATCACATTCGGGGGTTAGACAGGCTGTTTGTTATAGAAATCATTCTGAAAATATTGCAAAATGTTACAAAATATTACAAACATCAAGTTTATTCAAGTAAGACTGATGGAATAGAAATGATTTGATATTAAATTTCAATAGTAGCACCTCATGTTATCAGTGTTAAAAGGGATGTTTCACTACATTTAGGTTTTGTTACGTAGGACAGATATTTTTGCCTGCCTCACATTATTGTATATAGTGCTGTCTCTTGGAGGAATATGTGTGATAAGCTGATATTTGCTGGTCTATGTCTCTTGCATGTTATTCCTATATGTGAAAACTGAAAACTGAAGCAGTCAATGATGGGTGAGGGATGCCTACTTTTGTTTGGCTAACTTCCCCAAGAGATAGTCGGGTCGAAGCGTACAAGTTGAATCCAGCTCCCTTAATCAGCTCCCTTAATCATTATGCTACACATCCGGAAGACCAATCGCCCCCCTCTGCTTCATTGGAGAATATTGGCGCTTTTGTTTTGGCCTCTTCTCAGGTCTCGAGTCAATTTGGGATGCTCTTTGTAAGTTCATCTTTGCTTGACGTGCTCCTTATTTAATTGACCCAGAATGGCTTTGCGCTGATAAGTATCATTGTAACCTCAGTGGGACTAAAAGACTGAATAAAGCTTTAAGTATCTGAGGCTGTGATTTGTGCAGCCAATTCTCTGTAGCACCCGGAGCAACCCCCGCCTCCCCAACCCCTCCCTTGGGCTTTACAAAGTTGATTTGACAGATGCTTGCAGACAAAGGAAGAACCTGTTGTCTCCAGATATCATCACTGGGCCAGGCAGTAATCCCCGCCCCCTTCTTGCAGCCTTCATTGGCATTAGCAAACAGGCTGAGCTTATCTGTACATGCAGGCACCGGCTGCCTATTACAATTCCATCTACCAACTCTCCCAGCCAAATGAAATCTCTTTTCAGTGCACATCAATACAAATTGTCCCTTTCTTTCCCTCCTCTTGTCCCAACGCCCACCCCCCACCTCATCCACCCAGCCTTTGCAGCAAGTATTTGAGATTAATTATATTGCTAGCAGACACATGGCTCAGCGAAAGAACAGCCCTTTCTGTGGGAAGTCCGCCGTCCCCTGTTGGCCACTGCACAAAAGTTAATTTGCTCGTTGACTCAATATTTGTCACGCCGGTGTAATAAAGTTTATTTTAGCAGGCTAATTAAAAGCAGTCCTACTCCATTAAAAGAAAGATGAGACGTGAATCTCCATGAACAAGGCGGGATGCTGCCCAAGTCTCCTCGCCATTCTCTTTTTGAATGCGCCTTATTTACAATCGAGCAGCCAGTGAGTGGCTTACCTAGTGAGATTCTAGACAGATGCCTGAGGTGTAGGGTTTTATGTCAAGGGCTCTTGAGCTGCTGAAGAGGCCAAGGAAAAGCTCCATCATCAAACACGCAGTGAAGTGACAGCAAGAAGAGGTGTAGCCAAATCATTATGATGCTGTGGGGGATCTCTTTAAAACGGGGAACCCATGTAAGCCAGGAATATTTCTCTTATATCCAATTACTTCTCTTCAAGCGAACACTGCAGTGGGTTAGATTTTTCTGAACTGAAGGAGTACCTCGGGTGAAGAAATTTCACTTTACAATTTTCCCCCTGACAGAGAGATTTTGGCTCTCTCTGGGATACAGTTCCGCTATCTCACTCTAACCAACGTGCTTCTTCTGAAGGGTAGCTTGGATAGAAATCATAGAAACCCTATAGCACACGAGGAGGACATTCAGCCCATCGAGTCTGCACCGACCACAATCCCATCCAGGCCCTACCCCCATATCTCTACACATTTATCCACTATTCCCCCTAACCTACACATCTCAGGATGCTAAGGGGCAATTTAGCATGACCAATCAACCTAACCCGCGCATCTTTGGCCTGTTGGAGGAAGCCAGAGCACCCAGAGGAAACCCACGCAAACATGAGGAGAATGTGCACACTCCACACAGAGAGTGATCCGAGCCAGGAATCGAACCCAGGTCGCTGGAACTGTGAAGCAACAGCGCTAACCACTGTGCTACCGTGCTGTCCAGTCTGGGAGGGGAAGCTGCAGGGAATGTCTTGATCTGATGTGGAGGTAGATCTTAACTTTGGGCGTTTGGGTCTTCAATTGGATCATTTTCGCCTTCTCCATTCTAATTCCCATTGATTTCCATGTAAGTGGACGTATCAGTAGAAAAGCTTGAAAGGAGGGTGGGGGGGGGGCTGCGGCATGATGAGACACTGGTTAGCACTGCTGCCTCACTGCGCCAGTGACCTGCGTTTGATTCCCGGTTTGGAAGACTATCTGCGTGGAGTTTGCACATTCTCCCCATATCTGTCTGGGTTTCCTCCGGGTGCTCCGGTTTCCTCCCACATTCTGAAAGATGTGCTGGTTAGATGCATCCACCTGAACAGGCACTGGAGTGTGGCAACTAGGGGAATTGCACAGTAACTTCATTGCAGTGTTAACGTATGCCTTACTTGTGACTAATAAATACACTTTGTTAATTGTGCAGAATCGCAGAGGCACTGAGGCCAATTATTGCACTCCAACTACTAACCTGAACGCTGACAGCTTTCTCAATGCAGTCAGGATTCAAAGGGGGTTGTCTGCCATGTGTGGTTTTGTATCAATCCTGACTGACGCCTTCTCCATGAGCAGCTGCTGTGGGGGTTCCCGCCAAATGTTAACAGAATTCTACTTATCTTAATGAATTCTCCTTTTTACAAATCATGCTCCAGTGTCTCTGCTCTCCTCCAATCCCTGTGCCTCTTGCACATTCAGATTTTAATTGTTCGGTCATGGGGTGCTTTAAATTCCCTTGGCCCTAAGCTGGTCATATCACCTTGATGTTTGTGGAATCTTGCTGTGTGCAAATTAGGCACCAAATATTATATAGAAACTAGAAGCAGGAGTAGTTCATTTGGTCCTTTGAGACTGCTCTGCTATTCATTCTGACTGATCAACAAACTCAATATCCTGACTCCATAGAAACTAAGGCAAGTGATAGCCTAGTGGTATTATTGCTAGACTACTAATCCAGAAATTCAGCCAATGTTCTGGGGACTGGGGTTCGAATCCCATCATGGCAGATGGTGAAATTTGAATTCAATAAAAAAATATCTGGAATTAAGAATCTACTGATGACCATGAAAGCGTTGTTAATTGTCAGGAAAAAAACCCATCTAGTTCACTAATGTCCTTTCAGGAAGGAAATCTGCTGTCCTTACTCGGTCTGACCTACATGTGACTCCAGAACCACAGCAACGTGGTTGATTCTCAACTGCCCTCCAAGGGCAACTAGGGATGGGCAATAAATGGTGGTCAACAAGCAATGCCCATGTTTTAGAAATGAATAAAAGGAAAACTAGAATGGTAGCGATACTTCAAAAGTGGCTCAGTGATCATGAAAAGTTTTATAAAATGGCGAGTCTTTCTGTTTTCTTTCCTTTAAACTCTGGAATTCCTCTCAAAAACTCTTCTGCTCTCAATCTCCTCCTTTAAGACATTTTTTAAAACTGACCTTTTTGACTGAACATTTGAACACCTGCCCTGATACCATTGGCACTTCCTGATAACTCTCCTGTGAAGCACCGTGGAACATTTTACTCCATTAAACATGGTTGCCAGTTGCTGTTGCCACATTGACTCTTATGGGATCTTGCTGTGTGGAAATGGATGCCACCAACCATTACAGCATCACAATGACTACACTTCAGGAATATTGGCTTTGTATCGCAATGCACCACTTTGGAACATTCTGATGTTGTGAAGGGTTTTAACAAAATGTAATCTCTTTCTTCCTTATTCCTCCAATTTACGTTGCCTCTCTTTCTCCCAACTATATACCCGGGCTTCAAATTTCCAATAAATTATTGAGGCTGGAATTGTCTGGCCGTTCACATCAGTGGATTTTCTGGTCCCACTGGTAGCAAATCCCTGCTGATGGGTTTACAGAAGTATGGAAAATCCCATTGATAGCTGAAGCTTGTTTCCCCAACCCTACTTGGTACGGATCGCTGGCATTGGGGCATTGGAGCCCTCCAAATTTGTCCCCATTCATGACCCCAGATGTGCCCACTCTTCTCGCCAAGCCCCTTCGTGACCTCTCACCATTCATAGCCCCCATCAATGCCCAAGCTCAGACTCCACCTTACTCCAGGCCCCACTCTCACAGGCTCCCACACCCCCAATGCACTGTCCCTGGCACGCTAGCACTGCCATGGTGCCAAGTGGGCACTGCCAGATGGGCACTGGTCAGCCATATCTCAACATCCAGGAATAATAACAGCATCCGAGACCCCCCACCTCACCCAGTATGACCCTCATGCCTGGTCCCCCCTGGTGGAAAGCAGTAGTGATTCTCACTAGGCTTGTGCCATGCCTGAGGATCAAAGGATCACAGCAGCTGGGAGAACCCTTTGTTGAATAGGTTATGCATATTTAAAGACTTTTTAAAATATCTAATCTTTCCTGGGTGCAATCCAGTTGAAAGGGACGAAGAAGATTCATTGGATCTCTACAAATCACAAGGAGGCCATTCTGCCCATCGAGCCTGCATTGACCACAAACGTACCCAGGGCCTGTCTCTGTAATCCCAGGTATTTATCCTTCTAATCCCCCTAATACTGAAGGGCAATTTAGCATAGTCAATGCACCTAATTTTTGGAGTGCAGGGGAAAACAGGAGCACCCGCAGGAAACCCAGGCAGACAAGGTGAGAATGTACATCCTCCGCACAGACAGCTGGGAATTGAACCTGGGTCCCTGGCGCTGTGAAGCAACAACACTAACCATTTTGCCACTCATTGCTCCTGTCACTCATATTGTATTGCAAACCATTTGATGCTGGATGTGAAAACCATTTTTAGGCCCCCGCGCTGTTTTCTGGGAATGGTGCAATCTGTGCCAGGCACGGCAGGACTGGAAAATCGCCCGCACAATTTTTATTTTGCTTCTTAAACATTGTTGGAGTTTGTTTGCTTCTTCAGGAGTGATCGGGCTAGCGAATTTGGAGTCAACTTGCCAGACACTGACTGTGTCACTCAATTTCACTCCCCAGTCCTCACTCCCGGCATGTTCTCCCTTATCTTATACACACACACACACACACACGCACATACACACACAAACACACATATGCACACACACACGCGCACACACACACACACATACATACACACACACAAACACGCACGCACATACACACACACACACAAACACACACACACGCACATACACATACACACATGCACACAAACACACACGCACATACACATACACACACGCACACGCACATACACATATACATACATGCACGCACATACACATACACACACACACACACATACACACACACACGTGCACATACACACATACTCACACAAACACACACACAAGAAGTGCAATCAATTGTCTGACTATTGAATTCACACAAGTTTATCAATGAAACAAGGACGCAAAGTCCTATCCATTGCACTTGAGAACTCCGCGGATGTCTCCATTATTCTATATAATACCCATCATCCCTGTGTTCATCCATCCATCACCAAGGCAACAACTGTTCATTTAGAGGATAGGCGCATGTGAAATTTTTTTTTTCACTATTCACATTCAGAATACTATTTAGTCCTTCATTATAAATTGAGAAATGCATCGTTGCACAAGGTATTTAATACGTTAATGGACAACAAAAGATTAAATATACGTCCTGTAGGTCAGC
Source organism: Sphyrna mokarran (assembly GCA_024679065.1). NCBI lineage: Eukaryota > Metazoa > Chordata > Chondrichthyes > Carcharhiniformes > Carcharhinidae > Sphyrna > Sphyrna mokarran. The sequence continues at coordinate 66,334,871 of JAGIQG010000016.1, forward strand.
CTTGTCACATCAGTGACAAATCGTATTACCTGCTATTCTTTTTCTGTGAGCTTTTGAATAAAAGCTTCTGGTGGTTCCTTCCAGTACATGGTCATTATCTGTTCACTCCTGCCAAGAGAGAACTGTTAACACCAAAGTGGTTTTTAACGTCGATTATTTGTAATTAAAGGTGGAGTGGTGCTTTGCAGCTGAATGGAGGAGGAGAAAGAGAAGAGAAAAAAGGGACTTTAATGCTCCTTTATCAGGATGTGCAGCAGAAAGAGCTTGGATTGTGATCCGTGATGAGTTAACTCAAAGAGAATCTCTCCACCAGCCGATTTCAGTCACTGAATTTCAAGCAATTACGAGACAGTCAGCAGTAATTTAGACTTCCTTTTATTTGTTTTGTCTTGCCATCTCAATGTGGGAAAAAATATATATACTTTTAACATTTTCAGGTCAAGGGATGTGGGTAGGCAGAGAGGTTGAATAAACCAGGATTGTTTTTGCTGGAAAGACAGAGGCTGAGGGGAGACTTGGTTGAGGTCTACAAAATTATGAGAGGCGTAGACAGAATGGGCAGTCAGAGGCTTTTTCCTAGGGTGGAATTATTAATTATAAGGGGGCGCAAGTTCAAGGTGAGAGGGGAAAAGTTTAAGGGAGACGTGTGGGGAAATCTTTTCACGCAGAGAGTGGTGGATGCCTAGAAGGTACTGCCAGAGGAAATGGTGGAAGTAGACGCATTAGTAACATTTAAGAGGCATCTGGATAGGTACCTGGATAGGAACATGAATAGAAAGGGATACAGACCGAGTAAGGGCAAAAGGTTTAGTTTGGGCATCATGATTGGCACAGGCTTGGAGGGGCCGAAGGGCCTGTCCTTGTGCTGTATTGTTCTTTGAACGTATGAAGATTGGGGTCCCAGGCTGTAGATAGGATTCCAGAGCTATTTTAATAGTTACCTGCTCGCCACAGGTGCTCCAACTGGGAAAAGCTCAAAGACATCAGAATCTTTAAAGGTGAATGCACCCACCCCTCCCCCCCCCCAATGTTATATTTTCTGGTGATGCAGGTCACCTACAACAGGAAGCCCCATTAACAGCAGCGGGTCCAGAAGATGCTGCAACCAGTCAAAGGCAGGCTACTTGCAGCACTGCGAAACACACGGCAGGGGGGGTGACACAGAAAATCCCACCCACAATCTCCATTGACAACCAAGTCAATTTTATTCTCACTTTGCCCACTTGCTGCGCATGATTCCATGAACAGCTACTTGTCATTCTCTCCTGGTCCAAGATTCCTTTCTTTCTTCTACAACAAAGAGAAGATGTTCGAGAAGATATTAGAAATGTTCTATAGATCAAGTAGCAGAAACAGAAGTCTGGATTTTCATTGCAATGGAAATCCTGGAAATGGATTCATTTTTAATTCCGGCTCCAGAAACCAGCATTTTCCATTCTCACAGGGTCAGGACTGGAGTTGGGCCAGGGTTTATGCATGTGTTATTCATGGAGGCAGGCTGGCCACTTAAATCAACAATTTCCTCCACTAAATGAGATTTTTAAACCTTTCACAATACGAATTTCAGCATTTGCAGTGCAGACCAGGTAAGAGGACTTCTGAACCTGATGGTTTCTTTGGATACCTCTTTAGATCTGGTTCCAGGACACCTCTGGGAGAGGTAAGTCACTTATTGGAATTGTTAGAATCAAACTCATTGGAACTATCAAGCTGTGCAGGAAGTGTCAAGCTGTCAAGGACTTGTCAAGCTGTTTAGGAAGTATCTGTTACTCAGCAGTGATGGAAGAAGCATTCTGGACTTTTTTTTAGGTTCAAGCAGTTTATATTGAGTCACTTCATCAGTCCTATTAAACTACAAGAAGCTCTGTCCCAAAATGTTCCAGCAGTTTCTATTTATTGAACAATCAATATCACATGTTTAATTAGCAATTGATTGCCATACACTATGATTGGGTCATCTTTTGGGATTGTTAAAATTAAACATGCTCATGTAATTTTTCGCATAAACTCATTGGAACTATCAAACCGTGCAGGAAGTGTACAGCTGTCAAGGAACTGTCAAGCTGTCCAGGACATTTCAAGCTTTCCAGGAAACATCAAATCTCCCCAGAAAGTGTCAAAGGATAGTTGGCATAAACAAATTAAAGACTAACAGTGGTGGATGGGGAATGGAATACTGGCATTGATTTTGGGGGGGGGGGTCATTGGGAGTTGGGTGGAGGAGCATGGGCTGGCATAACGGTATGAAGGGCCATTAGGGTGAGTAATGGCTATAAGTTGGCACGGGTGAGGAATAGGGACTGTATGGGTTGTGAGGGCTGGAGGGTTTTTTTGTTCGATTATGCTTTTCAATGTAATCACAATGCCTGACACAGTAAGGAGTCTCACAGTACCAGGTCAAAGTCCAACAGGTTTATTTGGTATCATGAGGGACCACTCACCTAATGAAGGAGCAGCACTCTGGAAGTTCATGATTCTATATAAACCTGTTGGACGTTAACCTGATGTTGTGAGACTTCTTACTGTGCCCACCCCGATATCTCTACATGATGCTGGAGCACAGAGGCAGACTTTGTGCCCAACCTCTGCAGTTGGCATCCTCCACACTTGTTCTGGAATCACCTTGACCCCCCTCTCTGACCTCTCCCCAAGACCTGATATCCAACGGCATGTGAGCGGTCATCTTGAAAGATCGCCTTTGCAGAGCTGGGACATTGTTTGACTCTACAAAGCTCTGACCCAGAGCTGAAAACCAGGACCAGGATTAATGTTTTAGATCAAAGACTTTTCTCCAGAACTGGAAATATTAGAGACCTTACGGATTAGAAGCAAGGATGGGGTCAGGGGAAAGGGGAATAACGCATGAAATAAGAAAGCACTGAGTGATAATTTCCCAAAGGATCATTAGCATCTCTCTCCATCAGGGAGTTTTTTTTATCTACTTGTAGTTTGTGGGGTGCAATTCCACAAGTATGGTGCAAAATGAGGAAGCACGGTCTCTGTGAATTATTACAGCCTGTGTAGGGATTGAACCCATGCTGTTACCGTCACTCTGCATCATGCTTCAGCCAACTGAGCTACCAATTCCCAGGCAATAGGAGTGGGATAGGTCACACTACTCCTCGAGCCTGACCCAACATTCAGTTGAATACATCATCTTCCACACTAAAAGATTCTTGCCCTTTTCCCTCTGCCCAATGAATCCTTTAATGTCCAAACATTCATTTCCAGCTATCTTGAATATACTCACATCTGAGCATTCACAACTCCCTTAGCCAGAGAGTCCCAAAGACTCGTAAAGTGAAGAAACTGCTCCTTAGCTGAATCCGAAATTGCCGACACCAGAGATGACATTTGATTCTAAAGTTAAAGCTTATTTATTAATCACAGGTAAGGCTCACATTAACACTACAATGAAATTCCCCTGGTAGCCACACTTCGTTGCCTATTTGTGTCAATGCACTTAACCAACATGTCTTTCAGACTGTGGGAAAAAACTGGAGCAGCCGGAGGAAACCCACGCAGATATGGGGAGAATGCACAGACTCTACACAGACTGTGACATAAGTCGGGAGTCAAACCCAGATCACTGCAGCAGTGAAGCAGCAATGCTAACCACTGTGCTACCGTGTCATCCCGATTCTCCAACCAAGGAAGCTGCTTCTTGGCATCCATATATTGGCATCTATCATGGTGCTTCACAGTGCCAGTGACTCGGGTTTGATTCTGGCTTTGGGTGACTGTGCGGAGTCTGCACATTGTCTGCAGATGCTCCATTTTCCTCCCATGTTCCAAAGATATGTAGGTTAGGGAGACCAGCCATGCTAAATTATCCCTTGGTATCCAAAGATGTGTAGGTTATGGAGGATTGGCCATGCTACATTGCCCCTTGGTGTCCTGGGATGTGTAGATTGTAGTGATTAGCCATGGTAAACGCATGCAGTTACAGGGATAGAGTGAGGGTGGATTTGAGTAAGATGCTGTGTCGCAGAGTTGGTGCAGACTCGCTGGGTCGAATGGCCTCCTTCTGCACTGTAGGAATTCTATGATTCTATGAGCCCCTCAGAATCCTCTACATTCAGTCAGATAGCCTCTATTGTCTTTTCAACTCCATTTTAGATCCATTTTACTCAAGGGGGGGGTTAAGAGCAGAGTGATAGGGTGAAAGCAGCAATGAATAAAAGTCAAAAGGTATCAGGGTGCCAAACGAGAACGAGCTTTACTGAGATAAAGAAGAAAACAAAAGATAGATCCACATAAAAGATAGATCCAGCAGCACCTTTCCAGTGAAAGACAAACTCTGTTTCTCTCTCCACAGATACTGACTGACCTGCTCAGGAGTTTCACTGCTTGGGATTTTATTTCAGATTTCCAGTATCCTCAGCATGTTATTTTTGTATGGCGGACCCACAGCTGCTTTTCCTCCGCTTACTCTCGATTGGCAACAATGCTGAATCATTACCGCTCAAGAGGAGGCCATTCGGGCCATCACGTCCACCCCGGCTCTTCAAATGGGCAATGCACCTAAAGCCAATTCGGCATTCTCCTCACTATTCCCCAACCTCCCCATCCACCTTTCCCCCCCACCCTGTAATATTATTTGACACATCCATGTGGACTGTAGTTGTCCTTGGTCACTCCTGTTAGGGTTATCCATTTGCACGCAGGAGCAAGCTACACGGATTGTGAAATATCCGCCGCTCTCACCCTGAATCAGTGACACCCTCAATTTGCTGTTAATATAATGGCTTCACCAAAGACTGTGGACGGGCTGAAACCGTGGCCTCGCACAAGCAAATAAAAATTCCAATCAGATATAAAACACGCAACCTCCGCACTGAGAAGGTGTAAACTTTTAAATGCTGTGGACTTGACACGGGAGTGCTGTTCCTTCTCGCAGTGTCAGAACAGGTTTAACTGAGACATTCGTTTAAAAGTCACTTAATTGATAGTCTCAGGGTCCAATTATTATTCAGAGTGTTTTTGTCGTTGATTGTGTCAGCAGCTGAGGCCCGGGTTCCAAACCCCCCTCCCCTCCCCCAGAGACTCCAGCAGCAAAGCCTAGAGCATTGCCGCAGCAATGTGGACAGACGCTTTTGATTGATGATGGGTTAAGATGAAAAGAAATAGCTGAGAGTTTGCGCCTTTTATCTGTGAAACAGGATACAATAAAATTCTGCACTTACAGTGCAGCCCGATTCTAACAACTCACGCTGCTTTCTCCAGGAGAATAAAGTTTACTTATTAGTGTCTGTGTGGAGACTGCGTGTTCTCCCCATGTCTGCGTGGGTTTCCTCCAGTTTCCTCCCACAGTCTGAAAGACATGCTGGTTTAGGTACATTGACCATGCTAAATTCTCCCTCAGTGTACCCAAACAGGCACACGAGTGTGGCAACCAGGGGATTTTCACAGTAGCCGGAATTTTACTGGTACGCCCACCTCAGAAACGGCGAGACTCACAGAACGGCATTCTCCGTTGGCCGCGGGTAAGTCTTACGAGTCTCGGGCGGGCAAGGCAGTAGAATTCCAGCAAGTAACTTCATTGTAGTGATAACGTAAGCCAACTTGTGACACTAACAAATAAATAACTGTAATGTCCTTTGTTTCCAAACTATAATTATATTAATATGAATGATACCTGCACTCACAGAATCACAGATTACAACAGTGAAGAAGAGGCCCTTCGGCCCATCAAGTTTGATCAAGACACATGAAATGCCCTGATTTGCCCACCTAATCCCACTTGCCAGCACTTGGCCCATAGCCTTGAATGTTATGGCATGCCAAGTACTCATCACAGTCCTTGGATGTGAGGCATCCTGCACACAAACATTGTTTGATAATTCTCAATAATTAATGGGAAAACACTTGTTCCATTCTTCAGAGGTCTGTAGGTTAGTTGGATTGGCTACAATCAACCCACAGGGTTATGGGCCAAGATAGAGTGCTACATGGGCCAAGTTAGCCTCTCTCTCCCTCTGCACTGCAGGGATTCAATGAATTCAGCAGAATAAATGTAGAGCGTGATGTATAATGTAACAGAGCAAGATTATCGATCCCCCATTGATGAAACCCCAATTTCTCAGTCACTCTGAGGCTTGACTGGGTTTCAGCTCTGGTCATTTAAAGGATACTGTTGACACAGAAAAGTGGTACACTGTGGACAGTTTCAGGATGTAGAGATGCCGGTGTTAGACTGGGGTAAACATAGTAAGAAGTCTCACAATACCAGGTTTAAGTCCAACCGAGTTATTTGATAGTAAACTCATAAGCTTTCGAGGCTGTCCGCTTCTGGTTCCTCAAAGGAACCGGAAGAATGAATACTTGATTGAAATATTTAAGATCTTGAGGGGTCGTAATAGGGTGGATGTGGAGAGGATTTTGGAAACCTATTAACTTGGGTGTCAACCCTCTTCTCCTGTGTTTTCTCAAAATAAACATCCCAGATGCAATCATAGGAAAGCTAGTCCCATGTGTTCAGCAGGTATTAAATAAGCAACAGATGTAATTAATATTTATATGTAAACAATACATCCTTGTTCCTCTTTCAATTCTCTAATGATCCTGTGTTTTGTACACAATATGCCTATTATCAATAACAGTGAAACATGACTTCAACTACTTAAAGATGGTTTGCTGTAAATTCTCATTGAAAACATGATTGCTTTCCCCACATACATGAACACTCAGGATAATATACTATATACATGTTTACAGAGACTATACATGTCCTGGTAATTAAGTTCCTAACACTTTAGAAAATTTAAAGTGGTTATTGGATAGGCATATGGAGCAGACCAGAATTACAAGGAGTGGGTTAGCTTGATCTTAGGGTTGGACATAGCTCAGCATAACATTGAGGGCCGAAGGGCCTGTACTATGCTGTAATGTTCTATGATCTATGTTCTAAGTGACTGAAAAATTTAACTTTTTTCTTTCTTCATTTCAAATAGCATGAATCCAAAGAAGAAAATCTTTGTGGTGATGGTATGATGTTAGTATATCTTTAAGGGTTTTTTTTTAATTCATGCTCACAGCCTTAGGTGATGTCATTGTGGGGAGGAGGGAAAGAAAAAACTGTGGACAGGTCAGGAATTCAGGTTCAGTTTCAGTTTGGAGCTGCAGATTTGAGTTTTTAGTTTTAGAAGGGACAGCAAGCTAAAAAGAAATGTTTTCCCTCTCTCCTTATTAGTTAGCTGAAAGCAAGATCTTGTTTTGCTGTAGGGTATCTAACACTCATCTAGAGACCAGTAACTTACTACAAAATCTTTAAGGCAGTTATCATTTTCTCTCCAAGCATTGTGTCTCTGTGGTTTATTATTGGATCTGGACCAGAGCTGGTGTTTTGGTAACCTGCCTTGTCTTCAAACAGATCTGAGCCTCAAGAGCATTGTTAAAGTCAAAGTTTATTTATTAGTCACAAATAAGGCTTACATTAATACTGCAATGTGAAATTCCCCTAGTCACCACAGTCTGGCATTTGTCCAGGTCAAGGTCAATGCACCTAACCAGTACTTCTTTCAGACTGTGGGAGGAAACCAGAGTCCCCAGAGGAAACCCACACAGATATGGGTAGCATCTGCAAACTCCACATAGACAGTGACCCAAGCTAAGTATCGAACGCAGGTCCCTGCTGCTGTGAGGCAGCAGTGCCAACCACTGTGTCACCGTGCTGCCTCATTCAATTATTAGCTTCAATCCCAGTATTGCAGTATCATATGAGCTTTGCTGTGCTTTGTCTATGCTATGTTAAACCTGTGAAAAGGGGTTATATATGGAAGTTGTTTTGTCTGGAATGGCTTATATATGTTCATTAAGAGTTATACATTATTGTGGTTGTTTTGTTTCTTGTTTTTAATTGATAAAAGTTCTTGCTAATTTTCTTCTTATACATGTTAACTATATTATTAAATAAACTTTGTTTGGTAAAAGCTCCTCAGTGGGTCATTTGAATCATAACTGAAGTGAAACATCTTATGCTTATCTGAGACAAATTCAAGATGTAAAAACTTATGATTCAGGCAGGCTTTATAAAACACTTTAGAGTTTCTAATCTGAACCGTAACAGTGGTAAAAAAAGATCCTGATTGGCGACATGTAAACTAATTGTAGATATATGGGTGAATTCTCCTTTTAATGTGAATATTTTCACATCTCTTCAACTGCCCAGGTTTAAAAAGACTGCTACTTACTCCCAATGCAAATGTACTGTCACTGATTCTGTATGAAGTCCTTTCCTATTTGATTTGATTTGATTTATTATTGTTACATGTATTTGTGTACAGTGAAGAATATTGTTTCTTGCGCATTACACAGACAATGTGATCTCCTTGGGACTTTTAAGATGCTATGTAAATGCAGTAAATGTGGTTGGACACCAGTGAATGCTTGTATTTCATTCTCCCCACTGATTTGACCTATTTTCCCCTCTCTCCACTGCATCCTCTGTCCCACTCACCCTCTCCCTCCTCCGATCGCTGGGAAAACACTGGACATTTTCTGTTTCGTATGGCTGAGAAAGAAGTCACATTTCTACAACTTCTTCCATGTCCCCGGAGCGTCGCTTAGTGCATTTCAGACAATGAATTATTCTTTCAAGTGTACTGACTGTCCTTCTACACTTATTAAGGTCCCCTATCCAGCAATGAGAACCCAACTTTAAGTAGCCATGTGATCCTTGATATCCTTAGATCTTATCTAAAAGACACCACTTTCAGTAATACAATACCTTACTGGAGTGTCAGCTTAGATTATGAGCTAGTTTCTGGAGTGAGGTTTGAACTCATGACCTTCTGACACCAGGGCAGGAGAGCTATTATTAAATCAAGCTGTCACTTAAACTGGGAGGTGAGTAGAGTGGAACTTGACTCTTCATTTTTCACTGCTGCATGCACTGAGCAATTACATCCTAATGCCATATCTTATATTTATGGATTTAGCTTGCGAAGGAAGTAACTGGTAGATTAATGTTTGAAAGGAAACCTTGTGTTTATAACCTCAGGAAGTGCCAAGCATTTCACAGACAATGAAGTACTAGTCATAGAATCATAATGGCATGGTAACACTGTGGTTAACATTGCTGCTTCACAGCGCTAGGGACGCGGGTTTGATTCCGAGCTTGGGTCATTGTCTGTGTGGAGTTTGCACATTCTCCCCATGTCTGCATGGGTTTCCTCCAGGTGATCCGGTTTCCTCCTGCATTCTGAAAAGCATGCTGGTTAGGTGCATTGCCCCGAACAGGCGCTGGACTGTGAAGACTAGGGGAATTTCACAGTAACTTCATTGCAGTATTAATGTATGCTCTGTTTGTAACTAATAAAGAAACTTTAGAATCCTTTCAGTGCAGAAGAAGGCTATTCAGCTTGTCGAGTCTGCACTGATCACAATCCCATCCAGGCTCTATCCCCACAACCCATGCATTTGCTTTTGCTAGTCCCCTTGACACTAAGGGACAATTTAGCGTGGCTAATCCACCTGACCCACACATCTCTGGACTGTGGGAGGAAACTGGAGCACCTGGAGGAAACCCACGCAGACACGGGGAGAACGTGCAAACTCTGCGCAGACAGTGACACAAGCCAGGAATCGAACCCGGGTCCCTGGTGCTGTGAGGCAGCAATGCTAACCACTGTGCTACCATGCCCCCTCTGCTGTAGTCACTGCTGTAATGTAGGGAACATGATAAACAAGTGATGAGCAGCGAGGTACTGCAAACCACAACATTATGATTTGTATGTTTTTTAGTGATATTGATTTGAGGAATAAGCTTTTGCCAAATCACTGGGGAGAATTCCCCTGCTGGTCTTCACAATACTGTCACAAGTGTAGCACAGAGTATACTGTATATTGCAATAACCAAGCATTTACTGCACTCTCTATGGCAAAGTGTAACTAAAGCAGTTTAATTACAGATATTTGAGGAAAATGGGGGAATTTGATTTGATTTGATTTATTATTGTCTCATGTATTAATATATATTGAAAAGTATTGTTTCTTGCGTACTATACAGACAAAGCATACCATTTACAGAGAAGGAAAGGGGAGGGTGCAGGATGTAGTGTATAGAGAAATTGAGAGTTTAAAAGAGTTAGAATGAAGTTTTAGAAACATAGAACGAGAGTAAAAGAATTAGAACGTATGCTGGGCGTACCTAGCAAGGAGACATCCTCACTTCAGTGCCAGCTTGAGTGGTCCATCTTGAGGAACTCACTCCTCACAAAGTGGACCGGCACAATAACAAAACAAAGGTTACACATTTGACTGAAAGTGAACAAAACAGGAAATGGGGATTGAAATGATTCCTTAGAGACTAGCGTCTTTTCACCAGGTTCCCTTTATTTACAGACATTTCTCCACTCCAAAGAGTGTTTCAGATGCAAAGTCAGCATCTGGAGTGTCAGAACCCCTGACGCGCCCCATTATATATTTTGGGGCAATCATTGGCCCAATCAGGGAGCTCATGCTCCAAGAGGTCCACCTCATGGGCCTCACTGAGATCATTACAAGGATCAAATAAATGTGTTTGGGGAAGATATTATTGAGGTTGCATCTAACCAATATGGTTGATGGAATATGCTGAAATTAATGAAGCTCTGGTCTTCCTGGGGCATTTGGATTTAAAACTGGTGTTGCAGACTTCTTACTGTGCTTACCCCAGTCCAACGCCGGCATCTCTACATCGTGACTCACAATATACAGAGTTGGATTCCGTGAAAGGAGGCAGTTGCTAAGTGAAACTGTTGCATTACATTCTTAAATTGAAGCAACTCTCTCATCGCTGTCAGTATGTGGCAAACTTAGAATTCTCAGAGACACATTTGTAAGAGGTCTGAAGAACAATCAAAACAAGCTTTGGAGCAAAGGAAGCAAACTGACATGACAAGAGGTCTCCAATGGATCCAAAGATATGGATATGGCAGGAAGAGATGGTTGCAGATTTCAAGGGCTTTCTTTTCCTTGATCCACTGGATTTCAGCAAGATCCAGGATAAGATTTCAGATTATTTAGATTATTATTTCAGGTAAGACCCAAGATATGGCTGAGTCCCCAGTCTCAGATTAAGAAATTTAGTTGCTACCATTGCCAAGGCAACCACCAACCACTTCCAATCCAGGTGCCATACCTGTGGGGAAGTTGGTCAAAACCCCAGATGATGTGCTGGGGTAGAGGAAGAAGTAATGCTTCAGGTAACAGGAGCAGCCAACATCAGCCATGCATGAGGCCAAGATTGTGGTAGATCTAAATCTAGTTTAGGAGCCTGGAAATCCTCAAATGCCCATTTGGTGGATGTGGAAACAGAAGTTGGTGTCATTGAGCAGGAAAATCAAGAGTTGTCCTCACTTGGAGAACAAGTAAAACAATGCATGAAGTTGGGTGCAATAGGACTGAGGATAAAATTCCAGCGCCCACAGTAAAAATGAAAATGGGAAGATAACCAGACAGAAAGAGAAAGGAGGCAGATATGTTAATTGTAAGAATGTTAGAAGGAAAAAGAACAAAATTATTTTTCTCATTATTTATTACAATTATGGCATTTTTAAAACGCACACTAGTGCTAAAGGAGAATTATTATTTTTTAAACATGTAACGAATTAGCAACCCCACCTGTTAAAATCCCAAATATTGTTGACATTAAGTTTATTTATTAGTGTCACAAGTAGGCTTACATATACACTGTAATGAAGTTACTTTGAAAAACTCAGAGTCACCACTCTCTGGCACTTGTTCGGATACTGAGGGAGAATTTAGCACGGCCAACCCACCTAACCAACATGTTTTTCAAGCTGTGGGAGGAAATCGGAGCACCTGAAGGAAACCCACACAGACACAGGGAGAACATGCAAACTCCACACAGACAGTAACCTGATCTGGGGATCGAATCTGGGTCCCTGGCGCTAACCACTGTGCCACCGTGATGTTTGTTTAGCCTTGCTGTATTCTGGAAAATTATGCATTACGATGTGAACTGGTCCACGTATTTTCTTTTAAGTGGGATGGGAGTGTAATAGCTGAGCATTTTGTTATACTGCTCTCGCTGCTGCCCTCTCCGTTTGGGAGATGTTGATAAAATAATTCAGTAATGGCTGACTGCGGTTGATTTTCCTTGGCGCAATATACAACAAGGACACCTTTTACCCCCAGCTGAGGGAGCAGACAAAATCTTAGTTTAGTATCTTATCTGAAAGCGGACACATCCAAGAGTGCTCTGCTCCTGGAGTGCTGCACTTGAGCAGTAGCTTAGATTTTTGCGCTGAGGTTTCTGGCATGGCTGTTGAATGTTCTGACTCCGAAGCTTGAGGTTGTGAAAGATCAATTCCTTCTTTCATGGAAGTAAATCAGATAGAGCTACACTTGTAAAAAAAAGAAATGATTTAAAGGAGGAAAAGAATTGCGAATGGAAATGTTTTAAAAGGAGAAGGCAAAATCCACTAAGAAGATAATGGCAATTCTGCTGAAACTGTGCTGAGCAAGGGCATGCGATGCCTTCTGTATAACAATTGAATCATTCTGTTACTGTGTGCATGTAGCTTTGTCTACCAGCTGACGAGGCTTACTCTTGTGTCTTGTTAGTAATAGACTTAACCTTATCATCCCATACCACATGCTGCTTTGTCACTGTAACTTATCAGATAGTGTCTGATGATCCCAGAAGGGAACTGACTCCAAACGACTCTCCCTAGACACGAGGCACTGCTCGCAAATCTCTAACAATAAAAAAAGGTCTCCACTTATAAATGCAAATATTACTTATTAATTATGTGGCCTGTATAAACATTTAATATACATCTGTGTCATGCCTCGGGTATGGTGCTATTTCCAATGCAATTTCTTTGTGTCATCCTTGCACTGGATTGGTGCACATTTCACAGGAATAAAACACATCTAAACAGGGAATGAAGCGGGAATGATTAATTTAAAGCAAGAGAAGTGAAAGGAAGTTAAAAAACTACCAATCAACGTTCAGCAAGTGACAGCCAATAAATGAGCTGATATAGAGAGAACAGGAAAGAATGAAATTGTTCAAAATTTCATTTTTTTTACATCTTTGCAATCTCAATTACATTGTAACACTAGAAAAGTACTTCATTGGCTGCAAAACGCTTAGAGATGTGCTGAAATCGTGAAAGAGACTGTAAAAATGCAAAGCTTTGGGCAGAATTTTTCCACCCGGGACTGGAGGACAGTGGTTCGCACTGCTGCCTCACAGTGCCAGCGACCTTGGTTCGATTCCCGGCTTGGGTCACTGACTGTGCAGAGTTTGCACATTCTCCCTGTGTCTGTGTGGGTTTCCTCTGGGTGCTCCAGTCCCATCTCATAACCCAAAAAAATGTGCTGGTTAGGTGCATGTTAAATTTTCCCGCAGTTTGGCAACTAGGGGAATTTCACAGTAGCTTCATTGCAGTGTTAATGTAAGCTCACTTCTGACAATAATAAACAAGCTTTAAAAGAACTTCAGATGTCATGGTGGGGTTGGGGGTCAAGGAGTGCTTCCTCCACCAATGTGGACACCAAGAATTTGTGCTGTATTGCACGCCCTTGGCTTCAATAACTATATAGTCTGGGGCTTCTAGGCATATTCGCACTGCAGTGTGAGCTAGATAGCTCATAACCTCCCATCATTTTTGTTTAAAAAGAGTTGAGTCACAGAACTAACCCACCATTGAAGCAGGGAATGGATCTTCAGGAACACTCTGAAGCTGGAATATGGATCTCCATGAAGACACTAAAGCTGTTAGATCTGCCTGATAGATGACCAAAGCACTCCCCTCCAACCCACAGCTGCATTTTCAAGGGGCTATCATTGCCTAAGATCTCAATCTCCAAACTCCAGAGGAAGAACCGGGCCTCCTAAAGTTAAGTGCCCACTTCTACATGCCATGTTGCTTGAGACATGTTCCGAACTGGCAGGATTTCCTGCTGGTCTCATTGACGATCAGACACAATTTGAGGAGACAAAACAGGAATGTGAGTGAGCACTTAATGGGAAAGCACTGAAGGATCGATACAAACTTGTTATGAAGTTCAGATGTACAATTCGCTTAAGTTAAAAGTTTATTTATCAGTGTCACAAGTAGGCTTACATTAACACCGCAATGAAGTTACTCTGAACTTCAGTCGCCACACTCCAGCCCCTGTTCGGGTACACTGAGGGAGAATTTAGCACAGCCAATGCACCTAACCTGCATGTCTTTCAGACTGTCGGAGGAAACAGGACCACCTGGAGGAAACCCACGCAGACATGGGGAGAACAAGCAGACTCTGCATAGACAATGATACTAGCCAGAAATCAAACCCGGGTCCCCAATTGCCCCCTATAAAATTAAGCGTACAGCAAGTGTAAACTGGCTTTGAAAGAGACCAAAGAATTTGGGGTTTTGTAATTTGGCAGCACAAGGGTAAAGGGTTGATATAGCATCGGGATGGCTTCAACACAATATGTCTTTTTGGCTAAACCACTGCAGAAAGGGCATCAAAGCCATAAAGAGGATACATCACAAATTCACCAAGATATCATCAGGGATGGTAAAACTTCATTATGAAGACTAGCTTTAGAGATTGGCAGCTATTTTCAGTAGAGTAGCCAAAACCAAGAGGAGGTTTGACTGAGGTTACAAATTTAGCATTGAGTCTGACCTAACTGGATCCTTCCTCCTTTGAAATAAAATCTTAGCGTTTGGAAAAATAAAAGAGAACCAAATATGTGAAAGGCTTAGCATGGCTATTAGCAGTTCTGAAAAAATTCAGCCTTTTGTGGGATGAAATTGCCATTAATGTTATTTTGTTTGCCAAATAGCAGCCTGAAATTGAATAAGAATTCAAACTGCAAAGAATGAGAATGCTAACAAGAATTTACCCATCCCAAGATTGCAAGATGTAATATTTTGAACTGGTGCAAAAACGTTCCATGCATAAAATTGTGAGAATATTTGGATCACTTTACATGGATAGCCTATGTTGTTACACTGGCCATTACCGCAGCATATGCCGATGCATCCTCTAGTGGGTTTGTTTGTGGGGTTTGATCTGAGGTCCCTTGAATACAGGTGCTGCATTAAACCAGACTCAATGTGCTGAACATCACAAAGAGGGTGCGCAATTAGTCGGAAAGGCTGAGCTTCCCCCCTACAGGAAGGGAGACGACTATAATTTATCACCCATACCAGTGGCATCTTGCTCATCTGGGCCTAAGGATTGACCATTAAACATAACTGCACAGATCCTGAATTCCACATGTGACCACGGACCCAGGTCTAAGCTGATCTGTCACTCCGCACAGGAGGGGGGCTTGATCGATTGCCATTTATTTAAGCTATTTGGAATTAGTTTTTCATTATCAAACCAGGCACTGCTCTTTTAAACATTTTTTTTAACCATACAGGGCTCAAATTGTTAGTCAGATCAGACGAGGAGCAGGTGCTGTACTGATAACAGAGTGCCACGCAACTGTGAGTGAAGCACGTTAATTTCACGCACATTAATAGATAAAGAACAGACTTCAATAAAGTCATTTGTAATTGTGTGATCTGTCTTTGATTTTGTATGTTCATCCCCCAGCTTCCAAATCTTTTCTTTAACCCCTTCAAGGATTATGGTAACATGGCTTTACAGTTGCAGGAATTAGTACAGTGGTAACCAGAACACAAGCTGGTCACTAATCTTCCTTTGAAACCACTTAGTCTCTTTCTTTACAGTAGCTGCTTTTTTGTTCCATGCTCTAAAACTCTCCCTCACAACCCTATTTTTCATTGTTCCACTGTTGTTGGCAGTGCCTTTGGCCTGCCAGGGCGCTAAGCTCTGGAATTCTGTCCCTCAACCTCTCTGTCTCTCTACCTCTTAGGAACTTGTCTCTATTGGTGTATTGGGCAATAGGACGACTCTAAGTGCAATCCAACCCAAACCTAATCCAACGACAAGTTTGTAGATCCATATTTGTCTTCCCAGAACTGGCATGCCTGCCCAAGGCTCGTAAGATCGTGCCCTAGGCCAACAAAAAAGTGTGTAAATAGATGATGATATTGATGTACTTGTTTTTATCCTACAAGTGCTTTGGTCCACCTTGTTGTCTAACAAGGGGCATACACATGATGGGTTGAGAGAGGGCTGCTCTTGGGTTTTTCGAGAGTATCCTAGTGCTTCACGTCATTAGTGTACGCTCGACCTGGACCATTTGATGGGCAACACGACAGCTCAGTGACTATCACTGTGCTGTGCAGATACATGGATCTGGGCCTGTGGCTGTGGGAGTTTGCGCATTCTCCCTGTGCTTGTGTGGGTTTTCTCCAGATGCTCTGGTTTCCTCCCCCATCCCAAAAATGTGCTCTTAGGCTAACTGGCAGAACAAATTCTCCCTAAATTGTCTCAAATTTGGTTTTTAATCTATAGATCTATAAACATAGACAGGGATCATGAGTAGAGGTGGGAACATTGGGGTGGCGGTGCAGGCTCGTCGGGCCGAAGACCCTTTTTCCCATGCTGTTTTGTTCTTTGTTCTTTGTTTTGCGAAACTCACCCACCCCACTTCTGGGCTGGGTGTTCTGGTAAAATAAGGGCCACTATCTTTTTTTTAAGAGTGCAGTTACCAGAGGAAGAGGTATTTACCCTGGGGTTGGCCGTAATGTTCTTTTGTGTGATTTCAGTAACAACAAATGACAATGTCTTTCAATTCTATTGGGCTTCACATTGGAAAGATGTTGAAGGTACCTTCAGGAGAACAGGGGAATTTTCCCAATCTGCCAGCCATGGGAATCGTAGCGGGCAGGAGGGCAGGCCATGGAGAGATCTGTTGACCTCAGGTAAGATTTTCCGATCTGGGGGCAGGCACAGTTGGAAATCCCTTTCCCAGATATCCAAGTTAGAGTGCAAAAGATAGATTTGGCGTTGCCAAAAATTAGACCAAGGTTTTTCAGAGGTGAAGACAGTATTTGAGAGGTGGAGGATTTAGATGGGAAGGGAATTGGAGGGAATATGGAAAAAGTGCCTGAAAGCTAAACCTTTTCCACAATGAGTGGTTAAGTTCTGGAATGTGCTTCCAGAGTGTGTGATGGAGGCAGATTCAGTCATGACATTCAATTGGGAATTAGATTATTATCCAATAGAAAGAGAGAATGTGCAGGGTTATGGAGAGAAGGTGGAGGAATGACACCATGTGAACATTCAAAAAGCCAGCATCGCCTCTAGCTATTCTATGATTATTTTTATTCATTCATGGGATGAGTGTCACTGGCTGGGCCAGCATTTATTGCCCATCTCAAATTGCCCTAGGGTAGTTGAGAGTCAACCACATTGCTGCGGCTCTGGTGTCACATGTAGGCCAAACCAGGCAAAGACAGCAGATTTCTTTCTCTGAAGGATAGTATTTTCCGACAATTGATAATGGTTTTACGGTCATCAGTCAATTCTTAATTCCAGATTTTGTAATTGAATTCAAATTCCACCACCTTCCGTACTGGGATTTGAACCTGGGTCCCCAGAACAGTAACTAAGTTTCTGGGTTAATAGTCAAGTGATAATACCACGAAGCCATTGCCATCCCCATAATCTATAATCCAATAGCCAGGTAAAGTGATGCAAGGAAACAAAAAATCAAAGCTATAGTCTGAGTTCTGGAGAGGGTTAAAGATTGGAGAGGGATTTGAAGACAATAAGAATTTTAACTTTAGTGTCAGCTGTGTGAGGATGAAGGAATTGGACGAATGTCATTTGGACAGGATATTAAAATCACGTTGGCATGGAGTCGATGTAAAGCACTGTGGGACGGGCGGACAAGGGCCGAGTAGGAATTCTGCCCCTCGCTGGGGGGGGGGGGGGGGGGGGGGGGGGGGGAATGTCCCATCTTCTGCTGCTTCCGGCCAATCTAATTGGCTGGCAACGCCATTAGTCCCAACAGCGCCACAAAGCATGAGTGGCCCCTGCAGGCACTGCAGAGGGAAAAGACAATCAAAGCCCACGGAACACCGGGGCAGGTAAATCCGGGATCTTGAGCCAGGAAGGTTTGGGTATGTTAGCTGGGGTGGGCGGAGAGGTGGAATTAAAGAAAGGAGCAAGTGGAAAGGAAGGGGTTGTTTGACCTAACAGGGGCCATCCTGCTACCAGCAATGGACAGCCCCAAGAGAGCAAGCTCCCTATTCCATTCCCGCTCTTCAAACATTTACAATTAAGAGTCAGCCTCCAGTCCCTTAAAAAGCAATATCACCCTGTCCTTCCTGCTGTCTCTTTCAACGTCTTCTGCAGACTGCCCCAGAAAGTTTCCTGGATCCTGGAATGATAAACGAATTGAATATCAGAGATTGGTTTCAGCTACATAGTTAATGGCCATTCTCTCTCCAGAATGGCTTAAAGCTAAAAGACCACTGATATATATTTCTGGGGTGGTTCAACACAGTAGCCGTGATTCATTCACAAATTAAACAACATGACTTTGAGATTAACTTTGTTTATTGTGCTGTGCAGATACATGGATTTGAGCCTGTGTCTGTGGGAGTTTGCGCATTCTCCCCATGCTTGCGTGGGTTTTCTCCGGGTGCTCCGGTTTCCTCCCACATCCCAAAGATGTGCTCTTAGGCTAATTGGCAAAACAAATTCTCCCTAAATTGTCTCAAATTTGGTTTTTAATCCATAGATCTATAAACATAGACAGGGATCACGGGTTGAGGTGGGAACATTGGGGTGGCGGCGCGGGCTCGTTGGGCCGAAGGGCCTGTTTCCCATGCTGTTTTGTTCTTTGTTCTTTAAAAGTTTTAAAGTTTATTTATTAGTCATTTACTTACTTACTTGCAATGAAGTTACTGTGAAAATCCCCTCGTTGCCACACTCTGGCGCCTGTTCAGATCAATGTGCCTAACCAGCAAGTCTTTCAGACTGTGGGAGGAAACCTGAGGAAACCCATGCAGATATGGAGAGAATGTGTAGACAAGCCAGGAATTGAACTCTGGTCTCTGGCGCTGTGAGGCAGCAGTGCTAACCACCATGTTGAAAGTAGTTGGAGGAGAGTGTGCAAATATAGGTGTGGGCTTGCGAATATGCTCGGTGGTGTCTTGGGGCTCAAACTACCCCCCCTCCCTCGCCCTCACATTGTTTATCCCCAATGCAGTTGCAATGTCTGCTTGGGCTGATCATTGAGCAGGTGACACAGCCTTTGCCAGCCCGTGACTGAACAGCCCTTGGTAATAAAGCGAAACTTATGTTCTCAATAAAAATGCAAATCTTGCATGTTCCCAAGGTGCAGCCCGGTGCATGGCAGCCTTAATGACTTGCAGATTTTCAGAGTAGTGTCTGGAGCTCACAGCTGTGAGGTAGAACAGGCAGTCCCTAGCTACTGATTCTCTCTGATGCACCACGCTCCCCGATGCACATTACATCCTCCATCTCTGAAGTGTTCTTTGTACATG
The DNA here is from genome assembly GCA_024679065.1 of Sphyrna mokarran. NCBI lineage: Eukaryota > Metazoa > Chordata > Chondrichthyes > Carcharhiniformes > Carcharhinidae > Sphyrna > Sphyrna mokarran. Next base: position 66,354,259 of record JAGIQG010000016.1, read on the forward strand.
CAATCCTCATTATAGCAGTTAACACACCATGAACTGGAACACAGTGGCCCCCTCGCTCCTACGGAACCACATAAAAGACCCTTTCTAACGCCCGGTTCTAACAAAATACTGCAGGTACTGCAAACCTGAAATTAGAACATAAAAATTCTGGGAAAACTCAGCAGGTCGGGCAGCGTGTGTGTGTGTATGTGTGGAGAGAAACCAAGTTTTCCAGCAGCCTCTGTCAATGGGAATTCTCGCTCACATCACCCCACACTGGTGGGAAACCCGAGAATTCTGGCCAACGTTTTCAGGTCGATTACCTTTCGATTCAGCCCAAAGCATTAACTCTGTCTCCTTCCACAAATGCTGCCTGAGTTTTCACAGTAAAATATCTCACAATACCAAGTTAAAGCCCAACAAGTTTAATTTGATAGCACTAGCTTTTGGAGCACTGCCCCTTCATCAGGTTTGTGGGAGTCACCTGACAAAGGAGCAGCGCTCTGAAAGCTAGTGCTTTTTGCTCCCAAATAAACCTGTTGGACATGGTGTTCTGAGACTTCTTACTGTGTTTACCCCAGTCCAACGCCAGCATCTCCACATTATGAATGCTGAGTTTTGCCAGTATTTTTGACTTTTCAGACTGTTCATACTCTGAGACATATATAAGATTGCCTGTATCACTTGAAATGATCTATAACAACCCAGCTTATTGGCCCACAGGTCATGTCAGACAAGTTGGGTCAGCACCAGCCAAAGAACAAAGAACAAAACAGCACGGGAAACAGGCCCTTCGGCCCAACAAGCCCACGCCGCCACCCCAATGTTCCCACCTCTACCCGTGATCCCTGTCTATGTTTATACATCTATGGATTAAAAACCAAATTTGAGACAGTTTAAGGAGAATTTGTTTTGCCAATTAGCCTAAGAGCATATCTTTGGGATGTGGGAGGAAACCGGAGCACCCGGAGAAAACCCACGCAAGCATGGGGAGAATGCACAAACTCCCACAGACACAGGCCCAAATCCATGTATCTGCACAGCACAGCGATAGCCACTGAGCTGTCGTGTTGCCCATCAAATGGTCCAGGTCAACCGTACACTAACGACGTGAAGCACTAGGATACTCTCGAAAAAAATCCAAGAGCAGCCCTCTCACGACCCATCGCGTGTATGCCCCTTGTTAGACAACAAGGTGGACCAAAGCACCTGTAGGATAACCTTTAGAAGAAATGTTGTAAAGGGACAAAGGTTTCACAGCATCACATCATAGAATTCCTACAATGCAGAAGGAGGCTATTTGGCCCATCGAGTCTATACCAACCACAACCCCACCCAGGCCCTAACCCCGTAACCTTCATTTACCCTGCTAATCTCCCTACCACTAGGGGCAATTTAGCATGGCCAATCAACCTAACCAGCACATCTTTGGACTGTGGGAGAAATCAGGGAGCACTGGAAGGAAACCCATGCAGACACGAGGAGAATGTACAAATTCCTAACAGTCACCCAGAGCTAGAACTGAATCCAGTCAACATAGTGGCACAATGGTTAGCTCTGCTGCCACACAGTTCCAGGGATCTGGGTTTGCTTCCCAGCTTGGATCACTGTCTGTGTGCCGTCTGTATGTTCTCTCTGTGTGTGCATGGGTTTCCTCCGGTTTCCTCCCACAGTGGAAAGACGTGCTGTTAGATGCAATGGCCATTCTTAATTTCTCCCTCAGTGTACCCAAACAGCCGTCGGAGTGTAGCGACTCGGGGATTTTCACAGTAACTTCATTGCAGTGTTAACATAAGCCAATCTGTGACACTAATACATAAACTTAGTGAAGCTGTAAATAAATGGTTACAGCAGAATAGCAGGGTTCGGGGTAGGTAACCAGAGTCCAAGTCATTTAATCACAAGTAACTGTGAATGTCCTTTTGAAGTTTAAATCTATTGAGGTTACTCCTGCTATTCCATTCAATAAAATCTGACCATACCCTCCCTGGTCCAACAGGATAGCTGTTTTCCTTCACTGTGTGACAATTATAATCAACAGTGAAATTGTCCAATGCTCCCATATGGGGCAACAGCATACTTCCACAAATACTACCAGATAAAGAGGCTTTGAGAAGGCCCAACGTCAGGATCTCAGTAATGGCTGAGCTTGGCAGACTGAATGAGCTTTTCCGGCCTCTCAATCCATATGTGAAGGCTGGTGTTGCCCGTCCTGACAATGTGAGCACGTTGAATTAGCGAACACAGTTTGAAGCTGAGTTGCTGCTGAGTTAATGACTGTATCTGTGCAGATGTTAATTCAACTCCATCACGCTGTCAGACTCAATAATTCCTCCCAGCAAGTTTATGTCCTCTTACATCCCATTGAAAACAGCAGCCAAAATGCGTGTGAATTTCAATTTCTACGTGTCGCTCTGAAACACCCGCGATATAATAAAGGAAACTCAACCTGGAAAATGCAGCTTGGATTTTGGGTTTCTGTCTGCAACAGAAAACAGTGAATGAACACTTAACAGCTTTGTACAGTATTGCCTTGGCCGTTAATTTTGAAAGAAGTGCTAGCCGGCTGTAGATAAAAAAATCAATGCCTCATATTATAAATTAGCATATATTATTACAATGCATCATCACTTGTTCACTTGTCAGCCATTGCAGCCACTCTAATCTCTAAGGTTGAGGATTCCAACTCCCATTTTAGACACAAGCCCATAATCTAAGCTGGCACTTCAGTGTAGTGCCGAGGGAGTGCGCCAGCCTTTTGGATGGTAAGTTAAAAGCAATGTTCTATCTGCCCTCTCAGCCTGCGGCACTGTGGTTAGCACTGCTCCTTCACAGCACCAGGGACGCCGGGTTAAATTTCTGGTTTGGGTCACTGTCTGTGCAGAGTCTGCACATTCTCCCCATGTCTGCATGGCTTTCCTACAGGTGCTCCGGTCTCCCCTCACTGTCTGTAAAATGTGCTGGTTAGGTGCAATGGCCATGCTAAATTCTCCCTCAATGTATCCGGGGGTTTTCACAGTAACTTCAATGCAGTATTAATGTAAGCCTACTTGTGACACTAATAATTATAAAAGATCTCATGCTACTATTTCAGCAGAGGACAAGGAAAACTCTCCTTTGGTCCCCTGGTTCATTGTTGGTGCTTCATCTGCCTGTGCGGATAAATGCAAATAAATTCCATGACACTATTGCAAGAAGCACTGGGGATTTTATTCAAAATCAAAATGATCATACCTGGTTATTATCACATTGTTGGTGGGAGCTTGCTGTGTATAAATTGTCTACCACATTTCCTGCATTGCAGCACTGGCTGCATCTCAAATAAATTTCCTTCGCAGGAAAGCACATCCTGCAATTGTGAAAGATGCTATATAACAGCAAGTCCTACTCTTTCTGAGCTGCTAATCTGCACAGAGAGACTGTGAGAAACATAGTTCAGTTCTATAATAATAAGGTCAAGTCACCATAGTTCCGGATGACCATAGGCTGCTCTCCCCTTTGAGGGTGGGTAGTGATTTAACCTGAGAGTCACCACACCACAGGCAAGTGGCAAGGTTAAGAAAATAGGACCTTCACAAGTAATCTCAGCCGGTGTGGGGATTGAGCCATACAGTTAGCATCACCAACCAACCAACTGAACTAAGTCATTTGGCAACGGCATGAGGAGAATGGCCTCTCTTGCCAAGGATATGTGTAGGTTTCAAGGGAAGGGAGTCTTAAAAGAGGAGAGGGCGGTAGAACAGGAAAAGGGACTTGGTTTTGGAAGTTCCAGAGACATATGATAAAACAAAATGTCAAAACATAGAACGTAGAACATTATAGAGCATTTTAGGCCCTTCAGTCCTTGGTGTTGCGCCAACGAGTGGAACAAATCTAATGACCCTCTAACTTAAACTATTCCAATGTTATCCATGTGATAACCTTGTGAAAAGGTGTGAAAGGGCCATTATCTTCCAAAGAAGTGCACGTTAAAGTTAAAGTTTTTATTTATTTATTAGTCACAAGTAAAGCTTACATTAACACTGCAATGAAGTTATTATAAAATTCCTCTAGTTGGGACAACCTGGCACCTGTTCAGGTCAATGCGCCTAACCAGAATGCCTTTCAGACTGTGAGAGGAAACTGGGGCACCTGGAGGAAACCCATGCTGACACGGGGAGAATGTGCAAACTCTACACAGACGGTGACCCGAGGCCGGAATTGAACCCGGATCCTGGCGCTGTGAAGCAGCAGTGCTAACTACTATGCCACATGAATGCCGCCCCTAGGTTGACTGACCATGTCAGGGGATTAGCAGCGTAATTATGTGGGGTTATAGGAATAGGAATGGCCTGGGTAGGATTATGGTTGATGAAGATTCAATAGGCCGAACAGCACCTTTCTGCAGTGTAGGGGTTTTACGATTATATGATTCACTTTGACAAACTGTTTGCATGCTTTGAGAAATGAAAAAAACAATGTTTGAATATTGTCCAAGCAATGTGACTTTGACATCATGGGCTCAGAAGCAAATCCCATGAACATTATTTCATTAAGCTATTGCTGATTTTTTTATTGATGGCACCAGCATAGAAATAGGGTTGTGTCAGACAGCACGGTAATGAACCACACAAAAGTTTTAAGTGGTTTGATGACATGTAGAATATGCTTCCCTGAAACCCTTTGTGGGATACCTCAATTTGGCAAAGAGCCTAATGCTTTGCAGGGAGAGGCCCTGAATCCCTCTCTTTCCTCCCTAGCCTTTACCAATATGGCGTGCTTCCAGTACCTAATGAGCATGTGCAACTAGCTTGCCAAACTCGCTGTCTCAATGCCAATTTCATGCTTATAAAATGGGTGCAGCTCCAGCGAACCTCTCGACAGATGATGGGACGGACGAAATTAGGTTACCCACTCTCAGTCCACTATTGCATTGTTTCTCTAACTGACCTTTGGAGAAATGGCCCAATGAACATCCCCTGGTCAGGGCCCATACATGCAAAATGGTCACTTGGGTAAGACCGTGACCAAGTCTTGTGGGGAGAAAACCAAAGAGAAGTTGGGGGAAGGAAAATGATGATCTCTGTATGGCTGGCATGCCAACCAAATATCCTGAACACCTACCATGTCCATCAGCCACTTGTTTAGTAGGATTGCCAATTCCAGACTGATGTATTCCTGGAGGTTTCTCTGGCCTTCCAACCAAACAGCACTCACCACTTACTTTCAACACATTTCCAGCTAAGAGTTGATCAACTGTGACTTTGTTGAATGGGGAGAACAAGCTTGGCCCATGCCAAGTTCCTACTCTTATATTCTTATTGAAATGATAGCGGCGAGGCAATGGCCTAGTGGAGTCATCGCTCATCTATTAATCCAGAAAATCAGCTAATGCCCTGAGGACCCGGGTTCCAATCAGCCACGCAGATGGTGGAATTTGAATTCAATAGAACAAAATCTGGAATTAGGAATCTACTGATGACTATGAAACCGTAGTAGATTGTCAGGGAAAAACCCATCTGGTTCTCTAATGTCCTTTAGGGAAAGAAATCTGCTGTCCTTACCTGGTCTGGCCTACAAGTGGCTCCAGAGCCTCAGCAATGTCAACAACTCTCAGCTGCCCTCTGAACAAGGACAACTAGAGATGGGCAATAAATGCTGGCCAGCCAGCAACGCCCATGTCCCATGAATGAATAAAACGAAGTGTTCTTTTGCTTCTGGTTTTCTCCTAGCAGAGACCTATCTTCAATCTCTGAAGGGTCCGGAGGAGTTGGCATCTTCATTGCTTGCCCAGTAAGTGCGACTGGCATTTTCAGTGAGTCAGACTCGCCTCCAGGAAGAAAATGCTTTGCCACTTTGCTGAGGAAGTATTTCCATTGAGCTCCGAAGGGGATGGGACTTGTGTGTTCACACCCCCTCAAACATGAAGCCAGAGAAATCTGGTGTGTGAGAGAGGAAACAATAGTGGGGATGGGGAAGTACAGTGGGCTGGGGATGGGGGTGGGAGCGTGTGGGGGGAGGGCATTGGGGAGGATGGGAGGAGGTTAGTGATTGGGGTGGTGGGGGCGGGGGTGAGAATGAGAAAGGCAAAGAAACTAGACTTGTTCATTTCCATACAGCTGCCCAGATAAAAGTAGCAGACTTAGAGAGCGAGATAAAAGGACCTTGGGATTTAAGAAAAGAGCAATCTCCTCTGCTTTTTTTTTATAAAATATAAAAATAGGCTGAAGCAGTAATCATGATTAGCCTTGCAGAGCAAGTGTGATTGTGTGTTATTAGCATAAATTATCTCCCCCACCCTCAACTCCACCCCCCTCACCCCCAACCATCCTGAAAGGAACACATTAGGTTTCCCTTACTTCACACTTAATTACCGTAGTTACTCGGCTGTTGCCAGAGGATAGAATAGGGACAACAGACGGGCAGTTGTGAGCCAAATAGGGCATAAGTAATGTATAATCTGTGAACTGTAATGAAGAGAACAACAGTGCATTTGGATGTAGAGCTATCGATAATTGTAATTACAAAGCTGCTTTTTTTTCCTCTTTTTTTGCAAGAGAAAATATGATCTAGTGTACTCTGACTTCAGTCATTCTGGAGTATTCAGAAGTTGAGGGCTCTGGTGAAATGTATAAATCAGGAGATGAGAGGTTCTACACACTGGGAGAGACAGAAGAAGCTGTATCTCTTTCATGTTCTCTCTCTGTGAAAGAGAGGGCTGAGGACTGTGGCCTATTGGGTCTGTAAAATGACAACAGTATTTCGTATTGGCGAGGAGAGAAGACTTCTCCACTTCTGGAGCTGACAAAACTATGGACAGCCAATATATGACCATATGACATAGGAGCAGAATTAGGCCACTCAGCCCATCGAGTCTGCTCTGCTATTCAATCATGGCTGATATTTTTCTCATCCCCATTCTCCTGCCTTTTCCCCATAACCCCTGATCCCCTAATTACTCAAGAATCTATCTCTCTCTTTCTTAGAGACACTCAATGACCTGTCCTCCACAGCCTTCTGCGGCAAAGAGTTCCACAGATTCACCAATCTCTGGCTGAAGAAATTCCTCCTCATCTCTGTTTTAAAGGATCATCCCATTAGCCTGAGGTTGTGCCCTGTGGTTGAGTAAGCTGGTCGCCCATAAAAACAACTGGGAATTCAGGAGAAGCTTCCCCCAAGAGTATCTAGAATATCAAATTTGCTACCATTCAGGGTGTTTGAGGCTAACTGTAGAGATGCATATCAGGGGAAGTTGGATAAACTCCTTGTTTGATTTAATTTATTATTGTCACATGTATTGGGATACAGTGAAAAGTATTTTTCTTGCATGCTATACAGACAACACATACTGTTCATAGAGTTCATATAGAGAAGGAATAGAAAGGGTATACAATATATTATTACAGTCATAGCAAGGGTGAATGAGAAGAGAACAGAAGGAATTGTTAATAAAGTTAGATAAAAGATCTGGGAAGATACTGGCATAGGCTGGCTGGACCGAATGGCAAGCTATAGACTGATGGAACTATACAGATATATAAAACTCAATTATTCCTGACTGTAGATGACAATTAGTGATGGTTTTCACCATTATGGAGGCTAGTTTATATGATGGGATGTTAGGGGACCAGAGAGACATCTGAGAAGAGGGGACCAAGCCTCAGAGAATTGGCCAGCTCCTATGGATTACAAATCGACTGTACTACTATCTCTTATTAAGGTTCAAGTTTAGAAACTCCAAAGTGTTTTATGAAGCCTGCCTGAATCATCAGTTTTACATCTTGAATTTGGATAGGGTAAGCATGAAATGTTCCACTTCAGGCATGATTTGAGTGACCCACTAGGGAGCTTTTACCAAACAAAGTTTATTTAAGAATATAGTAAGAAAATTAGCAAGATCTTTTATCAATTACAAATAAGAAACAAACAATCATGATAATTTATAATCCTTAATAAATATGTATATAAGCTATCCCAATCAAAACAAAAACTCCTATAGCCCAAATACTCTTTTACAGGTTTAACACAGCATAGACATAATGCTTGCATGATACTGGGATTGAGGCCATTAGTTGAATTCTGCAGTCAAATGCTCTTGTGACTTAGAGTAATTTGAAGACAAGACTGTTTCCCAAAACATCAGAAAGACTCTGGATCCAGTCCCCCAACAACAATAGATTTTCAAGATCTTGTTTTCAGCTAACCAACAGGGAGAGAGGGAAAACATTTCTTTTTAGCTTGCTGTCCCTTCTAATACTAAAAACTCAAACCTGCAACTCCAAACTGAAACTGAAACTGATTTCCCGGTTAGCTGATCTGCCCACAGATTTTTTTTTCTCCTCCCACAATGTCATCACCTAAGGCTGTGAGCATGAATTTAAAAAAACCCTTAAAGATACATTAACATCACACCATCACCATAAGGATTTTCCTTTCTGGGTTCATGCTGTTCAGAATGCCTCACAGTGCCAGGGACCTCTGTTTGATTCCCGGCTTGGGTCACTGTCAGTGTGGAGGTTACACGATCTCCCCATGTCTGCGTGGGTTTCCTCCGGATGCTCCGGTTTCCTCCTGCAATCCAATGATGTGTGGGGTAGATTGATTGGCCATGACAAATTGCCCCTTAGTGTCAGGGAGACTAGCAGGATAAATGTATAGGGCTATGGGAATAGGGTGGGATTGTGGTCAGTACAGGCTCAATGGGCTGAATGGTCTCCTTCTGCACTGTAGAGGTTCCATGATTCTTAAAGGTACATTCCCCTTATATTGAACTGTTCCTTAACATGAGAACATGTTCCTTATATGATCAGTCTAACAATCACAAGGGAGAGTCCTTTCTGATTTTTACTATAGGCTATTGCACCAACACTCCCACCTTGGGTGCAATTACTGTTAATTCAGCAACAGAGCACGTATACCTGAGACCATTCTGGATCTGTTTGTGGAGGAACCACACCTCACATGGGAGTGTCAGCCTGAAGAAAATTCTAAGAAGAAGAAAAATTTGAATGAAATTCTCAAAAAGAACTACATTCTTGAAAGTAATAATCCCAGACTTTGAAACACAAATTGCTTCCCTCTTTTTTACCCATTTAATTGACACACAGCAGGGCTTGGCACATTGGATAGTTCAAAAGGCAGGGGTCAACATGGGAATGGTTCAAGTGGGGGAGGGGAGGGAGAGGAGATCACCGGGTTGGCTGCTTTTAACACATTGATAACATTTACAAATGTCAAGATGCAATGAAGGTGAGTGAACATTCCAGTAAAGACTGTAACATGATTTGTTCAGTGATTTCACATTGTAGAGATGTTTTCACTTCTGGGCAAGAACAGAACTAAGAGCCCTAAATATAAAATAATGACTAATACATCCAACAGGGACATAAGGAGAATTTCTCTTACTCAGAGAGTGGTCAGAGTGCATCACATGTAGTGGTTAAACAAACATCCTCTCTGCATTCAAGGGGAAGTTAGATAAACACATACATAAAGGAAAGAAGTATGTGCAGCACACACACAAATATACAGCACACACAGATATGCAGACACAGAGATACACAGCACATGCAGATATGCAGCATATACAGATATGCAGCACACGCAAATATACAGCATATGCAGGATACACTGATATGTAGACACACAGATATGCAATGCACAGATATGCAGGACACACAGATATGCAGCACACACAGATATGCAACACACACAGATATGCAGAACACACAGATATGCAGAACACACAGATATGCAGGACACACAGATATGCAGGACACACAGATATGCAACACACAGATATGCAGGACACACAGATATGCAGCACACACAGATATGCAGATATAAAGGAAATCTCCCATCCTTACCCTGGTCTAACAAAGATGTAACCTCCAGACCCACCACAATGCAGCTGACTCCATTTCAAAGGCAATTAGGGATGGGCTACAAATAATGACATTGCCAGTGATGCCCACATTCCATAAAATAATTTTTAAAAAGGTTTGAAATTAGGTGTGATATCCCCATCCCCCACTGCGAATGAGTGGGAGAGAGACAGACCTTAACCATTAGTAATGGGCAGTCTGGGACAGCTGGGATGTAAAAGTCAGATCCCACCCAGTTCTGGATTTACTGCTGAGTGAGTGAATAACCCATTCGCAGGAGGAGGCTGGACATTTACATTTTACAGAGAGGTTGCATACCTCAAATATTATCTCCATTTTAAATTTTACCCCTGCCAACCAAGTATGCTGGGCCTTTGTTAAAGGGAGGCGAGAATTACTGGGTCCAGCAGGTAAATGCCTTTCGAGCCTCTTTCCACTGGCCTGTTGAATCCAGCTGATCCACTTTCTCTCACCTCATGTCCCCTCCATCATTCAAAACCCGCGTGAGCCACAATCTCCAAACAGCCCAACTCTTCCAGTTTCCCTCCAGACTTTACAACCTCCCTCTAACGCTGCCGACCTTCCTCAGTTCTAGCTGCCATCTCCCTCTCCCAATCCCAGCCCCCTTTCCTGATCGTTGTGCCACCCCTCTCCTCTGATTTCCTTCTTTCCTTTCCCCCATATTTCCAGCCATCCATCTCTCTGACCTGCTGCTGTGCCCCCTCATTGACCCCTGTTACTGCCTCTTGTAGCTCAGTGTTATTTTTATTGATAATGTCCATCTTCAGCATCTTGGATGTTTTGCTCCATGAAAGTTGCCATACAAATGCAACTTGTTTTCGCTGACAGATGCCCCCTGCCACTCTTACCCCCCTCCATGGCACCCCCCCATCACCTCTCACCATCGAACACTTTGCCCCCACCACCAACATTGCCTGGAGGTTGCTCCCCTTCCCCTACAACTTCACTGTCTCCCCCCAGTCTAATTGAGCTATGGCCCCAAACCAACAATCTCTCCCTCCCTCTTGCCCATTCCCTGACTGTAACCTGGCATTGCAGACCTTCCTGCTGAACAGTCAGCCTCTCTGCACCCACTGGGGCCATTGAATCTCAAAACACTGTAGGAGGCCATTTGGTCCATCCTGCTTATGATACCTCTTAAAAAGCTATATAATTATTCTCACAGCTCCTTCTCCAACATTGATTTTTTTTTCCCTTTTATCAAAGAAGATAAACATTGTTTCTAAGCATCTCTGTTTGACTCTCTTGTTTGCGTCTCCCGTAAGGGCAGCACAATGGCCAGGATTACTGCCTCACAGCTCCACGGACTGGGGTTCAATTCCTGGCCTGGGTCACTGTCTGCTTGGTGTCTGCACATTCTCCCCATGTCTGTGTGGGTTTCCTCCCACAGTCCAAAAGATGTGCTGATTAGATGCATTGGCCTTGCTAAATCCTCCCCAAGTGCACCTAAGCAAGTACCAGAGTGTGGCGATTAGGGGATTTACACATTACAGTGTTAATGTAAGTCAACTTGTAACACTAATAAATAAACTTAAACCTATATACTCTATGTACAGTATGCTTTGTCTGCATCGCGCACAAGAAACAATACTTTTCGCTGTATCCCAATGAATGTGACGATAATAAATTAAATCAAATCAAACCATGTAGCAAATTACAGGACAATATAAGGACAATCAACTTCTGCATAAAATGTTAAAAAATCACAAGTCCTTGATTGAGACATTGTCAAGTCCACAGGCATTCTTGAGGCAATTATCTATAAATGATGCAATGGAAAACAGGCTTATGCAGTGTTAAATTCCATGAATTGATTTGCCTGATCCTCAATATAAATCACAAGTAGTTTGCTATAATTCTGCTATAGCAATCTACAGTTTATACTCGAGTTTACTTTCTGATCAACTGAGCAAGTAGCTTGTTTGAGTTAAAAATAACTCTTGTTTCTTGTTGGATTTAAGAGAGTTAGCAACAGACCAGTAGAAATATAATATATAGAGGTAAAAGACAGAGATATTGGCTGGGCAGGAATACAAGGGAGGGAGAGACACAGACAAGAGCAGAGACTGAGGTGCAAGGAGCACAACTGGAGGGAGTCAAACAAGGACAAGGATATTAGGGGTAGAGGCACATAATGGGATAGAGGGATAAGGAGGGACAGGGACAGGGATACAGGGTTAGAGACACATACTGAATAGAGGGACAGGGAGACAGCAGGAGAGACACTTACTGGCATAAAGGGACAGGGAGACAGGGACAGGGATGCAGGGGGTAGAGACACATAATGGAATAGAGGCATGGAGGTACAGGACAGGAATACAGGGGATAGAGACACATACTAGGATAAAGGGACAGGGATGCAGGAGGTAAAGATACATTCTGGGGTAGAGCAACAAGGAGGTAGGGACAGGAAGGCAGGGGAGCAGGGAAGGAAGGAAGAGACAGATAGTGAAAGGCGGGGATACTGATGGGGCAGAGGTAGAGTTGGGGCAGAGACACAGAGGCAGAATAACAGGATGGACATTATGGAGATGACATTTAACCTTAATACAGTGCTCATTGTATATAATATTGTCCCATCAGTTTCTCTAATAGCATATTGCATCCTATTGGGAAATAAATAGATTGACAAATAAATATGTGGCACTTTTCCTGCAAGATTTCTAGGTTGAATTGGGATGATGAGTAAATTTGAATTCCCAACTATCAGAATAAATCCGGTCTCCAACCACTCTGCTGAGCTGGGTGAGTTTTTGATTTATGAAGGTTGAATAATGCATGGCCACATGAATATATGATAGAAACTGTGGTGACAGATGACAAGAGCCCTGTATGATCAAGAGCTCTCCCCAAACCTACTCATGTGGCCACCCTCCCCCCTCTCCCACCTCCTTCCCCCACCACCCCACTCCCTATATCCGTATTCCTCCCTACCTTGCCAGACGCCTGTGGTGCATCAGAAAACACGCAGCATGAAGTACTACATCATTAAAACTTTATTTGATGTGGTGTTAACACAGTTTTTGCTCCCTGGCCCATGATAACATTCAGTAAAGTAACAATAGCAACTGTTGAAAAAAGGTGGTGGATTGGAGGGGGGGTTGGGGGGAGATGGAATCTCACAATCACAGAGCATTGAGAAGCTGATCATGTTGAACGTGACGCTTTTTTGAATGTTTGCTTTTTGAGAAGCTCATCAGCGATACATTGTCACACACTCACACACACTCCCACATACACACACACACACACACACACACACTCCCACATACACACACTCACACATACACACTCACACACACACACACTCCCACACACACACTCACACACACACATCCAATACACACTCACACATACACACTCCCACACACACACACTCACACACACACACTCACACATACACACCCACACACACACACTCCCACACACACACACTCACACACACACACTCCCACATACACACTCCCACATACACACACTCACACACACCACAAATACACACTCCCACATACACACACTCAGACACATACACACACACTCACACATTCCCACATACACACACTCACACACTCCCACATACACACACTCACACACACACTCCCACATAAATACACTCACTCACACACACACACTCACACACACACATATTCACATACACTCCCACATAAACACTCACAGACACCCACACACACTCACACACACACACACACATACATTCACACACACACACACACTCACACTCGCTCATACACACACACATTCACACTCACACACATACACACAAATACACGCACACACATAAATACAAGCACACACACACAAATACATGCACACACACATTCACACACACCCCTACACACACTCATACACACAAAAACACGCACACACACACAAACACACACATACACATATGCACACACACATATACACTCACACACATTCACACACAGTCACATATACACACACTCACACACACACAAACATATATATATACACACACACATACACACACTCACACACACTCCCACATACACACACACACACACACACACACACACCCACATACACACACTCACACAACACACACACACACACATCACACATACTCACACATACACACTCCCACATACACACACTCAGACACATACACACACACTCACACATTTCCACATACACACACTCACACACTCCACATACACACACTCACACACACTCCACATAAATACACTCACACACATACACACACTCACATACACTCCCACATAAACACTCACAGACACGCACACACACTCACACACATACATTCACACACACACACACTCACACACACACTCACTCATATACACACACATTCACACTCACACACATATGCACACACACATACACACAAATACACGCACACACACACAAATACATGCGCACACACATTCACACACACCCCTACACACACTCATGCACACCCACACACACCCACACAAAAACACGCACACACACATACACACACACACATATACACACACACATTCACACAGTCACATATACACACACTCACACAAACATATATACACACACACACACTCATACACACACACACTCACACACACATATGCACACACATATGCACACACACACACATACATACGGACACATACACACATGCATGCATGTATGCAAGCACACACACATTACTGAAAAGGAATCCTTAAGTACTCATAGAATGCCTCAGTGCAGGAGGAGGCCATTTGGCCCATTGAGCGTCCACTGACAACAATCCCACCCAGACCCTATTCCTATAACCCCACCCTGCTAATCCCCCTGACACTGATGGTAAATTTATCATTGGCCTATCCATCTAGGGGCGGCAAGGTAGCACAGAGTTTAGCAGTGCCTCACAGCACCAAGGACCCGGGTTCAATTCCCAGCTTGGGCCACTGTCTGTGTGGCGTCTGCACGTTCTCCCTGTGTCTGTGTGGATTTCCTCTGGGTGCTCCAGTTTCCTCCTACAGTCTGGATAGGCGCATTGGCTGTGCTAACTTTGCCCACAGTGTACCCGAACACGTGCTGGAGTGTGGCAGCTGGGGGATTTCACCATAACTTCATTGCAGTGTGAATGTAAGCCTGCTTGTGACACTAATAAATAAACTTAACCTGCGTATCCTTTGAGTGTGGGAGGAAACCAGCGTGACCAAAGGAAACCCACGCAGACACGGGGAGAATGTGCAGGCTCCGCACAGACAGTGACCCAAGGCTGAAATTGAATTTAGGTCCCTGACACTGTGAGACAGCAGTGCTAACCACTTCATTGGAATTCCATTTAAAATCATATAAATGTACCGACATAATAAACAAAACAAAAAAAAAGAAACAAATAGGTCCAGTAACAGATATAAGAAATGCAGTCGCTGAGTTTTCAAACCAGAGCAAAATATCCAATATGTATTTTGTAATCGAAACATCATGAAACTATCAGCAGGTCAATTGAATCTTTCACGAGTTCAGATAGAAATTAAGCTCTGCTCAGCACCTTGTTGTTTCTTTCTCATTATCTGTGCAATTGGCTTTAGTAATTATTAGCTTGCAGCAATTTAATATCTTGTTGTTTGACTTTCACCTCTCAAACATAAAGGAAGAAACATTTTCTTCTGATTTTTTTGCTCAGATATTTAATGAACAGTATATTACAACTTTCTTTGTTCCACCCCCCCTCCCATCCCTTCCAATCATTTTTCAATACCTTGACCTCTTTCCAATCATTGAAAAAAAACAAATTATTGCTCAATCTCACCATCAAGGTCATCATTTCTTGTCCCAGTCTTGGTTGTTCATACAAAGGTGGTGCTGAACCTTCTGCTGAGGTCATTGTAGTCTACTTGACAGGGTTTGGTTTCACAGATGGTATCTATGTCCCTCTTGGCCCCATCTCTGCCAGCCCACCCCCCCCCTTATATTTATTTACTTATTTATTTGTTAGGTTTAGTAAGTTTACATTAACACTGCAATGAAGTTGCTGTGAAGTCGCCCCACTCCAGCACCTGTTCGGGTACAGCGAGGAAGAATTTAGCATGGACAATGCATCCTAATCAGCACGTCTTTCAGGCTGTGAGAGGAAGCTGGAGGAAACTCACGCAGACATGAGGGGGGATGGTCACTATTTGTGCAGAGTTTGTACATTCTGCCCGTGTCTCCGTGGGTTTCCCCGGGGTGCTCCAGTTTCCTTCTGCAATCCAAAGATGTGCGGGTTAGGTGAATTGTCCGTGCTAAATTCTCTCTCAGCGTACCCGAACGGACGCTGGAATGTGGAGATTAGGAGGTTTTCATAGTAACTTCATGGCAGTGTGAATGTAAGCCAATAAATAAACTAATAAATAAACTTTTAACTTTAATCAGCTTGCAATGGCTTCTCTTTCCACTCTCGTACCATTACTTCTGGTGCCTTGGACCTGTCCCATTTCTCATCTGTCCGCTGCCCCTCGGGCAACATAATCTAAACATAAAGAGCAAAGAACAAAGAAAATTACAGCACAGGAACAGGTCCTTCAGCCCCCAAGCCTGCACTGACCATGCTGCCTAACTGAATGAAAAACCCCCTATCCATCCAGGGACCATATCCCTCTATTCCCATCCTATTCATGTATTTGTCAAGATGCCGCATAAATATAATATCAGTCTTCATTTGTCGGTTCCCAGCTCTACCTCACAACCACATCTCTCAATTCCCCTACTGTAACTAAACAATCAGGCTGCTTATCTGACACCAGATACTGGATGTGTTGAAATTTCATTCAGTTAAGTGTAGGGAAAACAGAAGTCACTGTATTCCAAACTCCGTTCCATATCTACTCACTCAAACCACTCCTTGGCAACTGACCACTAACTGAGCCAATCCTTTCACAATGTTGAGCTGAGTTTTTGATCATATTAATACTGCCTGTTTCCACTTTCCTCCCTAACAGTACTGTGAGTGTACCTACACCCCCGGGACTGCAGCAGCTCCAGAAGACAGCTCACCACCACAATTTGAAGGGCAATTAGGGATGTGCAAAAAATGCTGTCTAGCCAGCGACACCCACACCCCGTAAATCAATTTTTAAAAAATGCAGCTTTGGGATGTTCTGTTGCCATGGGATGCTAGATAAATGCAAGCCTTTCCCTTTGCATTTTTATCTAGAGTTTCATTGACAGGTTTTACAGGCATGACCCCTAACCTTCACCATCCTTCTTTATTACAAATAACCTATCAAACCAAACTGCATCTAATCCCTTCATCATTTTCAGATCCTCAATCTTTTCACCTCTCATTTGAGCTTCTCCAAAGTAAATAGCCCCAACTTTCAGAGATTACCCTCTCAATTCAGAGCTAATAATTAAGAGATAATAACAGGCATTGTTATTATCTTGGTTGCTATTACCAATATTCTCTCCAGAGTCTTTCTCATCATTCGCCATCTGTGCAGATCAGGATTTGACACAATTTTCCAAGTGCTTATGTGCCAAAGTCTTACATAGCCTAAGTACAGCATTCTTCCATTCATACTCAGTGATCCGCGCAGTGGACTTAAAATCTCATTTGCTCTCCGTTTACCTATTTGTGTCCCCTTCAAATAGAGTTCAGCTACGAACTCAACCCACCATGCTACACAATGTAAGGTATAAACATGTCTAGGACTGATCTACATGATGCAACATTTATTCTTATTATTAATAACATCTGGCACATATAGACCCAATCATTGACTCATAGAATCCCTACAGTGCAGAGGAGGCCATTTGGCCCATCATGTTTGCACTGACTTTCTGACAGGGTATCTTACCAGGTCCCCCCCCTCCCACCCTTGCCCTGTAACCCCGCACATGGCTAATCCATCTAATCTACACACCTTGCGATTGTAAGGGACAATTTAGCGTAGCCAACCTGCACATCTCTGGACTGTGGGAGGAAACTGTAGTACCTGGAGGAAACCCATGCAGGCATGAGGAAAACGTGCAAACTCCACACAGTCACCTGAGGCTGGAATCGAATCCGGGATCCTAGCTCTCTGAGGTAGCAGTACTAACCACCGTGCCACTGTCAATGCTGCCATCAATCACTCAATGTCTTTGAATGAACCTGCAATGTATTCATTTTCCTCTATCATCTGCAAGTTACTGAGGCCACTTCTACAATGTGACTTTTTCTTTAGGCAGCTAATGTGAAACTGAGTCCACTGACATCGCGACTGGACTGAGCTGAAAGTCTGTGTTCTTGTGAAACAGGAATTAAGCAAACTTTGAAGTAATAGTGTCACCAGTGTTCCTTGATTAATGGTGCTCCAGGCAGTGGCAAGTTTGAGAAATGCCCTTTATTGTTGTAGCAACTCTATTTAGTAAATTGAAAGAGAATCTACTACATTGTGATTCAATCCTTTTATCATTAAGGTATTTCAGGTTGAGCAAGACAAAAACGACAACTGCTGTGTTATGTTATCATGTCCCATTCACTAGCGGAGCCCTGCAACCCTCCCAAGAATTTTGTGTTCTTTAAATTCTTGGCCTTTTGTTCATGCCCCATTTCCATCGCCCTATGGGCAGCACAGCGGCACTGTGATTAGCACTACTGCCTCACAGTACTAGGGACCCAGGTTTGATTCTGACCTTGGGTCACTGTCTGTGTGGAGTTTGCACATTCTCCCTGTGTCTGCGTGGGTTTCCTCTGGGTATTCCGGTTCCCACCCACAGTCCAAAGACGTGCGGATTAGATTGATTGGCCATGCTAAATTGCCCCTTAAGTATTAGGGGTTTAGCAGGGTAAATATGTAGGGTTACGGGGATAGGACCTGGAATGGATTGTGTTCACGCATACTCAATGTTCTTGGACACCAAACTGTGAAACTATACAGTCTCACAACACCAAGTTAGAGCTTTCAGAGCACTGCTCCTTCACTCACCTAATGAAGGGGCAGTGCTCTAAAAGCTTGTGCCTTACAGCACCAGGTGCCTACCCCAACCCAAAGCTGGTGCTACATCGTGGCTACTGCTGTAGGTCAGTGATCTGTTGCCTGTCGGTATGAACTAGATCATAGAACCCTACAATGCAGAAACAGGCCCTTCGGCCCATCGAGTCAGCACCGACCACAATCCCACCCAGGTCTTACCCCCATATCCCTACACATTTACTCACTAATGCCTCTAACCGACACATCCCAGGATATTAAGCGGCAATTTTAGCATGGCCAATCAACCTAACCCGCACATCTTTGGACTGTGGGAAGAAACCGGAGCATCCGGAGGAAACTCACGCAGACATGAGGAGAATGTGCAAACTCCACACAGACAGTGACCCGAGCCGGGAATCAAACCCAGGTCCCTGGAGCTATGAAGCAGCAGTGTAAACCACTGTGCTACCTATGTAGATTCAGCTGTACAATCAGTTTTGGTGTAACCTTTATGAAACCTGGCTGTATAGTACATTCCACAGTTTGGTGTCCAAGAACAGTATGACCAAAGGGCAGGCTGAAAATTCGCCTCCTCTCTGTCCACCTCCCATTCGGGTCAGGATAACCCAGTCACAACCCTGGGGGTGGCGGAGATGGGTCACCCAGAGGGGTGACCACGGCCGGCCATTGTAAAACAGGTGGTCCTATTGACACAGATTCCAGACTCATTGTTTGGAGGGTAGTTCTCTGGACAGCCACACAGACAAGTGATGTTTTAAAACCAGTGAATCGTGTATGACCTGATAGGGTCTGCTGGGGGGAACAGTTCCCGTTTTCCTTTTGTCTGCGGGGCTCCCGTGAAAGGTTCGATTCCCTCACTGGAGCACAGTGCTGTAGGCGGCCCGGCATTCCCCCATATCTAAGGCAGGGAGCGGGGATTATTCATTGAACTGTCAGTCTGCACAATGGACGCTGGCAGGCTGTGTGACTGCAGAGGACGTC
Organism: Sphyrna mokarran; assembly: GCA_024679065.1. Lineage (NCBI taxonomy): Eukaryota > Metazoa > Chordata > Chondrichthyes > Carcharhiniformes > Carcharhinidae > Sphyrna > Sphyrna mokarran. Next base: position 66,374,036 of record JAGIQG010000016.1, read on the forward strand.
ATGACTGACCCCAAACCCATCCTCATCAAACATCCATTGACCCAGACTTCCAGCAGGGGTCAATGTCTAACAATCAGAAGAGAGGAACAGGAGCTAATTTCCTCCCCCACACTACCCCCCCCCCCCCCCCAACTCTTGTTTGACCTGCAGGCGCTGGGAGCAATTGTCAGAACTCCAGCTGTCCCAGTCGGAATCTAACTTAGAATAGACAAATCTGGAACCCTTCAGAGGATTTTTTGTTTCAAAACCCAAGAGTCAGCGAGCTTCAAATCTTTACAGGGATACATCCTGAACCTTAAGAGATCTGGATAGATCCTATTTCCCCCTCTGCTGTACATTTCAGCATCCAATATCATCCTACAAGGGACAGTTTAAAAACCTAAGGGATGGGGCTGGGGTGGGTGAGATTGTTGCCACCGTATCAGACAACACATTAATAATTAATTGTGATTATTAATTAGGGTTGCGGCTTTCCAAGTGCTCATTGAGGTTTCTTGATAGCGGCGTTTTGTTCTTAAAGCTGCCAGTTTCAAATGATATCGGAGAAACCCACGCCTCCTATTTTAAGTCTTTGGAGAGGGAGAGAAAAGTGAAAGTCTGCTAGGTGTAGTGTTTGTGTGGTTGGGGGAGTGGTGCTTGGGTGTGTGTGTTTGGAAGGGTGGGGGGGGTGAGTTTCCTGTTCACAACATTATGGTCATGTACATTTTACAATGTTGGGACATGGGATTTTCCCAGTGGCCGTGTGTTCTCTTCGTAAGGACTATTTTTTTTCCCTCTCTCTCTCTCGGGCGCACTTGCATTGTGTGCGCCTCGCGTATGCACAGACTGTTCAGTTGCAATTTGATGTGTGTCTCCCGAGACATTTGATGGATTAAACTTAAGCAGCTCCCGTTCGCACGCACCACCTGATATCAGAGGCTGCGCTCCATATAAATGCTGTTTGTCTGCTGACCTCAGCTTCTCTTGGCAATCCCTCCCTCCTCCCTCCCCTCCCCTCCCCTCCACACAGGGTTTGTGCAACACCATTCTGGAGCTGTCCTGGTACTGAAAATTCAGAACAATAAAACGATACAGGAATCACAGAGAGAGAGAGAGTGTGTGTGTGTGTGGGGAGGGGGGCATTTTTTTTTCTTTTAAGTATTATCGTTTGGTGCTTTTTTTTTTCTCCGTTTTGCTTTCTTTTTAAAAAAACATGCCTCGATCGTTTCTCGTCAAGAAGGTGAAATTGGATGGTTTTCACTCTCCCTCGACTGCAGTGTCAGCTTCTGAGCAGCACCTTGATAACTCGTACGCAATAAGCAGATCTGTCACAGACACTGTGGGGAGTTTAGGAGTCCGGGTCAGTGAGAACGGTGAGTTCACAGATCAGCTTCCTTATCTGTAATCTATATTAAATAGCCTACCCTAAATGTGTAAAGAAAAAAATGTGCTTCCTTCATTGTATTGTGCTGATTTCATATATGTACTGTATATATGTATGTATTTATGTATGTGAGTGTGTGTGTTTGTGGAGGGGGTTGGGGGCAGAGAAATTCTCTTTATGCATTCGGGTGCACTAGTCCTCTCTCGCTGTAGTCTCTGCACCTTACATAATGCCAATCTGTACGCCTATAGAGATCAGAGCTCACACAGAGAATAATCCTCTCTTGTCCAACCCCCCCAGAAAATCTGTTACAGTGAAACTTCTGGAGCAAGCGATTGTTGATGGTGGAGAAAGGCGAGGGTGTGGGTGTGTGTGTGTGTGTGGGTGGGTGAGGGGGGTCGCTGGGTTTTTTTTTGTTTTGCTTTGTAGTCTCAGGATAAGGTTGTTGGGGGAGGGCCGAGTTTTATTGAGATTTATCAGTTAAAAAAACTTGTTGATCTGTCAGTGTGAGATTTTCCACAATGACCCACACTGAACGCCAGGAGTTGCCCCGTTAGACAAAGGAGCAATGTTTCCTTTAAAATTAGCTGAGGATGTCCCTAACAGAGCGTCGAACTTGCTGACTCTTCATATTGGGATACAATATTTCCTTTAAAAGGAAAATGTATATTTTGAGAAGATAGTGTTAAAGTGACATCCCAGAAATATCTATCTATTTTCAAAATGATTAATGTATAATTTTGAACTTTTTATGTATCCATATATTTTCACAATGTTTAACGTCTACATTTCGAACTTTCTATTTCACTATGTCTATCTATCTCTCTATGTATTCTCAGAATGTTTAATGTATAAATTTCGAACTATTTATCTATCTATCTGTCCTCAGAATGTTTCATGTCTACATTTTGAACTTTCTATCTATTTCTCTATGTCTCTATCTATCTATTCTCAGAATGTTTAATGCATAAATTTCGAACTATCTATTTATCTATCAGTCTGTTCATATATCTAACTATCTGTCCTCAGAATGTTTCATGTCTACACTTCAAACTTTCTATCTATTTCTCTATGTCTCTATTTCTCTATCTATTCTCAGAATGTTTAATGTATAAATTTTGAACTATCTTTTATTTGTCTATCTATCTGTCTATCTATCTATCTGTCTATCTATCTGTCTGTCCTCAGAATGTTTCATGTCCACATTTCGAACTTGCTAATGTCTCTCTCTGAGCAATAATTTTCAATATTAGAATTGAAATGTATAGAAATTCAATTTGTCCTTTCCCAGCTTTCTCAGTGAAAACTTATTAGGAAAACTGACAGATAACTTATTTTCAAATTGGGATTCTGTCTCTGTTAATGACATGCGTGGATTTGCCTTTGGATTGGAGCATGTACTTGATTTCCTGAATGTGATTTTGAGAACAAGCCCCTTGGTTTAAAGATCAAATAGCCCTTTCCATGTATTGATTTATTATTTAATTTATTTTGTATGATTTGCTCTCAACCCCTTGGCACCCTCCTCTCCCCATGTTAACCTATAAGGTCGCTTCCATTCCTTAAATAGTGTTATTGGAAGGTAACTATTCCCGGGACCCCACTATTATCACCGCCTGATGTGACAGTCTCAGTTTGCCGTACATTTAACTTATTTTTGGATTTTTCTCTAACTTTATCCTCCCCCATCCCCATGTCAATCCTCCCCCATTCCCCAGGAAAGCAATAGTATTCTTATTCTCCGATAGTTTGCTTCCTTGGATAGTGGGTGAGATTGGAGAAGCCATGTATATATCCTGTTACTCTGAAAAGCAAAGTATTGGAGTGGGGGTGGGGGGCAGTCTGGAATGGCAACTTTGGAGCATATTGCCCACTGCTCCCCAGGCAAACTTAGCAATCACACCTCCCTGTCTCCTGCTTTAAGATGCTACTTAAAACCCGCTGCTTGGACCAGCCGGACCTAGGATCTCCCTTTATGGCTCAGTGTCAAATTTTGTTTGATAATTGTTCAGGTGGCCTGCCCCAGGATGATTCTACAATGCAAGTCCTGATTGTAACATTGAGGCAAGTCGGTCCAAGGGTTAATTAAAGCCCCAGTCTGCTGAGCTAGCTGATCTCTGCTGGACACACACTACAGCTGCAACAGTTGGCTTCAGTTCATCCTCTTGCTAATAGAGGTGGAAGAATTACAATCAGGGTTCCTGCTGCTGATCCCTGTCTGGTGAGCCTGATTGAGTATGTGTGTGTGGAAAAACTGGGCAAGGAATACATTCACCTGGACTGTTAAGTGATTTGTTGGGGCAACTGTCTTTTGGCGATTGACCCAAATAATCTCTTAGTCAATCGACAGATTTGTTTCATATCAGTAATAGAATCATCGTATCCATCCAGTACAGAAAGAGCCATTCAGCCCATTAAGTCTGTATCGACCACAATCCCACCCAAGCCCTATCCCTGTAACTCCACACATTTATCCTGCTAATCCCTCTAAGGTCAATTTTAGCACGGCCAATCAACTTAACCCACACGTCTTTGGACTGTGGGAGGAAATGAGGAGAATGTGCAAACTCCTCACAGAAGGTGACTTGAGGCCATAATTGAACTTGGCTCCCTGGCGCTGTGAGGCAGCAGTGCTAAACATTGTGCTACCATGCTGCCCTGAGTGGAACAGAAAATGAGTTGTAACAGGACTGGCCATTGGCTATGAGTCCATTATCGACAAAGACCAATTTTGCTCCTCATTTTATGTATCGGTGGCGGGTTCTCTGAACCTGTGGAACCATATCCCAGGAAATATAAATCAGTGTCTTCAGGAGAGAACAAAGCAGGGTGGGGGTGGGGGTGGGGGGGGGGGGGGTGGAAAAAAAAATACTGAGTTTTCAATTTCTGAATAATTCCTGCTGATTTGGAAAAAAAAAAATCAACCTTTTACAGACTGCTTGAGGTAACCTCTAGCCCAGGGGAAACTAAGAATAGCGACAAAAGACTATATTATAGATAGTTGTGTTAGATAATAATATATAATTACTCTGTAAGAGAGAGGGAGGATGTTGGTTTCCCCTCTGGAATATGTGAAACAGCAGTGTCTCCCAGTTTTAGCTAATGTTTTCTTATAACTGTTCCACTGTTTGACCTCTCATGTTCTACCTATACATGTACTGCTCAGTCAGGAATCCCCCCCTCCCCATCAAGATGTCAGAATTTTTAAAACTCACCCCTTCCTCCCTCCAAACCTTTCTGGCTGTGTGTTCAGCAGAGTTCAAGGAGCAGTTCTATTCTGCTTCTAATTCATTCACAGGGTGTGGGCATTACTGAGAACGTCATCGCTTATTACCTTGCCCCCTGTTCCATGTCTTTGAACACAACTGAGTGGGTATTGGGCCATGGCAGAAGTTGGTCAAGAATCAGTCCGATGACTGAGTCTGGAGTCATGTAGAAATCAGATTAGGGTAAGGATGGTAGATTTCCTTTCTAAAAGTACATGAAGGAATCAGTGGCCTTTCAAGTTAATTCAACTGTCCCACAATTTTTAAAACTCCAGATGTTTTATCATTGGCATTTAAGGAGGGCACAGTGGCACAGCTGTTAGCATTGCTGCTTCACAGTGCCAGTGACTCAGGTTCGATTCTCAGCTTGGGTCACTGTCTGCACGGAGTCTGCATGTTCTCTCCACGTCTGCATGGGTTTCCTCCAGGTGCTCCGGTTTCCTCCCATCATCTGAAAGATGAGCTGGTTAGGTGCATTGGCTATGCTGAATTCTCCCTCAGTTATCTGAACAGATGTCCCAGTGCAGCAACTGGGGGATTCTCACACTAACTTCATTGCCGTGTTAATGTAAGCTGACTTGCTAATAATAAATAAATTCCCAGCTGTCAAGGGGGGATGTGAAATCTCACCACTGTGTCATTGGGCAGGCTTCTAGCTAAATAATAGTCCAAGGACAACCACTATGTCCTGAGGTTTTGTTGAACATACATAAGGGGAGAGGTATTAAACACTACCCCCCCGCCACAACAACAAACCACCTATATTGGCCCCTTCCCCTGCTTGAGCTGCTTAAATAGTAATCTGCAATGTGTTGCTTTGATCTATCAAGCTGTTACTTGATATATAACAATCCAACATGTTCTTGTATGTCCTGCATGTCCCACATTCATAATCTGATGTTCTTCCTTAATAAAGCATTAAAAAAAAACAGGTGAATTCCTTGGAAGGGATTTGCTTGTCACAGAGTGTAGCAAAGATGAATCCCTCATCCTACTGTTAGGGGAAAGGGAGCTCTTTATTATTTGTTCACGTGTAGATTAAGGAAAAGGAGCAGCAGAGAGGAAATCCAGCCCCAGTGTCAGCACGTATCAGAAAACCAGGATGTGCCCTCTGGGATGTTATGGTATGATGACCAATCACTAATGCAGAACATGGTCCTCAGTGCATAGAACATAACATACTTTACAACATTTGATAATACGCAATATATAGATAGAATGGTGAGTAATATATTGACTATGATGTAAGAGATTAAGCTTTTTCAACAATGATTATATATTTTTTATATATAGTCATTATATATTCTATAATATGTGAAGAGTCCAAACCCTCAAGCTCCTGGTTTCTTTGATCTTGTGTGATGGAATAACAGGGGTGATTGAGCATTGTTAGGCCATAACATTTGGAGGGTGCAAGATTCTATCTCACAATTTACAAGGTCAAAACTATATTAATAATGTTTATTTATTAGTGTAGCAAATAAGCTTACATTAACAGTACAATGAAGTTACAATGAAAATCCCCCCTCTCCCACGATTACTATGTAATATCATCTGAGGCTATGTCAAAGGTTGCTATAAACATCACACTTACCTCCTGTCATCACTCTCCCAACACAACTACCCTATCACATTATAATGATAACATTATTATACTGAAAAAACACATCCTCTAAATCACTGTGAGCTATGCCTTCAAAGGTCAGCAGTTATTATACAATACTTGCAGAGTGTGTGTAATGATACATAAAAGACAAAACATACATTTTCAAATGCGACTTGGATCAGTTCCTCAAACCTCTTGTGCAAAATCATGCCTGATGCCCGATTCCTCTTTTTGACTTGGGAATGTTCACTATATTAAAAGCATTGTATAAGTAAAGATTGCCAATTCCATACTGCCGCTTTCATATGAATTAAGAGCAGAAGTAGGCCACTCAGCCCTTCGAGCCCTTCTGCTATTCAGTAAGATCATGAATGATTTGATTGTGGTTTCAACTCTACTTTCCTGCCCATTCCCCCAATTACCTTTGAACTATTATAATCCCTCTCTGGTTGTTGGATGAGAAGTCAGAAGAATGCCCCTTGAGATGGATAAAAGATCCTTTCACACTGTTCAGGAGCAGGGTTAACTCTAGTGTCCATATTTATCCCTCAATCAACATGAAAAAAAATGTAACTATCTGCTCACTGAATATTGCCAAAGGCCTAGATGACCATAGGCTGCTCATTCCCTTTTCCAGAGGGAGAGCTGACTGATGTGGATTTTTAAAAATTCATTTATGGGACACAGGCATCGCTGGTTGGGCCAGCATTTATTGCCTATTCCTACTTGGCCTTGTTCAGAGGGCAGTTGAGAGCCAACCACATTGGGATGGCATGGTGGCACAGTGGGTAGCACTGCTGCCTCACAGCACTAGGGTCCTGGGTTTGACTCCTGTTAGTGACACTGTCTGTGTGAAGTTTGCACATTCTCCCTATGTCTGTGCAGGTTTCTTCTGGATGCTCCAGTTTCTTCCCATAGTCCAAAGATCTGTGCGTTAGGTGGATTGACCTCCCTGATAAATTGTCAGGGAGTTTAGCAGCATAAAAAGCACGAAGTAATGGGTGGGATTGTGGTTGGTGCAGACTCGATGGGCTGAATGGCCTCCTTCTGCACTGTAGGATTTTGTGGCCTCTATGACATTGCTGTGGCTCTGGAGTCACATGTTGGCCAGACAGGGTAAGGATGGCAGATTTCTTTCCCTAAAGGACATTAGTGAATCAAATGGGTTTTTCCCGACAATAGTTTCACGGTCATCAGTAGATACTTAATTCCAAATATATTTTATTTATTTAATTCAGATTCCAACATCTAACATGATGGGATTCAAACGCAGGACCCCAGAACATTAGCTGAATTTCTGGATTAATAGCCGAGCAATAATGCCACTAGGCCATAGTCCCCCACTGCTAGAAAACTCTCCTCTTTCTGCCTTTGAAGGAGGCTGTTCCTCCTGTCCACCCTCAAGACAAGGTTCATTGAGCTCAATTCTAAAACGTAAGAAGAAGTTCACTCCTCCTGAACTGAGAAAATAAACATTCAAATCCTTGGCATTACCTCAACTTAATCTGCAGGTTGTCACACCTTAGGTGAGGGGCAAGGTTAAGAAGGCTTATCTTTCATGGATAACCTCCGCCGCTATGAGAATTGAACCTGTGTTGTTGCTCTGCATCATGAACCAGCCAACACTGTTTGCTGTTGCACATAAACTGCCCTGGTTCCTGCATTGCAACAGTGACCACACTTCAAAAATACTTTGCAGCTGTAAACTGTTTTGGGGACATCTTGATATTACAAAGGGGATTCAGTGTTGCTATCGAAGGTCTTCAAAATAATCCTTCACCTTATATTAACCAGCCTCTCATATACTCAGCATGCTCTGCTTTCTAATGGCAAGACAGAATAGGGGGTATTGCTTTAAAATGAACCAGAAGATACAATATAAAAACAAGTACGTGACAGTGAGCATTCAGACTCAGGGCTCGAGCGTATCACAAACTGCCCAGCTGTATCCTGATGATTTCTGCCCAATTTGGTTAACCCCTGAGTAACTCCCCGCCAGCTTTATTTATTGACTTGGCTGCATTTGAAGTGGATTACCATAAGATCTGGTGTTAAAAGTCACATTCTTGTGGAGTTAGAACTGAGGCCAGGTCAAGTCCTGTACACAGCAGTATTGTGGTACTGTTCTCCTACTCAGCAAGGTGCAGCATTAACGCAGTTACATCCGACTTACTGCAAAATGTAAACCGCATTCAATTAACAGTGTCCAGACACATGCAGTCATGGTTGTCAACCGAGTGCTTTATTGATCATTCCACTACGAAGCAACAAATAGTCCATGTTTAATTTTTTTTTTCACTGGACTTGCCAGTTGTCTGACACAAGAAAATTGTTTCCTTTTTTTGTTGCTGCCGTGTGATATGAGACTGCTGGAGACTCTCCTCTTTCTGCCTTTGGAGGGGGCAGTTGCTCCTGACCCTGCTCACCCACAAGACAAGGTTCGTTGAGCTCGCTTCTAATACGCAAGGAGCAGTTCAGTCCTAATAATCCTTTCTCCCATCTAAGAAAACATTCAAATCCTTGGCATTAACTCAACTCACCTCACCTCAATTCAGTGAAGCAAATGGACAATGCATGGAACAGGTTCCCTCAGGAAGAAAACAATGTGGCTTCATGCAAATGAGAAGATTTCTATCAGATAATAATATGGTGGAAGGTGGCAGATGTGTAACATTAGACAGGCTCCATAATAGGGGTCGTAGTTTTGTGACAAAGTTATTGCAGTAATTGACCACAAACCTGGAATAGTGCTCTGTCAACATGAGCTCAAGTTCTACCTTTGGAAGTGGAGTGTTTTGTTATCATAGAAACATAGAAACTAGAAGCAGGAACTTTGAGCCTGCTCTGCTATTCATCTTGATCATGGTGATCATCAAATTCAATATTCTAATTCCCAAACTTTTGCCCTCCACTCTTCCTCCCTCGTCGCTAACCACCCCCCCCCTCCCCCTCAAATCTCTTGATCCCTTTAGCCCCAAAAGCTATATCTGATTTCTTCTTAAAAATCAGACAACATTTTGGCCTCAGCTACATTGTGTGGGAGTGAGTTCCACACATTCACCACCCTCTTAATTTCTCCTCACCTCAGTTCTAAAAGACTTACCCCTTATCCTCAAATTATGTCCCCTAGTTCTGAACTCCCCCGTCTTTGGGAACATTCTTTCTGAATCTACCCTAGTTACAATTTTACAAATTTCTATGTGATCCCCTTTCACTTTCCTAAACTCCAGAAAATATAATCCTAATTGTCTTAGTCTCTCCTCATATGACAGACCTGCCATCTCAGGAATCAGCCTGGTAAACCTTCACTGTACTTCCTCTATAGCAAGGACATCCTTCCTCAGATAATGACAATACTCCAGGTGTGGCCCTCCCAATGGTCTACACAATTGCAGCAAAACATCTCTACCCCTATACTCAAATCCACTCACAATGAAGGCCAACATATCATTTGCCTTCTTTACTGTTTGCTGTACCTGCGCACTTACTTTCAGTGACTGATGCATAAGGACTCCAAGGCCTGGATAGAGTGGACGTGGAGAGGATGTTTCTACTAGTAGGAAAAACTAGAACCAGAGGGCACAACCTCGGGCTAAAGGGATGATTCTTTAAAACAGAGATGAGAAGGAAATTCTTCACCCAGAGAGTGATGGATCTGTGGAACTCTTTGCCGCAGAAGGCTGTGGAGGCCAGGTTATTGAGTGTCATTAAGACAAAGATAGATAGGTTCTTGATTAATTAGAGGATCGGGGATTATGGGGAAAAGGCAGGAGAATGGGGATGAGAAAAATATCAGCCATGATTGAATGACAAAGTAGACTCAATGGGTTGAGTGGTTTAATTCTGCTTCTATGCCTTATAGGCCTACGGTGTAAGGCCTCATTGAGTATCCACCTCTCTCAATTTATACCCATTCAAATAATAATCAATAATCATGAAACTGCAATTTTCTTGTTTAAAAACCTATTTGGTTCACTAATGTCCTTTAGGAAAGGAAATTTGCTGCCCTTGCCTGGTCCGGCGTGTGTCTGACTCTGGATCCTCAGCTGTGTTGTTGACTCTCTTAAGTAATCTCTCCATTGTATGTGACTCATTGCCACTACCTGCTCAAGGATAAATAAGTGTGAGTGATTCATGCTGGCCTTGCTCACATCCCAAGAAGAAATAAATAACAATAAGTCTTATGTACTCAGGAGAAATGGCTATCTCGGGTGGCACAGTGGTTAGCACTGCTGCCACCCAGCTCTAGGAACCTGGGTTTGATACTTGGGTTGGGTTACTGTCTGCGTGGAGTTTGCACGTTCTCCCCACGTCTGCATGGGGTTCCTCCCACACAGATGTAGGGAGTCTGCTCCAATTTCCTCCCACAGTCCAAAGATACGTAGGTTAGGTGCATTGACAATGCTAAATTGCCCCTTAGTCTTCTGGGGTGCGTACGTTAGAGGGATTAACAGGGTAAATACGTGGGGTTACAGAGATAGGGGTGAGGTGGGATTGCTGTTGGTGTAGACATGATGGGCTGAATGTCCTCCTTCAGCACTGTAGGGATTCTATGATTTAATCTAAGATTCCCAAGATCACCACTGATAGAGAGTAATTGCCATGATTAGTCAACAGCTTCATCATTATTGTACCTTGTGACTCCCAGGATGATAGAAGACAAATTAGATGTACTTTTGTCAAGAAATTCCTGTTTCTAACCTCTTACCGTTGATTGACTTCATTTTCTCATCCCCACAGCCGTAGGCTATGGATGAACAGCTGAGTGTTTCAAATTTATGTAAAGAACAATTTTCTTTTTGGAAATAGGACTTAATTTTAAAACTACTTTTAATACCAAAGAAAGCATAGGGTAAATGTTGCATTAGGAATAAGGGAAGGTTTTCATTTTTACAGTATCTTTCACTAAACCAGTACGTCCTGTACTCCCTGACTCCTTATTAACCTAATCTGGGGACATCCAATCACATTGCATAGTCTTCAATAGTGAAACTAGGACAATTCAGAACAGGCCTCAGTAACTTAAAAAATAACTTTAAAAATTAATGGAAACCACTCTTCGAGAAAAAATGTTTCCATGAGCCAAGAAGCTAACTCTGATTGAGACACTGGCATTGCTGTTTTTGCTCCGGCCACAAGGAGATGGTGGACTTGACAGGCTGGAGGAAGGGGTGGTGGTCAGGTGATGCATCAGTGAAATTCATTTAGCCATTTCTGCCTGGATTAGACCAGATAACCCCCTCTGCCCTGCGTTGAACTGGAGGAACAGATATTATGTAGCTCCCTTGAATCCGATAGCACAGTAGGAGGCTAATCAGTCCATTGTGTTTGTGCCATCTCTTTGCTCCCCTCCTGCTCTTTCCGCATAGCTCGGCAATGTTCTCCCTTAAAATATTTATCCAACTTCTTTTTGAAAGTTAATGTTGCATCTGATTAGCACTGATGGTTCGCACTCCTGCCTCACAGCGCCGGGGAACTGGGTTCGATTCTCGGCTAGGGTCAATGTCTGTGTGAAGTTCTCCCCATGGAGTTTGAACGTTCGTCTCCTGTCTGCATGGGTTTCCTCGGGGGGGTGGGGGGGGGGGGGGGGGGGGGCGGCTCCCATTTCCTCCCACAGTTCAAAGATGCGCAGGTTAGGTGGACAGGCCATCAGGCCATGCTGCATTGTGCTTTGATATTCAAAAGTATGTTGGTTAGGTGGATTAGCTATGACAAATGTATGGGTACAGTTGGGTAAAATGCTGTTTGGAAAGATGGCACAAATTTGTTGGGCCAAATGGCCTCCTTCTGTAGTGTAGGGATTCTATGATTCCACAGTCCTTTCAGACAGTGTATCATAGAGCACAGCAACAGTCTATACTCTGGTTACTGACCCTCCTGCCCTTAGATACAGTTACTCCCGGTATACATTGTAGAAATATCCACCAATGTGGTGAAGCATTTCAGTTTGGACAAATAGATGTAAAAGGATCTCCTGTTAGGAAGATGTTCAGGATCATTCAAGGACAAACAGAACTATTCACTCACCCTTGGGCAATTCACTCATCTCTGTCTGTTCTCATTCTCGGCTTCCTTGTTGCACCTGATACTTGTTGACCTGTTGCTGCTCTTCATCCTCTGTGCAATGGCCAAGTTAACAATTGAATATTCTGCAGTGAGTGATAGTTTACGAAGTTGGTCTGAAGTAGTGATGAAAAATAAATCAGCCAGGGTTCCTGCTCACGTTATGAAGTTTAAATAAAAACAGTACACCTTTAACTCTGTTTTCCTCCCTATCCCTGATACTCATTGACTACTTGGCTAGTCAGGAATCTATTTAACCTAGCCTTAAAAATATTCAATATTTTTATCATTTTACCTCCACTGTTCTGCAGACATGGGAAAGTGATATAGCTGGAGGAATATTTTCAGTGTCAGGACTGTAAGTTACACCACCTCCCCAAAAATTACTAATAATTGGGGAAAATTCTTCATGAGTTATATCATTTTATAGACGTTTACCCTATTTTCTATGTATATAATCACTAGTGTAGCTGTGATCTTTCCCACTGCTTTTATCTTTTCCTGATCAGTTTGTAAACCTAGTGAACTCTGTCAAGGCGGCTCACCCCAACCTTCTAGGATAGACTATAAATACTAACATGCTAAATAGGAGCAGAAGTAGGCCATTCAGCCCCTCGAGTCTGCTCCACTATTCAATAAGTCCATAATTGATCAGTTTGTGTTGAGTTCCACTTTCCCCAATTACCTTCGATTTCCTAGTCCACCAAGGATGTATCTATCTCCAGCTTAACAATTTTCAAATGACCCCGCTCTCACTGTTTTCAAAGGTAAAGAACTCCAAAGCTGTAGAACCTTCTGAGAGAAAGTTCTCCTCATTTCTGTCCTATAAGTGTAATCTCTAATTTTAAAACAACGCCTCCTAGTTTTGGACTCACCCACAAGAGGAAACATCCTTTCGACATCTACCTAGTCCATACTGTTCAGCATATTATATCCCTTATTCAAGTCACTCCTATCATCATAGACAATCAACTCATTCCAGGCATAAATCTAATAAACATTCTCTGATCTATTTTCAACACACTTACATCATCACATAAATGAAGAGACCAAAACCGCACACAGTATTCGCGATCACCAATGTCCTGTGTAACTGAAGCATAACATCTTAACTTTTCTGTTCAATTCTTCCTGTAATAAAGGATAGCATTCCATTAGTTTTCTTGACTACTTGCTGTGCCTGCATACTAACCTTTTTGTGATTCATGCACTGGAACACCCAGATCCCTCTGCAACTCGAAATTCTGCAGCCATTCTCCATTTTTCCAGCAGCATACTCTGTTTCCTGCCAAAGTGAACAATTCCATACTTACCCACATCACACACCTACAAACTTTTCTCCTTCACAGCATACTTTCCTATTTATCTTTGTGTCATCTGCAAATGTAGCTAACATACCTTCGCTCTCCTCTTCTAAGTCATTGATATTTTAAAATGTTGTTGCAGACCTCCAATTGTCACATCCTGCCAGTTAGACAAAGACCCATTTATGCAAACTTGAGCCAGCTAATCTTCAATCCAGGTTAACATGTTGCTCCCTACACCATGAGCCTTCATTTTTGTGCAATGATCTTTGATGTGGCACTTTATGAAATGTCTTCTGGAAATCCAAGTACAGCACATCTACAGGTTCCCCTTTATTCTCAGCACATTTTGCTTCTTCAAAGGATGTTGGTAAATTAATTAAACATGATTTTCCTTTTATAAAACCATACTGACTCTTCCTGATTATCTTGAGCTTGTCTGAGAACCCAGCTATAATCTCTTTAATGATCGAATCTAAGAACTTCCCCATGACAGATGTCAAGCTAACTAGCCTAAAGTTTCCGATTTTCTGCCTCTTTTCCTTCTTGAGCAGAGGGCTTATATTTGCTACTTTTCAGTCGGATGGCTTTCTAGAAATGCTGGCCTTATTGGAAGGAAGGATTTTTAAAAATAGCTGAATCTTTCTGCACAGGAACAGTTGAAGCCTTCTCTATTACCATTCGGAACGGCACAGTGGCACAATGGGTGGCACAGTGGTTAGCACTGCTGCCTTAAAGCACCAGGGACCTGGGTTCGATTCCCGGCTTGGGTCACTGTCTGTGCGGAGTCTGCACATTGTCTGTGTGGGTTTCCTCTGGGTGCTCCAGTTTCTTCCCACGGTCCGAAAGACGTATTGGTTAGGTCGTTGACCCAAACAGGCACTGGATTGTGATGACTAGGGGAATTTCATAGTACCTTCATTGCAGAGTGAATGGAAGCCTTACTTGTGACTAATAAATAAAATTTTACTTTAACTTTGGAGTAGGCTTTTGGAAACACTTTCTTTTCACTCTTTCATGGAATATGGGCATTGTCCTTTCCTAATTGCCCTTGAGCTGACTGGTTTGCTGCATCATTTCAGAGCTTCTTTAGGATCAATCGCGTTGCTGTGAGTCTGGAGTCACATATAGGCCAGACCAGCTAAGGGTGGCAGATTTTCTTCCCTGAAACCATTAGTGAATCAAATGGGTTTTTATGACATCTAATGGTAATTGTCATGGCCACCATCACTGAGTTTACTGGAATATTGTGTAACGTTCTGGGCGCCGCACTAGAGAAAGGATGTGAACACGTTGGAGAGAGTGCAGAAGAAGTTTACAAAAATGGTTTCAGGAATGGGAATATTCAATTGTGAGGATAGGTCAGAGAGGTTGGGAATGTTCTCCTTGGAGAGAAGAAGGCTAAGAGGAAATTTGATAGAGATGTTGAAAATCATAGCGGGTTTGGACAAAGTAGATAGAGAGATGTTGCTCCTGCTCGTAAAAACATCAAGAATGAGAAGGTACAGATTTAAAGTGATTAGCAAAAGAAGCGAATGTGATGTATGGAAAAACCTGTTCACACAACGAGTGATTCGGGTCTGCAATGTATTGTCTGGAAATGTGGTGGAGGCAGATTCAATCCAAGCATTGAAGGGAGCATTAGATGATTGCTTAAGTAAAAAACGATGTATTGGTATAATGGGGAAAAGACAGGGGATTTGATTTGTTATTGTCACATGTATTAGTGAAAAGTATTGCTTCTTGCACGCTATACAAAGCATACTGTTCATAGAGAAGAAAACGAGAGGGCAGAAAGTAGTGTTACAGTCATAGCTAGGGTGTAGAGAAAGATCAATTTAAAGCAAGGTAAGTCCAGCAGCAGGGAAGAAGCTGTTCTTGAGTTGGTCAGTACGTGACCTCAGACTTCTGTATCTTTTTCCCAACAGAAGAAGGTGGAAGAGAGAATGTTTGGGGTGTGTGGGGTCCTTAATTATGCTTTGCCAAGGCAGCGGGAAGTGTAGACAGAGTCAATGGATGGGAGGCTGGTTTGCGTGATGGATTGGGCTACATGATCTTTTGTAGTTCTTGCAGTCTTGTGCAGAGCAGGAACCCATACTAAGCTGTGATACAACCAGAGAGAATGCTTTCTATGGTGCATCTGTAAAAGTTGGTGAGAGTTGTAGCTGACATGTCTAATTTCCTTTGTCTTCTAAGAAAGTAGAGGCGTTGATGGGCTTTCTTAACTATAGTGTCGGCAAGGGGGGATCAGGACGGGTTGTTGGTGATCTGGCCATCTAAAAACCTGAAACTCTCGACCTTTTCTACTTCATCCCCACTGATGCAGACAGGGGCACGTTCTTCTTTACACTTCCTGAAGTCGATGACAATCTCCTTCATTTTGGAATGGCACCAAGCAATGATGCTCACCCAATGAACCAGTGCAGATATGATGGGAACGTTATTTTTAGTGCACTATAACAATTCTGTTATTCAGTGACTAGCTTTCAATTCAAAATTTAATTAATTAATTAATTTAAATTTCACCAGCTGCCATGGTGGGATTTGAACCCATCTCCACAGAACATTAGCCTGATCCTCTGGATTATTAGTGATATTACCACTATGGTATCATTTAATTGATGTAAGTGCTGCTAGCTAGGCCAACATTTATTGCCCATCTCTATTTAGAAACATAGAATCACTAAAACTAGGCCCAGGAGCAGGTCATTTGGCCTTTTGAGCCTACTCCACCATTCATTTTGATCTTGGTTGATTATTAAATTAAATATTCTGATCCTCGCTTCCCTTCATATCCTATAATTTCTATAGC
This sequence comes from Sphyrna mokarran, assembly GCA_024679065.1. Taxonomy (NCBI): domain Eukaryota; kingdom Metazoa; phylum Chordata; class Chondrichthyes; order Carcharhiniformes; family Carcharhinidae; genus Sphyrna; species Sphyrna mokarran. The sequence continues at coordinate 66,390,450 of JAGIQG010000016.1, forward strand.
CCCAAAAGCTACATCTAATTTCTTCTTGAAATTCAAAATGTGACTTCACTTTCTGGGCGCAGAAAGTGAAGTCATATGGGATCAGAGGTGAGCTGGCAAGGTGGATACTAAACTGGCTCAGTCAAAGAAGACAGAGGGTAGTAGTAGAAGGGTGCATTTCTTAATGGAGGGCTGTGACAACTGGTGTTCCTCAGGGATCAGTGCTGTTTGTAATGTATATAAATGATTTGGAGGAAAATGTAACTGGATTGATTAGTAAGTTTGTGGACGACACAGAGGTTAGTGGATTTGCGGACAGCGATGAAGGTCATCAGAGGATACAGCAGGCTAGAGACCAGTTGGAGACTTGGGCGGAGAGATAACAGATGGAATTTATTCCAGACAAATGTGAGGTAATGAATTTTGGAAGGTCAAATACAGATAGGAAATATAAAGTAAATGGCAGAATCCTTAAGAGTATTAATAGGCAAAAAGATCTGGGTGTACAGATACACAGGTCATTGAAAGTGGCAATGCTGGTGGAGAAGGTAGTCAAGAAGGCATACGGCATGCTTGCCTTCATCGGCTGGGATATTGAGTTTAAAAATTTGCAAGTCATGTTGCACTTTATAGAACCTCAGTTAGGCCGCACTTAGAATATAGTGTTCAATTCTGGCCGCCACACTACCAGAAGGAGTGGAGGCTTTGGAGAGGGTACAGAAAAGATTTACCAGGATTTTGCCTGGTATAGAGGGCATTAGCTATGAGGAGAGATTGGAGAAACTTGGTTTGTTCTCACTGGAGCGATGGAGGTTGAGGGGAGAACTGATAGAAGTCAACAAGATTATGAGAGGCATGGACAGGGTGGATAATCAGAAACTTTTTCCCAGGGTGGAAGAATCAATTAGTGTGGAGCACAGGTTTAAGGAGCGAGGGGCAAGGTTTAAAGGAGATGTATAAGGCAGGTTTTTTACACAGGGAGTAGTGGGTGCCTGGAACTTGTTGCCAGGTGAAGTAGTGGAAACCGATACGGTAGTGACTTATAAGGAATGTCTTAACAAATATATGAATAGGATGGAAATAGAGGGATATGGTCCCCAGAAGGGTAGGAGGTTTTAGTTAAGATGGGCAGCACGGTCAGTGCAGAATTGGAGGGCCGAAGGGCCTGTCCCTGTGCTGCAATTTTCTTTGTCCTTTGTTCTTTGAAATCAGACAAGTCTTGATCTCAACTATTTTCTGTGGTAGAGAATTCCACACATCTGCCACCTTCTGTGGGCAAAAATTTATTCTCTCCTCAGTTCTAATCCTCAAACAATGTCTGCTATGTGTGGCACAGTGGCATAGATATTAGCAATGTTGCCTCAGAGCACCAAGGACCTGGGTTCGATTCCCGGCTTGGGTCAATGACCATGTGGAGTTTGCACTTTCTCTGCGTGGGTTTCCTCTGGGTGCTCCGGTTTCCTCCCACAGTCCAAAGATTTATGGTTTAAGTGCATTGGCCATGTTAAATTGGTCCTTAATGGCCCAGGATGTGTAGGTTAGAGGGATTAGTAGAGTAAATATGTGGGGTTATGGGGATAGAGTCGGGGTGGGATTGTTATTGATGCAGATTCAGTGGGCCGAATGGCCTCTTTCTGCACTGTAGGGTTTTATAATTTCCATCTGCATGTAAGGCCAGTATTAAGTTTAAAGTTTATTTATTAATGTTGCAAGTAGTCTTATATTAACACTGCAATGAAGTTACTGTGAAAATCAATTAATTGTCACAGTCCAATGCTTGTTCAGGTACACTGAGGGAGAATTTAGCATGGCCAATGAACCTAGCCAGCACATCTTTCAGACTGTGGGAGGAAAGTGGAGCACCCGCAGGAAACCCATGCAGACACCCACAGGAATGTGCAAACTCTCCCCAAGAGACAGTGACCCGAGTCAGGAATTGTACCCAGATTCCTGGCGCTGGGAGGTGACAGTGCTAACCACTGTGCCATCATAAATCCAGGGAGTTCAGAAGAAACCTCTTCACACAGGAAGTCATTGAAATGTGGAATTTGTCAACATAGGGAATAGTTGAGGTGAATACAATAAATATATTTAAGGGGAACTAGAAAAATAGAGATGGGAAAGAAATAACTGATGAGGTTGGATGAAGAGGGGTAGAAGGAGACTTATATGGGACATAAAACTCAATACAGACCAAATAAGGTGTACAAGATTATGAGGGGTATAGATAGAGTAAACAGGGTTAAGTTTTTTCCTAGGATGGGCTCGAATAGCACGAGGGGTCACGGGCTTAGGGTGAGGGGGGTAAGGTACAATTTGGATGCTAGAGGGAGTTTTTTCACACTGGGGGTGGTGGGGGTATGAAATGCGCTGCCAAGTAAAGTGGTGGAGGCAGGCACTCTGGAGTTATTTAAGAAATACTTATGAGCACTCATGTGCTCATTCTGGGCACATGAACAGTATGGGAATGGAGGGGTATAGAAAACTAATTTAAAATAGGAATCACGAGCCTTGGGAGTCCCCGGGAAGTGTGTAAATAGATGATGATATTGATGTACTTGTTTTTATCCTACAAGTGCTTTGGTCCACCTTGTTGTCTAATGAGGGGCATACACGCGATGGATCGAGAGGGCTACTCTTGGATTTTTTTTTCGAGAATATCCTACTGCTTCATGTTGTTAGTGTACGCTTGACCTGGACCATTTGATGGGCAACACGACAGCTCAGTGACTATCGCTGTGCTGTGCAGACACATGGATTTGGACCTGTGTCTGTGGGAGTTTGCGCATTCTCCCCGTGCTTGCGTGGGTTTTCTCCGGGTGCTCCGGTTTCCTCCCACATCCCAAAGATGTGCTCTTAGGCTAATTGGCAAAACAAATTCTCCCTAAATTGTCTCAAATTTGGTTTTTAATCCATAGATCTATAAACATAGACAGGGATCACGGGTAGAGGTGGAAACATCAGGGTGGCGGCGCGGGCTCGTTGGGCTGAAGGGCTTGTTTCCCGTGCTGTTTTGTTCTTTGTTCTTAAGTAGCCTGTTGCTGTGCTATAATTTCTATGTAATTCAGTGTAACAATATCCAAATGTTCTTCAATTAAAGCATTAAAGACACATTATGCTTCTAGGTGTCTCAATTCTCCCCCGTTTCAATGTCCTATATTTAGTACAGTAATAGACTAAATATGTACCGATTCCATCTCTCTCTCTCTCCTCCTCTGTCTGTCCTTTCTCCTCTCCCTCTTTTTGGGAGCTCCCCTCCATATATTCCTGGATATTATGCCAGTTCTGGGTATCACTGCAGCCGGAATTCAGGAAAGGACTGGGAAAAGACAAAGAGAAAGAATTCCGGCCGTTCAGGTTAATGGGTCTTCCTGAACTGTTGATGGCACACAGGATTTCCAGCAGCTAGGGGTACATTCAATCGGAAATCTTGTTGACAAGGGTGAGACCAGAACATCCCATCACCGGCCAATGCCTTTTGCCACCGTAAAACATGTGGTGGGTTTCTCCACAAATCCCTCCTTCAGAAAATGTTTGTGGAAACAGATTCTGAACTCAAGCTCCCTGGTGGGTTAACCTGATTGCCTCACCACTTTAGTGACAATAACCTTCTTAAGTACGGTGGCAAGGTGGCACAGTAATTAGCATAGTGCCAGAGACCCGGGTTCAATTCTTGCAATGGGTGACTGTCTGCGTGGACTTCCTCCGAGTGCTCTGGTTTCCTGCCACAGTAAGAAGTCTCACAACACCAGGTTAAAGTCCAACAGGTTTATTTGGTAGTAAACACCACTATCTTTCGGAACGGTATTCCTTCGTCAGGTGAGTGGGGAGTTGTATCACAAACAGAGCATATAAAGGCACACAGTTTACAGACTAATGATTAGAATGTGAGTCTTTACAGCTAATCAAGAATTAAAGGTGCAGACAATGAGCGTGCAGATAGCATTAAGTTAAAGAGATGTGTATTGTCTCCAGATGGGACAGTGAGTGAGAAGTTGTAAATTCAGGTAAGTCATGGGGTTACTGATAGTATGACATGAACTCAAGATCCCCGGTTGAGACCATCCTGATGTGTGTGGAACTTGGTTATATCATGTCACACTATCTGTAAACCCCCATGTCTTGCCTAAACTTGCAACATCTCACTTAAAAAAAAAATCAACACAGTCATTCCTCCCACAATCCAAGGATTTGCAGGTTAGGTTGATTGGCCATGCTAAATTACCCGCAGTGTTGGGGGGACTAGTGGGGTAATTGCGCAGGGTTGTGGGGAAAGGGCCCGGGTAGGATTGTTGTTGGTGCAGACTCGATGGACCAAATGGCCTCCTCCTGCACTGTAGGGATTCTATGATTCCATGTATTGCTGCAATAGACTGCAGTACATTACTGTGTTCAACATACACTGCAGATCCCAGACTGCAGAACATCTGCGACATTTTAGCAGTTAGTGCTTGTCGCTTAACAAGGATATTAAAAAAAAACAATGTAAGCACGGATGATGACGGGTGAGAGAGAGAAATCAGTTTCACCGCCTGGCATTGTGATGCTTGACACAAACAATCAGTGTGCAGTCACTGGGATCCAGATTAAACCTTATTGCAAAAAAAAAAATCACTCTGCAGCTTTTAACTACATTTCATTGCAATGTCGACCAGACTCCAAAATATATTTAACTGACCGCAAAACACTTCAGGATGTCCGGGAAGGTTGTGATAGGTGCTATATAAATGCAGATTCTCTCATTTGTCTGCAATTACATCATTTAAATCCACGTCCAGTGCTAACCCAGCAGGTTGAGTATTCTGACACAGCAGCATTTGTAATGCCTGTAACTCTTTTCGTAAACTCACTCACTACTTCATCACGCTGCAGAATGTTACTGTTTTAAATAAACTCTGCAAGTCCCTGGATGTAAAACACCGGTGATATTTCAGCAATGAGGATTTGTCACTTAACAAAGTCTTGTGAGATCAAATAAAAAACATCAGTGACCAATTTAGGGATATTCCACCTGACAACAGTAACCACATCTTCCTGGAATGTTTGAAATGAATTTCTTGCTACAATTTTAAAAGGTGATTTATATAAACTGGACTTGTGTAATATTATACAAAAATTAAAGTGAACATAATGATCTCTCCATGTTAAGTTATTCCTGCCCACCCATTTTAGCCTCCAAAGTTTTTATTGTGAAAGACGAGGCAGTTCTTTAAAGGACTTTTCGAAGAGATGTAAATTAAACCTTTTATTTATTCATTCATGGGACATGGGCATCGCTGGCTGGGCCATCAGTAGCTGCCGTTGGAGGGCAGTTGAGTACCAACCACATTGCTGTCACGTGTAGGCCAGACCAGATAAGGATGGCAGATTCCCTTCCCTGAAGAACATTAATGAACCAAAAGAATTTTTCTGATAATGGTTTCACGGTCATCAGTAGATTCTTAATTCCAGATATTTTTAATTGAATTCAAATTCCACTGTCTGTTATGGTGGGATTCGAACCTGTGTCCCCAGACATTAGCTAAGTTTCTGGATTGATAGTCTAGCGATAATACCAGTCGGCCATCATCTTCCCATGTGGATTGTTAAGAATTTGATTCATTGACTGAAGATCAGGTGGCAAGCTGGCATAGTGGTTAGCACTGCTACCTTACAGCACAAGGGACCTGGGTTCAATTCCTGCTTCAGTCACTATCTGTGTGGGGTTTGCACATTCTCGCTGTATTTGTGTGGGTTTCCTCTAGGGGCTCCGGTTTCTTCCTCCTGTCCAAAGATGTGCTGGCTAGGTGGATTGGCTATGCTAAATTTTTCCTCCATGTACCCGCGCAGGTGCCGTACTGTGATGACTGGGAGATTTTCACATTAATTTCATTGCAGTGTTAATGTAAACCTACTTGTGGCTAATAAATAAACTTTAAACCAAGATGCCATCACCTTTGTCCTCTCCAATAATCCCAGGAACTTGAGCACATAACCCAAGCTTATATTCCTCTGTGCGGTACTGAGGGGGTGCCGCCCTGTCAGATGTGCCATCTCTCGGCTGAGATATTCAATCGAGGTCAGAAAAGATCCCATGGCAAGATTTTGAAAAGCAGGGCTCATCTCCCCAGGTGTCCTGGGATTGCATTGATCCCCCAAGCAGCAACACTAAGAAATCAATTATCTGGTCTGTAGCTCATCTCTGAGGGAGGTGACTATGTAATTTAGCTGCTGTGTTTCCTGTATTATAACAATGACTACAATTCAAAGATGCTTCATTGGCTGTGATGTCCTTTGAGATGTCCTGAGGATATTGAAAAGTGCTGGATAATTGCAGATTTTTCTTTAATTGCACTGTCTGAGTGACCTTGGCAGAGCTCAGTAGGGTTTGCAAACTGAACAACATAGGGCAAACGGAATGAGAGAGATCACAGATACACCCAGTGATTCTATATGTACAAAACAAAATGAGGAATGATTTAGAGCGTGGGAGCATCCACCCCAGATATTGTCAATTTCTGGGGAAGTCAAAGAACTTCACTGAACGGGTCCTCTGGCTGCATCACATTCTAGTGTCTGTGTGACTCTCTCCCAGAGAACAGTTGGGGCTGAGTTTGATAGATTGTTGACTAATGAAGAGATCAAAAGGCATCGCGGGGGTGAAGCCAAATTAGATCAACCATGACCTTATCAAATGGTAGAGCAGGCCAGAGGGGCTGAGTGGTCGCCTCCTGCCCCTAATTCATATGTTTATATGCAAGCCAACTTCAACATCTCCTCTTGTCCACACTCCTTCAGGAACATGGAATTAGTTATCAACTTTTGTTACGTAAACAGCAGGTTTAACATTGAAAAACATCCTAAGGTGCTTCACAGGTTATCCTGAAAGTTTAACACCAAGTCACATGACATGTTGGGCAGGTCCAAAGAAATCACATTAGACTTGAAATGTCAACTCTTAATTTGATTTATTATTGTCATATATATTTGGATACGGTGATAAGCTGTTTATGCATGCTACATAGACAGAGCATGCCGTTCATAGAGCACATAGGGGAAAACGAAAAGGATAGGCTATCGTGTTGTAGTTACAGATAGGACGAAGAGAAAGATCACCTTAATAATATGATAGAACCATTGAAAAGTCTGATGATGACAGCAGGGAAGAAGCTGTTCTTGAATCTGTTGGTTCACGTTCTCAGATTTTTTCCCAGGCGGACCAAATTGGAAGGGAATGGATAGGATTTTCAAGTCGCGCTTGCCCCAAAATCGGACAATCTTGCCTGAGGTCAACAGACTTTTACGTGTTCCCCTGTACCACCACCACCCCCCTCTCCCCCACAACAATCTGCTACGATTCCTATGGTGGATGGGATGGGAAAATTTCTCCCCGCAATATGTTGAGCTTGCATGTTTCTCTCTCCAAAAATGCTGCCAAATTTGGCCAAGTTTTTCCAGTATTTTATGTTTTTTTTTCTCTTATCCCTTATGTGGCTTGGTGTCAAATGTCTGATAATGCACTTGTAAGGTGCCTAAGGATGTTTTGCTGTTCCTGTATGTCTATCTACAGTAAGAAGTCTCACAACACCAGGTTTAAGTCCAACTGATTTATTTGATAGTAAACTCACAAGCTTTCAAGGCTGTCCTCTTTGTCAGGTGAATGAGGTGTTCTGGTCTCAAACAGTCTGTGCTGTTACATGTGCTGTTTGAGACCAGAACACTTCATTCATCTAACGAAGAGCACAGCCTCGAAAGCTTGTGAGTTTACTATCAATACTACAAATAAATCGGTTGGACTTAAACCTGGTATTGTCAGACTTCTTACTTTGTTTACCCCAGTCCAACGCCAGCATCTCCACATCGTGTCTATCTACTGCAGTACAGTTAAAAACAAATTAATTATGAGGACCTCACGCTAAGGTCAATATTTATTGTTCATCCCCTGACAGCTCAGAACTGAGGGACTTACTTGGCCACTTCAGAGGCAATAAAGACTCAGTCAGGCTGGTGTGAAACCACAGTTACATATAGACCCAGACCAGGTGAGAACGGCAGGTTCCCCTCCCTAAAGGACATCAGTGAAGCAGTCAGGTTTAATAGCGACAATCCAACATTACTCACGGTGGACCTTTACCGACACCGTCTTATTTTAGGCTGAATTGAAATTCTCAAACTGCTGGGCTGGGATTGGAATCCATACTCTCTGGTATCACAAACAGCAGACTGCCCCACTCTGAAGTGGATAACTGCAAGACAATGCTTCCACAGAGAACTGGAGGGAACCTGCAGCTTGACACAGCGTGCGTCATGAGGGCTAAAAATAAAACTAATCAATCATGATGCTGGAGCTGTAGTGGGATCCACATTGATAGTTTGCTAAATACAGTCTTAGAGGCTTAAATCACACAGTGTGATATTAGTAACCAGCATATTTATACACATTTGGCTGTTGCTTTCACAGGTGAATAACACAATCCTGCATAACAGTACTCATTGCACTTGAAAGCATTTCACTGCATATTAAGTGCTTTCAAAGATGTGATAATATGCTATATAAATGAAAGCCTCTCCTTTTATGAAACGGATTAACGTCTTTTAGAAATATTGAAGCATGAAGATACACTGCACAATGCGGCTGTATGCTGAAACTAAATGAGGAATGTTTATTTTATTTATTAGTCACAAGTACTTTAAGACTGCAATGAAGTTACTGTGAACATCCCCTGGTCGCTACAGTCCGGTGCCTGTTCGGGTACACTGAGGGAGAATTTAGCATGGCCAATGCACCCTAATCAGCACATCTTTCAGCCTGTAGGAGGAACCCAGAGCACCTGGAGGAAACCCACGCAGACACGGGGAGAATGTGCAGACTCCACACAGACAGTGACCCAAGCTGGGATTCGAACCTGGTCCCTGGCACTGTGAGACAGCAGCGCTAACCACCATGCCAAATATTCAACCAATTAGGAATGTTCAAGGTGGAGGTGGCATGGTAGCACAGGGGAGCAGCACGATGGCTCAGTGGTTAACGCTGCTGCCTCACAGCACCAAGGACCCAGGTTCAATTCCAGCCTTGGGTCTCTGTCTGTGTAGAGTACGCACATTCTACCTGTGTCTGGGTGGGTTTCGTCCAGGTCTTCCAGTTTCCTTCCACAGACCAAAGATGTGCAAGGACTTGCCATAGTAACTTGAGCCATAGTGTCACAAAGATGTGTAGGTTAGCCATGGTAAATGCATGGATAGGGTGAAGGGTCGTCTTGGGTAAGACACTCTTTCAGAGCATCAGTGGAGACTCAATGGGCTAAATGGCCATCTTTTGCATTGTAGGGATCCTATGAAGCTGTATCTCAGATAAGGAGTGAAACTGCTCTCCAGCTGCCTTGAAACAAGCCAGTAGCAGATTGTTCCGTGGCTTTACTCCGCGTTACTCTGACTGCCAGGAAAAGGACAACCAGAACCGGGATAAAATACTGCTACTAAGATGCAATCAGTACATCCTGTAGTCCAAGCAGGAGCCAATTCTCTTGCTAGAGGTTAACAATCCGGATGATCACAGGTTCAAATCCCACCACAGCAGCTAGCGGCCAACTGTGAGCAAGTGGCAGCAACATTTAAAAAAAAATTATCACAGTACAATAAAAATCCAACAGGTTAACTCATGGACTTTGGGGGGAGGGGGGATGGAGAGGGAGTAACCTGCTACACCCCCTCACCTGGTCTGACCTGTCTTTGACAGTAGATCATTCTGCTTAATTCGGTTTACTTTTTGTGCTTTTGAGTGGGGTCACTAATAAAATCAAGAGTGGGTACAGTTGTGCTGGTATAATTATATCAAACACTTGTCCTGCACAGATGAAGCCATTTGCTCTTTTGTGAACAGTTCCTAGCAACAATGGTTGTGGATATGAAGCTGTACTGTTGAGCAGAGAAGGAGAACCTCAATAAATTATGCCTACACCACGCAAAATTCTAGTGAAAACTGGAGTAATTCTTATTGGTTTTTCAGTGGGTATTCAGTCTCGAATCTCCCAAACTCTGTGCGCCGCCGAAGTCTCTGACATGTATATCATTACAAGTCAGTGGGCGGGACCTATGCGCGATGGAGAAGCTGGCAGCATTAGTGCTGAGCGAGCCATTACACATGTGCTAATCTGTCAGTACCGAGATCAGCATATGCACAGTGGACCCACACTGCTGGCCTCCTGATTGCTGGCAAGCGTGTTCACTGGCCAGCCCCACAATTCCCCCAACACCAGCCCTCTTGCCGTCCATGGCCTGATTGCTGATGTCTGACCATTCCCAGCCTGCCCGACATCCAGCACTCCCCCCAATTCCCCCTCTGACAGTTAACCCCCCCAGTAGTGCCGATCCCCGTAACCCCGCACACTGCCAATCCCCCCCACTGCCCCATAGTGCCGACAGCCCCCCAATGCCCCGCTGTGCCGATCCCTGTGTAGCCTGGTTTCTGATTATTCTGCCACTGTGAACAATTTCTTGTTATTTACACTGTGGAAATCAGAGACAATTTTCTTTATTGAATCTCTAGAGGACAAGATGAAGAGAAGCATGATGGTGCAGTGGTTAACACTGCTGCCTCTCAGTGCCAGGGACCCCGTTCGATTCCTGGCTTAGGTCACTGTCTGTGTGGAGTCTGCACATTCTCCCTGTGTCTGCGTGGGTTTCCTCTGGGTGCTTCTGTTTCGTCCCACAGTCCGAAAGAAGTGCTGGTTAGGCACATTGGCTGTGATAAATTCTCCCTCAGTGTATCTGAAAAGGTGCCGGAGTGTGGTGACTAAGTGATTTTCACAATAACTTTATTGCAGTGTTAATGTAAGCCTACTTGTGACGTTGATAAATAAACTTTAAACTGTCATATTGATAACAGGGAGTTACATGAACAATGATGATTGGGAGAAAGAGAGGGTAGTCTTATATAGAATTATATCTTATTTGCACACGGAAGCAGGCCATTCGGCCCAACTGGTCCATGCTTACGCTCCACATAAGCCTTCCCTCAACTACCTTCATCATATCCGTTCAAACAATATGTTAACCAGATTACCCATCGATTGTAAAGTGGTTGATACAGTAATAGCAATTCCACATTCCATTTATTGTAGTAAAAGATTTCATGACCTTTCAGACAACAGAAACCGAACCAAATAAAATTTGACACTGAGCCGTATAAAGGGTTATTGGGGCAGATAACAAGAAGACTGGTCAAAGAGGTGGGACTTAACCACTTCTTAATGATGGAAAATGTGATGGAGAGGCAGAAAGGATTTCAGCAAGTTAATGAGGTTGTGAGGGCGTGCATAGATATAGAGTGGTAGAAGTTGTGGAAAGAGTAAAGTTCAGTAAAAGAACATGGCGAGGGTAGCACAATGATTAGTATTGCTGCCTCACAGTGTCAGAGCTCCAGGTTCAATTCCAGCCTCGGGTTTTGCACATTCTCCTCATGTCTGCCTGGGTTTCTTTCAGGCGCTCCGGTTTCCTCCCACATTCCAAAGATGTGCAGGTTAGGTTGCTTGGCTAAGTTGACCTGAGTGTCAGGGGATCAGCAGGGTAAACGTTTGGGATTACGGGAACAGGGCTTGGATGGGATTGTGGTCAGTACAGACTCGATGGGCCGAATGGTGTCCTTCTGTACTGTAGTGATTCTATGATTTTATGACAAAAAGGTCAAAGGTCAGCAGATAATAAGTTGAAGTCATCAAGTGGAGAAACTGAAAGAGGGAATATCGGTCACAAAAAGAATTGAGAGGGAATCCATGATAATGATTTTAACTAAAAAAATGAAAGTATTGCATTTATATAGCGTCTTTCACATCCTCAGGACACACAATAGCAAATTAGAGCTAATTAAGCAGACACAGTTGTAAAGGTCCAGAGAATCAGTCTTGGATGTTTTGGTGATGTGGGTTAAATGGGAGAGTGGAAGGGTCAGAGGAGGGTGAGATGTTGAGATGAAGATGCGATTGTAGTAAGAGAGAATAGCATTTGATAATTAGAGCAATGTCACTGGGGTAATGTTTGTACACAGTGATTTGGAACGTTAAGGAAGAAGGCGGTTGTGAGGGAATAATAGTTATTTTTGGTGAAACCAGTTTTCTATCAGCACCGGGTTGATTAATTTGTCTTTTAATAAGGTAATGGATGACAATTTATCAATCCCACCCATCAATAGTTGTGTGGAGAAAGCATTTTGTATTGTGTGGAGAAACCAAGAAAACACTCGGTTGTTGGTGACGATGACAGTGGGAGTTATTTAAATTGATGCGTTAAGAGAGCTGCACTGTCACTGCAATAAACCTCACTGGCTCCGGTAACTTTTCACATTGCATTTCTGTACCAAAACATCAAATAACCTTCACTGTATTCTTTAACTGGCTGCATCAGCAAACTCAACGTCAGTCAGGCATCACTGCATCTGCTGCCAATGCCAATGCCAACCAGTAGCTAGCACTGCTGCCGGGTTTGATTCCCGGATTGGGTCACTGTCTGCGTGCACATTTTCCTTGTGTCTGCGTGGGTTTCCTCCGTGTGCTTCAGTTTCCTCCCACAGTCCAAAAACATGCTGGTTAGGTGCATTGACCCGCCAGAGATTGGTGACCAGGGGATTTTCACAGTAACTTCATTGCAGTGTTAATGTAAGCTTACCTATGACACTAGTAAATAAACTTTACAGTCTTTTTCTCCTCAAATACTGAGAGAAACTTTTATGGTCAGATTTTATGTTCCCTCAAATTTATTCTTTACTCTAGTTTCCTCATCTTGATCAACCTTTTGGTCATAGAATCATAGAAATCCCACAGTGCAGAAAGAGGCCATTTGGCCCATCGAGTCTGATCGACCACAATCCCACCCATTCTCTATCCCCATATCCCTACATATTTACCCACTAATCCCTCTAACCTACACATCTCAGAACACTAAGGGGCAATTTTAACACGGCCAATCAATCTAACCTGCACATTTTTGGACTGTGGGAGGAAACCGGAGCACCCGGAGGAAACCCATACAGATATGAGGAGAATGTGCAAACTCCATACAGACAGTGACCCGAGCCAGGAATCGAACCCAGGTCCCTGGAGCTGTGAAGCAGCAGTGCTAACCACTATGCTACCGTGCCACCCTTCACTGAATTCTGAACTGCTTCTAATCCTCAGATACGTTGCTTTTCTCTGGTCAATTTGTCTGCTTCTTCCTTGGATCTAACACTATCACTAATTTCCCTTGTAAGCCTTGGTTCAGCCACCACTCCCATTTTACTTTTGCACCCAACAGTGATAAATAAAAGTTGCTGTTCACCTATGCACTGTTTAGACCTTTGCCATCGTCTATCCACCATCATCCCTTTAAATAATATTTCCCAACCCACTGTAGCAAACTCGCTCCTCATACCATTGTTGTTTTCTTAAAGGTGGCACAGTGGCACAGTGGTTAGCAATCCTGCGCCAGCGGCCTAAGTTCAATTCCCAGCTTGGGTCACTCTCTGCGCACAGTGTGCATGTTCTCCCCGTGTCCGCATGGGTTTCCTCCAGATGCTCCGGTTTCCTCCCACAGTCTGAAAGATGTACTGGTTAGGTGCATTGGCCATGCTAAATCCTCCCTCAGTGTACCCGAACAGACACCAGAGTGTGGTGACTAGGGAATTTTCACAGTAACCTCATTACAGTGTTAATGTAAGCCTACTTGTGACACTAATAAATAAACTAAAACTAAAATAAGCTAGTCTCAGAATCAACAACATCACTCTCCATATTGATGAAGAATTCTATCATGTTATGGTCGCTCATCCCCAAGGGGTCTCTCACAATTAGATTGCCAATTATTCCTTTCTCATTACACAGTACCCAGTCTAGGATGGCTTGCTCTCTAGTTGGTTCTTTAACCTACTGGTCCAGAAAAACATCCCATATGCTCTCCAGGAATTCCTCCTCTATGGTATTGCCACTAATTTGATTTGTCCAATCTATATGCAGATTAGAGGTTTTGGGTTCAAGTCCCATTCTGCAAAGATACACTTTCAGAGACTCAATTAACAAACACAGGAAGGATTTATTAATTAAGAATTGTACAGCAACCTTTGGCTACAGCTTGTTCCCTACATGTCTCTTGCCTGAGAGGAATGTTCCCCTGGCCAGGTGACCCCTTAATCTGTTTTATTGCTGTTAAAGGAACAATCACTGGGTCCTCCAAGACTTCTAATACTTAATCTAAGCAGACTTTTCTTACGCAGTTCTGAAGGAGTGCAGTATACCTCCTTTGGGGGATGTATAAGATCCCAGGGCACTATTTTGGAGGAGAGCAGGGGGAGCACTCCCTGGCCAATGTTTACCCCTCAATTACCCCACTAAAGAACTATCTAGTAATTGGCACATTACTGCGCTGTGTACAAAAATGACTGCTGAGTTCCCTACAACAGTTCAGAAGGTTGGTTTCGAGTCCCCTGGGAGATCCTGTGCAGCCATAGAAATGCAAGTAATTAGGTCTGTTTCAGTGTGAATGAGTGAAGTATTGAAAATAAGATAATGTTCCGCAGCTCAGGCAACATCTGCCGAGTTGATATTTTTGTGATCTTTCACCAAAACTTGAGACGATTATGTCTCAAGGAGGCGTGAATTACAGATTGGCCAATGGGGGGATAACCTGCACTCACACCTCATCTACGTACATTTTTTGTCTCTTTATTCGCTCCGTTACCAATTCCAGTCACCTCACATCATGAACCCTTCTGTCATTCAATTTCACCAACTTGTCACTTTATCAAAGATCTTCCCTTTTGTTCTTCATTCTGTCCCTCCACCATCTCCACTTCCCTCACCACCACCACACTCTCCCACACTCGCTCAAAAGCCATTGCATGTCTACTTTCTCCCAGTTTTGAAGTACTGAGTGGTGCAGTGGTTAGCACTGCTGCCTCACAGCGCTAGGGATCTGGGTTCAATTCCAGCTTGGGCTGCGTGGAGTCTGCACGTTCTCCCCATGTCTGCATGGGTTTCCCCCAGGTGCTTCGGTTTCCTCCGACAGTCCAAATGTGTACAGGTTAGGTGGATTGGGTCATGCTAATTTGCACATCCCTAGATGTGTAGGTTAAATGGATTAGCCATGGTAAATGCATGGGTTACAGGGATAGGGTGCCGGAGAGGGTTTGAGTGAGATGTCCTCTCGGAGAGAGACTGTTGGAAGTCTATGATGAAAGGTCAAACACACCCTGTCACTGCTGCCAGAGAGGTTGGAAAATTTGGTACTCAGACAAATCTAAAGTCGTTTATTTATTAGTGTCACAGGTAGGCTTATGTTAAAATTAAGATGCTGTGAAAATCCCATTGTCGCCGCACTCCGGCGCCTGTTCAGGTATACTGAGGGAGAATTTAGCATGGCCAATGCACCTAACCTGCACGTCTTTTGGATGGTGGCAGGAAACTGAAGAACCTGGAGGAAACCCAGGGAGCCATGGGGAGAACATGCAGACTCCACACAGACAGTGACCCAACCCGGGAATCGAACCTGGGTCCTTGGTGCTGTGAGGCAGCAGTGCTAATCATTGTGCCGCTCCATTCACTCAGTCTCTGTTCACTGCAGGGGGACTGGAAAATCCTGCCTGTGTGAATGACCAGACAATCTCACCCATTAACTCTGTTTCTCTGTCCACAGATACTGTAAGATGTGTGCCTCCAGCATTCCCTGTTGTTATTTCCAGCACAGTAAGAAAACTCACAACACCAAGTTAAAGTCCAACAGGTATGTTTGATAGCATGAGCTTTCAGAGCATTGCCCCTTCATCAGGTGAGGGGCAATGACTCACTTGAGGAAGGAGCAGCGCTCTGAAAGCTCATGCTATCAAATAAACCTGTTGGACTTTAACTTGGTGTTGTGAGACTACTTATTGTGCCTACCCCAGTCCAACGCTAGCATCTTCACATCATAGAAACCCTACAGTGCAGAAAGAGGCCCTTCAGCCCATCGAGTCTGCACCGATCACAATCCCACCCAAGTCCTACTCCCATATTCCTACGTATTTTACCCACTAATCTCTCTAACTTAAGCATCCCAATACACTAAGGGGCAATTTTAGCATAGCCAACCAACCTAATGATGTAGACATGCCGGTGTTGGACTGGGGTAAATACAGTAAGAAGTCTGACAACATCAGGTCTAAATCCAACCGATTTATTTGATAGTAAACTCACAAGATTTCGACCCTACAGTCTTCGTCAGGTGATGAAGACCTTAGGGTCAAAAGCTTGTGAGTTTACTACCAACCACCCTAACCCACACATCTTTGGGAGGAAACCCACGCAGACACAAGGGGAACGTGCAAACTCCACACAGACAGTGGCCCAAGCCGGGAACTGTGGTTATTTCCAGCAAGTTATATTCCTGTGTGAATTAATCGATATTGTTGCCTATCTATCTCCAGGTTACATTCACAGCTACATCAGCCCCGTCGTGTATGAGAGCGGAGGGGAGAATCTGGCAGCCCCCCAGCCTGTCTATACCAAAGTCGGTGAGGTCTATGGGGAGCCCGAGGGTCTGGGGCCCGACAGCCCGCAGTCGGGGCTGGCCAGCGGCTACTTCAGCGGCGAGGCAGCGGTCAGCGAGGGCTACAGCATGGATGCCTTCTTCATCACAGACGGCCGGTCGAGGAGGAGCGGCGGTGGCGGCGGACGCCAGGCTGCCCAGCGGCACCGCTGCGGGGAGTGCGGCAAGACCTACGCCACCTCGTCCAACCTGAGCCGCCACAAGCAGACCCACCGCAGCCTGGACAGCCAGCTGGCCCGCAAGTGCCCGACCTGCGCCAAGGTCTACGTCTCCATGCCGGCCCTCGCCATGCACGTCCTCACCCACGACCTCAAGCACAAGTGCGGCACCTGCGGCAAGGCGTTCAGCCGCCCCTGGCTCCTGCAGGGCCACCTGCGCTCGCACACGGGAGAGAAGCCCTTCGGCTGCGCCCACTGCGGGAAAGCCTTCGCTGACCGCTCCAACCTGCGGGCGCACATGCAGACCCACTCCGCCTTCAAGCACTTCCGATGCAAGCGGTGCAACAAGACTTTCGCCCTGAAGTCCTACCTGAACAAGCACTATGAGTCTGCCTGCTTCAAGGGCCCCCAGGAGTCCTGAAGGGTAAAAAGAGAGACAGACAAACCTCCTAAAGCAGGGGGGAGGGGAGAAAAAAAAACTTCTCTCCACCTCAAAGCAATACTTCTTGAGATTACTTACAAACTTGTTCTTTTTTTAGAAAAATAAATATATGCTGGATTTGCTCTTTTTTTTTTCGGAAGAAAAGAGAGAAAATTGCAACCACTGTTGACATGACATGAAGATTATATTTTCGTCATGACCATTTTTTTTTGTTGGACTGCTCTTTCTATATTTTGACCAACAATGGAAGAAAGAAGGAATGAAACAAAAGCACTGGGATCATTGCTGACTGTGGCGAACCCCTCTGTGCACAGTCCTGTACAAAAAGGCATGTGTGTGCACATCCGCACAGGGACATGTGTGCCACACGCAGGTATAGTCAGTCTCCCAGAACGCGCCAACAACAAGTGCGACGTGCACCCGTGCATGAACATGCAGGCATATGCATGCGCATGCAGATACATGCACATTTACAAGTAAGGCATGTATGCACCCACACATACAACCCGCACATACAGACATGGGTACATATGCACGCACAGGTAGAAGCCACTCTTCCAGAACATGCCAACATGCTTACGGATGCATGCACACACATACACACACAGGCACAAACACGCAAAGATGACCTCTGTATTTTTTATGCTGCTCTTTGCTACTGGACGGGGTATATTTATTGCATCTTCCACGGCGACTGAATTGTACTCGACGTTTTCGAAAGGGTAACTTATTTTTCACTGATCCGAAGACAATGCAACATTTCCAAGGGTGTTCCCAGGACTGGCCCGTCAGCCAGCAGTGAGTGTTAAGGCTGACCATTTCTTTTCTCAACAGATGAAGTATCACTTTGTGCCATTTCATTGCATTGATCTACAGTAGAATCTATCTACAGTGACCATGTAGATTAGCTGCCCAATGTGAATGGAGTCTCCTACACGCATACAACCTTAACAGTTGGTGCTGGAATTCTGTGCTACCCAAAGCTAACTAGCAACTTAAGCGGTTGATTAGTCAGCGACAGGTATGGAATAGAAGTAAAGACATGTTACCGCAAGTTATATTCATCTCAACGTAGAATTTGCAGCACAGAAGAAAGTCTTGAAGAAAGCTTTGACAAAGGGTCGAAAGGCCTCTTTTCTCTCCTTACAGACCTGCCAGACCTGCTGAGATTTTCCAGCATTTTCTCTTTTGGTTACAGGAGAAAGCCATTTAGCCCAGCTGGTGTAAGCAGCATTAATGTCGATACCGCCCTTCGCTTATCATAATTTATCAAACCACATCAGTATTACTTTTGTTACAATGTAGAACACTACAGCACAAACAGGCCCCTCAGCCCACAAGTTGCGTCAATCATATCCATATCTATCAGGCCTATCTATAACTCTCGATCTCATTAAATCCCATGGACTCATCCAGAAGTCTCTTAAAAGACCCCAGCGAGTTCGCCTCTACCAACACCACCGACGGCAGCCAATTCCACTCACTCACCACCCTTTGAGTAAGAAACGTACCCCTGACATCTCCTCTCTACTGCTCCCCAGCACCTTAAACCTGTGTCCTCTCGTAGGGACCATTTCGGCCCTGGGAAATAGCCTCTGAGAATCCACCCTATCTATTCCTCTTAACATTCTATTGATTCATCTTTCAAGGTCATACTAAAATTCTCCTTGGGTCTACCCAAACAGGTGCCCGAATGTGGTGACTTGGGGATTTTCACAGTAATTTAATTGCAGGGTTAATATAAACCTACTTGTGACACCAGTAAATAAACTTTAAACTTTTCATAACCTGGAGATCAGAGCTGTGTCCATAGTGTGTCAAGTTTAGTCTATCCAAGGGTTCTATGCAAATTTAACGAACTATCCCTGCTTTTTAATTCTATTCGTTTACAAATGAACTCCAGTGCTGTGTTTGAAGTTTTTATGGCCTTCCAAACCTGTATCCCTATTTTCAATAAAGTGTACAGTAATCTGTAAATCCCACGATCCCATGTAGACTTTGATATAGAGTTTGTGATCTTACTCCTCCTACCAAAATGCAGAACCTCCCAGTAATCTACTCAATTTCCCTCATTGTTTGAACACTTGTCCCGTGTTTTCTGGTAGTTTAGAATCATAGAATTCCTACAGTGCAGGAGAAGGCCATTCAGTGCATCAAGTCTGTGCCGACCATAGGCCCCAACCCACCCAGGCTCTAACCCCAACCTTCTAATCCCCCTGACACTAAGGGGCAATTTATTATGGCCAATCCACCCAACCTGGACAAGTTCGGACTGCAGAAGGAAACTCACACAGTCACCGAGAGAACATGCAAACTCTGCACAGACAGTGACCTGAAACCAGTTCCCTGGCGCTGCGAGGTAGCAGTGCCACCCCCATTTCCACTCCCCACCGTGCCACCCTTTTATTTCAGATCTCCTGTCACGCAGCAGGTAATGGGATCGGCTTTCTTGAATGACTTGCACAATTCTTACCGTCAAGATGAATCTGACTTGTGCAGGTGCGTTCCGAATTTTAGACCCCGCTCTTTGGTGGAGCCGCTGAGTTTACAGTCACCACACAGAACCGACTCTATGCTGGACCCAGACAAAGTGACCAACTGGGGGGGTAACGTTGGCATTGTGGACTGATGGTCATCTGCACTGCTGTGCCAACATTGACCACACTCTGAAAGTAAGTCATTGGCTGTGAAACATTTTGGGATGTCCCGGGGCGGGGGATTGGGGTGGGGTGGGTGGTGGGGGGGAGGGGGTATAGTGGGGGAGCGGGTGGGAGGGAGAGGGTGGGGGTGTTGGAGGGGAGCGTGAAAGGTGCTATAGAAACGCAAGTTCATTCTCCACTGGCCGAATCAATCACTATAACTGGATTCTACTGTATTTGAGCATTGTAAAGTATTGTTACGATTATTTGTTATTATTATTAATGCTGAAGGGGTACTTTTTCCTTCCATGGAACAATATTTCTGAAGGTGTAAACCCTTAAATAATTCCCCGTGCTGAAGTCAGATCTAAATGATTGATTGTGTGTGTGTTTTAATGTCACCCACACTGCACTGCGAATGTGCCAACCAACTTTTCTTGCCATGAAATGGTGCCCCTTTCAACTTATTGAGCCAATCACCTATGAGCCATGGATTGTTAACCCTTGTGTTGCCAAAGCGCTTGCCACTTTGAAGAAAAGAAATTTTTTTTAAGTTTACGCAGCTATTTATGTATTTAACTATTTATGTATTTAACTATTTATGTATGTAATTATTTATTTATTCATGTCACATATTTATGAAGCGCAAACATCACTGAGAGGGTTGGGAGTTTGTGCCAAATTCCTGACAGCTCTGAGCTATTGTTTTTTTTCCAAGCACAGTTAAGGGTTTTGTTGTACTTGTTGCAGTGCATGGGTCACTTGAGAAAAGACAGTTTGGAGAATTGAGTGAATGTCGATATTGTAAATAAGGCACTATGCTGTATTCCAGCAATAATTCAATGATGCATGGCTTTCCTCTCTCCGTTAGTTTATTATATCTTTAACAAGAGAATGCAGGGATTGACTGCAGTGTTACTTAACAATGGAAATCAGGGACCTCACAGGGGGTGGAGCAAGCATCTGCGGACAAAGCATTAAAGTAGTCTTCCTTTGGTCACAAGGTCTGTGTCAGGCTGCTGTTGTGCTTTTTGCCTCATCTTATATCCACGGGAGATTTTGCAGTGGGATGGGGGGGGGGGGGGGGGAGGGGGATACATGATCATTTACTTTCTTCCTTTGGTAATCTGGTTCTCAGTATCTGTTTCACTCTGTAAGCCTCTCACTAATCTCCCCCTGGGCTAAATTGATGCCTGTGTACTACACAATCATTGACCTCTTCCATTTTCTCCCCTTGGAGGATCAGAAAGTAGACATTCAAACCTGTCCCGCCATTCACGTCGATCAGGACTGATTTTTATCTTAACTCCGTCCACCTTCCTTGGTTTTCTTGTCAAAACAAAGAGTGGAGCTTCCTGGAGATCGTAAGGGGCAGGACAGAAAATTTGGCAGGCCGTGCGAAGGTCCATTGGCCTTGGAGGGAAATTTCCAGTCTTGGGGGAACCATGGGCTGGAAAATCCGACCCAAAATTGATCAGTGTCAGGTTTTAGGGGGAGTGGAAACGGGGGCAGAGGGTTTCACATTGCCACTGTGTGAATAGGTGGTTCCTGACCTCACACACCTAAACAAGCAACCTCTAATTGCAGGCTTAAACTCCCTCGCTCTGTACCGCCTGCTCCAATGAGAGCAAATAGTTTCTCTCTGCATTCCCCCCTATTCAATTAATCACCTTAAACACTTCCTGAATTTGCTAACTGGAATAGAACAGTCACATTGTGAAAGAGAATCTCATCCATTCTTCACACCTGACCACCCCACCTCCCCCCTACCCCCCTCTCCCATTCCCCTCCTTCCCCTACTCCCCTCCCAGCATAGTGAGCTATTTGACCTGAGGAGGCATCACAGCAGAATGCAGGTCCTACTTGCTGCTTAGCAGTCAGGACAGGTTGATGTTGGTTCCCTGGTGCAGAGCTACCTGTGGCATCGTTGCGACTGTCCCATAGCAGCTCACCCAGCTCTGGAAAGCTGGTTTGTAAGAATCACTTCCTCATTCCACAGGAACTCTGCTGCATCAGAAACCTACCTGGCTTTTAGAGTTACTCTGCCCTCTGGTGGAAATTGCCACTACTTTAACTGTTTGTACCATTGGTTTCTGCAAAACCACTCACTGCAAAACCAGTTCTGAGAGATCTGCAATCATTTTTACTTCAAACTTCAATTCCAACGTTATTTTTATAAATACAGATTTGATTAGATTCAGTGTGTAATGTGTTGTGGTTGGGTTACAAAAGATATAACTCGTACACTGTGACTCTTCCTGGTCCGTCAATGCCTCATTGTTAAAATCCTGATCCTTGTGTTCAAATCCTACCGGAATCCCACCTCTTCTTAACCCTGGAACCCAGTCTGACACAGGATAGCACAAGAACACGGTGGTTAGCCCTGCTGCTTCACAGCGCTAGGGACCTGGGTTCAATTCCTGCTTGGGTCACTGTCTATATGGAGTTTGCATGTTCTCCTTGTGTCTGCGTGGGTTTCCTCCGGATGTTCTGGTTTCCTCCCACAGTCCAAAGATGTGTGGGTTATATTAATTGGCCATGTTAAATTAACTCTTAGTGTCAGGAGGACTAGCTGCAGTAAATAGAGGGATAGGGCCTGGGTGGGATTGTGGTTGGTGCAGACTCGATGGGCTGAATGACCTCCTTCTGCACTGTAGGGATTTTACGATGATAACCTTCTGAGATCTCTGCACTCCTCGCTTCTCGCCTCTTGTGCATTCCCCACCCACTATATAGCCGTGCCTTCAATCGTGTCTGCCCGAAGCTCTGGAATTTCCCTCGCTACACCTCACTGCTATTTCTCTACCTCTCCTTTCAGATGCCCCTGAAAACCTACCTCTCTGACCAAGTGTCAGGTTGTCTGTCCAAATGCCTCCTCCTTTGGTTCAGTGTCGATTTTCACTCCATGTTCCTGTGAAGCACCTTCAGCTGTTTTACTGGATTGAAGGGTACTATATAAATGCAGGTTGTTGTCAGAATGCTGACGATTCTGGTGAGACAAGTGGCTCCCCAACCACTTGTTGGCCTCATCCCCTGCTTACCTCACACTGGCTGTCCACGACTCTGCAATATCTGCCCCCTAATGTCTTCCCAGTCCGAGACAGTGGTCTCCAATAGCAACGCTGCTAATTGCAACCTAATGTCCCTCATAGCCTCTTATCCACTCAGTTGCTGCAGGGGATGCAAGGAAATTGTCCCTGGCATAAAATCAGGGGGACAAGGGGTTGGAGAGGAGGATTTGCCTAAGTGGGTGGTGAGAGAGGTCTGAGACAGGAGAGGTGGAAAGTTTTCTCAGGATGTTGTATACTTTAAATATCTCACAGCAACACAGGAACAACTCTAGCTTCTAAGTGTGCCATAGTTTTAAAATATCTCTACACCATGCTCACAGTTCAGCTTCTCCGAGCATCTGCTTACTTTGCTCCATGTCCACACCCAGCCTTAACTAATTGAGCACAGTGAGCATGGATCAGTTATCAGACTGGCTTAATCAAACGCAGAACAATTGAACATTACAGCAACGACAGGCACTCCTGACCCATGAGGATTGTAAACAGCATACACATTTTTGTTAAACAGATTGGCTGCCAGGGTTTCCTGACTGTTTAAAATTGCAGCCCACCAGATCCGGACAAAATAGATGTTTCCTGAGAAGGATTTGTCCTATGAAGAACGGTTGAGTAAGTTGGGCTTGAAGTTGAGAAGGTTGACAGTTGACCCCATTGGAACATGAGATTCTGAGGAGGCTTGACAGTGCAGATGATGAGAAGATGTTTCCTCCTTGCGAGGTCATCTCGAACCAGGGAGCCTACTTTCACAATCAGGCATCTCCCATTCAGGGTGACCAGTCATCCTGTATTTTGTGAGACCTCCCATAATTGAGATGGTTCTAAAGTTGTTCATTGCTTCATATTGTCCATATTTTCAGACCATTGCTTTGGAGACTGCCTCTGATGAGATGGCTTCAGGAGTGCCTTGATGTACATGTATAAGCATTGCACTCTCCTTCCTCATGGCCCACTCCCATAGTCTGGGACCCCCTACCTTCTAACCCTTCTCTCCCACCCCAGACAAGCCCTTTACTCCCACAATGCAGACAGCCCCATCCCTGGCCCTACGATTCTGCATGTCAAAGTGTACCTTATTTTGTTTCACTAAGAGTTGATCCCATTTAAGTTGGGAACGAGGAGGATTTTTTCCCTTCAGAGAGATCTTAGACTATGGAATTCTCTTTCTCAGAAAGGCTGGGTCATGGAACTAATTCCAGCCTGAGGTAGAAAGATTTCTAATCAACAAAGGGAACAAGGATGACTGGGAGTCAGACAAGGAAAGTGGAATCAAAGTCACAATTGGATCAACCATGAGTAAGTTGGGTTTGAAGTTAAAAAGACTTGGCGGTACAGTGGCACAGTAGTTAGCACTGCTGTCTCATGCCTCCAGCGACCTGGGTTCAATTCCAGTCTGAATGACTGTGTGGAGTTTGCATGTTCTCCCCGTGTCTGCATGGATTTTCTCTGGGCCACAGTTCAAAGATGTGCAAGTTAGGTGGATTGGCCATGATAAGTTGCCCCTTAGTGTCCAAAGATGTGTAGGTTAAATGGATTAGCTATAGTAAATATATGGGGTTGCAGGATAGGGTGGGAGAGAGGGCCTAGGTATGATTCTCTGTCAGAAAATCAGTGCAGAATCGATGGGCCAAATGGCCTCCTTCTGCACTGTTGGGATTCTGTGGAAAGTTCTCCTTCAAAATAGAACTGGGGAAGACAGGCCTCGGTTTAACATCTCATCCTAAAAGGCAGAAGTGGCAGGGGGTTAGAATGGATGCATGTGACCAAGTTCAGGCCCAAATAACAAGACTAATAAAAACCGTGGTGACTTTTAAAAGCCTGACTAATAGCAATTAGCATCCGGGAATATCACATACAGTAAACTGAGGTTCCACTGCCCAGGGAGCAAGTTCTGGCTGCAGAGAAGGGTGCAAACATTTGATATTTCTGACACAATCCTGAAACTTACAACCCAATGAAAAGTGGAACACATGGTGATATCTGAGGGCTGGTCTATTCCTTACGGGGAGAGGAGGTGGTGAGAGTGCTTGTTTGAGGGCTGGAGGGAGGGCAATAATTTGAGTTACTTCCCCTTTCACCATCAGGAACAATGTTTATGAAATTAATATTCGTAACTTGTCACACTGCAAACTCCAGGAAAAAACACAGCAACTGGAATAAAAATGCTGAGTGAGCAAGTTCAACCCAGGGTCAATATTCTCTGAAAGCACTAACAGCAATCTTCACAGAACCTGCATTAAAGGACATTGTCCTATCTTCTGTTGTATGTGATGACCACGAATCATTTTATAGATTATAAGCTCGAAAACTATTTAAAATATATGGTCAAAAGTAACGGAACATTCAATCTAGATTTCTGAGTCTGATTCAGATGCTGCCATTAGCTTCTCTCTCTGTCATTTCTCACTCATTCTGATATCCTCTTCTCTCTCTCTCCCATTCCCTCTTTTTCCCCTGTTCCCTCTCTCCATTCCTCTGACTCTGCCAGTGTTATCCTTCTCATTCTTTCCTGTCCTCTCTCTCTTTCTCTGCTATCTCCTCTCTCCATTCCCTATTTCCTCTTTCCCTCTTGTTGATATCCTTCTTTCTGTTTTCTCCCAGTCTCTCTGCTATCCCTCTACCTCTACTGTTTTTTCTCTGCTATCCCCCCTCTCTCGCTCTCGCTCTTTAGTTGCCATCTCTCTCTGTTATCCCTCTATGTCTCTTGCTCTCTCGCTCGTCCACCTCCTCTCCATTTCCTATTCTCCCTCTGTGTGTTCTCTCTCTCTGCTATCCTTCTATCTCTCCTGTTCTCTCTTTCTGCTATCTCTCTCTTCTCACTTCCTCTCCCTGCTGTCCTCCATTCTCTCGTTGTCTCTCCCCCTCTGCTACCTTCCTCTGTCTCTCTCTTCTCTTTTCTATTTATATAACTCACATAGCTGGCATTATAGTTAGTTTTAGAAAAAGTAATTTTGTATATAAAGCAAAAATGTATATTCTGCTGCATCAATTTGTACTTGCACTCCGTTTTTATTGTACACTCCACAGTGTTACAAGATGTACACAGTTTCGGGAATTTTCCATACTATTTTATTCTTTATAAAGAAAACAGGATTTGAACACTCAACTGTAGAAAGCACAATTGTACCAAACCTCTTTGCCAAACTTCAAAAGGAGAATAAAGGATTTAAATATCTCTCTCTCCCTTGTGTTTATTTTCAGGCATTTCTTACTGTGGTTGCATGTGTTGGCATGGACATGTCCTTCTTTGTGACCCTGAAGACTCAAGGAGTCAAAGTTCATGGTCATGGAGTCATTAGTTCATGCCGTGGGATCTTTCCTGTCTGTTGTTCAAAAATGTTCATCCTGAAGCACAGGATCAAAATAAAAATGTTTTAATCACCTCTGTCAAGGCATCAAATAAGTTTGTCAACTTTAGCACCAATATGCAAGGTGACTACATTGAAATTGAGGAAGATCCACCCTGTGCAACCCTACAGCTGTGGATCTCAGCACCCCTTACATTGTCTCTGATATTATGCTTGAATTCTCATCCCTGCTGTTAATTGTATTTCTTTAGATAGTGCCTTATATTCATCTGGTTGAGGTTTGTATTCCTCTCGATGTCCTGTCACTGTTTACTTCTCTGCACATTTAACTTTTCTGTATTGTTCAACCCACCTAACCATAGGAGACCTGTGCAATGTAGTGTTTTTATAATTCTATGCTCCAGTTTCCACCCAAAGATGTGCAGATTAGGTGGATTAGCTGTGCTAAATTGTCCCTTAGTAATCTTTGAAAGAACTCTGTAATTAGACCCAGTCGTCCATCTTTCCTCACAGCCTGCAAAATTTTCTTCTTCAAGTAGAATCTATATCCAACTCCTTTTGGAATTCCATTTGGGGAGGCATAGTGGCTCACAGCACCAGGATCCTGGGTTCAATTCTGGGCTCGGGTGACTGTCTGTGCAGTTTGCACATTCTCCCCGCGTCTATGTGGGTTTGCTCTGGGTGCTCTGGTTTCATCTTACACTCCAAAGATGTGTGGATTAAGCTGATTGATCATTACATGTGTAGAACTCTCTGCCCAGAGAAGCAGTTGAGCTGACCTCATTGAATGTTTTTAAGACAAGGATAGATAAATATTTGAATAGTAAAGCACTAAGGTTATGGTGAAGGTAAGTGTGCAGCTAAGTGGAACTGAGTCACAAAAAGATCAGCCATGATCTTATTGAATGGCGGAGCAGGCTCGAGGGGCTGGATGGCCTACTCCTGCTCCTAGTTCTTATGTTCTTAAGTTGTCCTTAGTGTCAAGAAAATTAGCAGGGCAAATATGTGGGGTTACAGGGATAGGGCCTGGGTGGGATTGTCGTTGGTGCAGGGTCGATGGGTCCAATGACCTCCTTCTGCAATGTAGTGATTCTATAATTCTATGTTTCCTCCCACGGTCCAAAGATATGCAAGGTAGGTGGATTCACCATGCTAAATTGTCCCTTAGCATTCCAAGATGTGTAGGTTGGATGAATTGGCCATGGTAAATGTTTGGGGTTTAAGGGATAAGGTGGCAGGAGAGGGTCGGTGCAGACTCCTTCTGTTCTTTAGGGATTCTCTGATTCTATGATTCACTGCCCCCTCCTCCCCCGGCTTTGGGGACAGTCCCTCTGTGGATCCCTGGTGCTGTGAGGCAGCAGTGCTAACCATTGTGTCACCGTGCTGCCCCTCTGAAATTAATGGGTTCAAACGAAAACAGAGATTTCATTTGAACCCATTGATAGGTGCTGGAAACCAGAAATTGTCACCCAGTTGTTGCCAGCCCTGCTGAGCATTTACCGGCTTGGGTCGCTGTGCAGAATCTGCACATTCTCCCCGTGTCTGGTTAGATAGATTGGCTGTGCTAAATTCTCCCTCAGTGAACCCGAACAGGCGCCGGAGTGTGACAACTAGGGGATTTTCACAGTAACTTCATTGCAGTTTTAATGTAGTTGTGATAACTAAATAACTTTAATCTGGCAGCTACTACAAACAGCTGGTCAATCCATTCCGCCAACTTCTTAAGCCTTGGTTGAGAGTGAAATATTTGCTCTGTTTATTTATTTTCCAGGAACGGCAAACTCACTGCAATGTCAATGTGGATTTATGACCTTTCATCCTAAATCCTATCGGTACTGTTGGATACCCAGTTCCCATTCCTGCCACTTGGAAGGCCATTGTCTCGGCGATTTCCTCCCGGACACACAACATCCGCTCCTTCATCTCCCGAATCCCGTTCCTCAAGAACAGCATTGTGTTCTTCACCAGCACTTCCTCAAGGGCAGCTTAGAGTGGGCAATGAAGACTGGTTTTGACAGAGTGATATAACATAGAAACCAGAAGCAGGAGGAGGCCATTCAGCCCTTCGAGCCTGCTCCACCATTCATCGTGATCATGGCTGATTATCAAATTCAATATCCTGATCTCCCCCCTTTCCCCCATGTCCCTTAATCCTTTAGCCCCAAGATTTAATTAATACATTTAATTTCCTCTTGAAATCACACAACGTTTTGCTCAATTACATTCTGTGGTGGTGAATTCCACACATTCACCACTCTCTGGGTGAAGAAATTTCTCCTCACCTCAGTTCTAAATGATTTGCCCCTTATCCTCAAACTTTGACCCTTAGTTCTGAACTGCATCCCCCCAACACATCCAAAGATATGCAGCTTAGGTGGATTGGCCATGCTAAACTGCCCCTTAGTGTCAGGGGGACTTGCTAGAGTAAATGTATGGGGTTATGGGGATAGGGCCCAGATTGGGTTGTGTTCAAGTGGCTTCCTTTTGTGCTGTAGGATTCTACGATTGGGAACATTCTTTTTGAATCTACCCTGTTAGAATTTTACGAGTTTCTGTGATATATTCTGAGAGTGATTTTTAATTTAAAAATCCATCAATTGCATTGATTGATTTGCAAGAATGGTAACTCTCAGCTGCCTTCTGTCAGTGTGGGTTAGCTGTGCTCAGTGCGTAACCCTCTCACTTCCCAGTCAGAACTTCAAGGCTCCTCCAGAGACTCCAGCGGAATATCCAGGCTGGCACTCCTGTACAGTGCTGAGGGAGTGCTGCTCTGTCAGGGGTGCTGCCTTTTGGACAAGGCATTAAGCTGATACCCTGTCTGCCCTGCCAGACGGAGGTAAGAGATTCCGTGCCACTATTTCAAAAAAGAACCAGAGAGGTGTGCCTGATCGTTAGTCACTACTTATCCCTCATTCAATATCTCACAAAAACAAATCGTCTGGTCGTTATTAAATTGTCATTTTTGGGGTGTTGATTTGTGCAAATTGGCCACTTTTTTCATACATTATAATAGCAAATACACTTCAAAGGTACTCCCACAGTGCAAAACGTCACTGGGACATCTAGTAGCAGTTAAAATTTGCAATATAAACACAAGTCTTTCTTTTTTTAACTTTTATCCCCTCTTCAATCAGTAGAGGGAGCTGAAACCCATACCAAACATCATGATCCGAAACACAAGGAGGGAGAATTCTCCAGCTGTACACACTGGCGGGATTCTCCAGTCCCGCTGCAATGAACGGAGATTTGGCTGAGCCCAAATTCTCCATCCCCGCTGGCAGCAATGAAAGGCTGGTGAGATCATGTCCAGGTCTCAGTGATTCGCAATGCAGAGAACAGCCAGGATTTTCCAATCTCACACGCCCCACTATCGCTGCCCATAGGAACAAGGAACTTGGCGCTCAGCCAAACCTCCATTCACTGTAGTGGGATAAGAGAATCCAGGCCATGACTGAATCCCGGCCCCGGGGCGAGGTCGGAGAATCCCGGCCCCGGGGCGAGGTCGGAGAATCCCGGCCCCGGGGCGAGGTCGGAGAATCCCGGCCCCGGGGCGAGGTCGGAGAATCCCGGCCCCGGGGCGAGGTCGGAGAATGATCAGAGAATCCTGGTCTATATGTGAATGTAGTTCTGTGTCCAAGTTAGGCTAGATTATTCTGAGTTTTTAAAAACAGTTTCTTGACCGAGTTGCTGCTAAAGGGGCAGTGGCTAAATTAAAACAGATCTTTCAAAAAATTAAATTTGCTTATTAACGAAACAGACTTTAGAGAACAGATAATATTTTGGGCTGTTTTTGGTTTTATTTATTTATTAACCACAAGTGAGGCTTACATTAACACTGCAATGAAGTTACTGTGAAATCCCTCAGTCGCCACAGTCCGGCGTCTGTTTGGGTCAATGCACCTGACCAGCACATCTTTCAGAGTGTGGGAGGACACCAGAGCACCTAGAGGAAACCCACACAGACACAGGGAGAATGTGCAAACCCCACTCAGACAATGACCCAAACCAGGAATTGAACCCAGGTTCCCAGTGTTGTGAGGCAGCAGTGCTAACCACTGTGCCACCATGCCACCCTGACAATCCTTCACTCTGACAATTCAATTCAAAGCTTCTGATGACTCTCAAGTTTAGACCACCAACATTGCGTCAAATACAAAGTGTGTCTAGAAATCTGCCAAAATCGCAAAAGGCACTGAACTACACTTTCCACCTTCCTTGTCGCTCTACCTGGGATGGTGCTGCTGAAGACAGAGTGTTAAACCATGAGTCACCATTATCACTGAGTGAAAGAAGTTAAATCTGGTCCCATCCTCTTACCATGGATTGACTTGGTGAAGTGAAAGAACTTGTATTCACCTATCATCTTTCATAATTTCCCAAAATCTCCACAACCAATGAAATACTTTATGAACAACAGTCACTGGTGGAATTTGGAGAATGCAGCAGCTCAGTAATAGTCAGAAAGATCCCACAATAATGAGTTTCGAATCTGTTTTAAACATTTTGATTGGAGATAAATAAAGACCAGGACACCGAGCAGTCCCTGCTCCTTTTTGAAACATACTCTTTATACCAACCTGATAAATAGTTGAGGGCGTGTATTTAGCATCCAAAAGACCGCATAAGCATCTGTTCAGAGCTCCCTCACTACTATTCAGAGCTCCTTTACTGCTGTTCAGAGATCCCTCACAACTAGTTCAAAGCTCCCTCACTGCTATTCAGAGCTCCCTCAGTACTGCTCAGGGCTCCCTCAGTACTGCACTTTTCAGACTGCCTTCTGTGTCAGAGAGGACTACACTCCTGGCGTGATTATCCACTCACAGTCCCTCAAACCAGATGACCCTCTTCTGTTGTGTTGTCCTTCAAAGGGACAATCACTACAACTACATTAATCAATATGATTGCACATCTAGGCCAAGCATGAGTCTCTGCTACAATATCTATAGAACTCTACATCTGCTACAATATCTACAGAACTCTACATGCCCCCTGCGCAGACATATCTACACAAATAAAAGATGAGGTTTTGAAGGAGAGATCTTAAGGCAACAATCTGCCTCATTATGAATATTGGCTACATAATTGAGGAATATGCGAGGGTCGTACAAGATAATGGTTCATGTCAAGAGTCTATTAGAGTCTTCAAAATTCTGTAAATCTTCCCACTCATTCGTTCCAAAACAAGAGTGTGAAGATTTGAAGACAACAAGCTGACATATGCCCGTGTCACCAACTTCAGAAGACTCATTAGATTAAATTTGATACTGAGGTTTGAGGAAGAGAGGGGAAAGCCAGGAAACTAGCTTGAACATTGAAGTAAGGTTTGGGAGGGCTGGTGCATGAACTCACCAGCTGAGTGAATTGAACTGATAACCAGTGCAAAATATTCAAAGATGCATCTTACCATTGAATTGGATCACAGCTGATTTGTCTATTATGTTCACATACTCACCCTTGTTCTGTTTTGTGGTGGTCGTTAGACTCTGTTTACACTTCCCATTGCCTCAGAAAAGCTGCGAGCATAATTAAGGACCCCACTCACCCTGGACATTTTCTCTTCCACCTTCTTCTGTTGGGAAAAACATACAAAAGTCTAAAGACATGTACCAAACGACTCAAGAACAGCTTTTTCCCTGCTGTCATCAGGCTTTTGAGTAGCTTACCTCGCATTAAGTTGAGCTTTCTCTACACCCTAGCTATAACTGTAACATTACATTCTGCACTCTCTCTTTTCCTTCTCTATGAACAATATGTTTTGTCTATATAGCGTGCAAGAAACAATACTTTTCACAGTAAATGAATACATATAACAAATTAATAAATCAAAGTATTTATTTTTAAATATCAGGCAAGATTGAATAGGTAAGTATTCTTTATTCTAGAAAAATGATGATTGGGTTTGATAAGGTAAACACGGAGATGTTTTCACTTGTTGGGAAGATCAAAACTAAAGCCTGTAATTGAGACACTAATTAATCCAATAGAATTAATCCAGGAGAAATCTCTTTACTAAGATAACGGTGAGAATACGGAGCTCGCAATGTGGTTGCAATTATCTAGAGTGTTAGTGAGACCACATCTGGAGTATTGTGTCCAGTTTTTCGTCTCCTTATTTGAGGAAGAATGTGGTGGCATTGGAGAGGGTGCACCAGATTGATTCTGGGGATGAAGGGGTTGATGTACGAGGAGAGATATGTCAGTTGGGGTTTATACTCACTGGAGTTTAGAAAAATGAGAGAGGAGCTGATCGGGGATACTAAAGGGATTGACAGAGTAAATATAGATCAAATATTTCCCCTTTGGGACAATCTGGAACAAGAGGTCATAGGTATAGGTTGAGAGGCAATAGATTTAAAACTGAGAAAAGTAGGAACTACTTCTTGTAGAAGGTGATGAACTCGCTGCCCCATAGCACGATAGAGTCTGAATCATTAAGTTGTTACAAGAAGGAGATAGGTAGACTTCAGATTTTAAAAAATGGCTTAAAGAGATGTGGGGAACAGGTGAGGGTATGGTTTTGAGACTAGGGAGAGATCAACCATGATCTGATTGAATGGCGGAGCAGGCTGAAAGGGTTGTATGTGCTGACTTCTGCTCCTGATTCCTATGTTCCAACGTGATGTAGGAAATGCAGCTGGCAATTTAAACATATGAAACTGCCACAAATATGACGACTTAGGTTATTTTTTTTTTTAATAATGTTTGCTGAGGGATAAATAATGGCCAGGTCATTAGGTGAGCTCCCTTGCTAAGGTAACCTAACAGCAATAGAATAGCTGGTGGGGAATTTGCTGATTGTTTCAGTTTGGTACCCTACCAAGGGGATGTATGTTCAGTACGCAGCTCAGGGGCCCCCAATATTCGAAACGTGTAGAAACAGAGACGGCTTTTAACCTAAATATAAATTGAGAGAGAAATAGATCACAGGAACAGATTAATTAAGTGCTGTGTGAGAAAATACCATGGGTTTAAAGCCTACAATGGAAGAGGTAGACTCAATTTACACTTCCCCGGAATTATTCTTCCTCTTGTCCTCCCTGTGCATCCCACCCTCACATTCCCTTTTTCCTAATGGACTCTAAAATGGAAGTGCAGTTGTTCCCTCGTAACACATCACATTTTTTACAGATTGCTGGGGGAATATAAATAAGGGAAAAGAGGATTCATTATTACTCAATTTTGCTCAGCAAAAGTGGCAGGAAAGATCTATGGATGCAGCTGAAAGGAAGTGGGTTCCAGGGAATTTCATTAAGGAAGGGTTTTATGTGGCTGTTCTTGAACATCCAGTCCCTTTGCCAAGCTAATACAATGAGGGACTGAGTTCTGAGGAGCTTCTGAAATATTGCTGCATATTTCAACATAATTACCACAAAGCTGAGACATAGTTGAAATCCCTACATGACCAATTTGCTAAATAAATCTAGAATATCAACAGGTAGCCATGGTACCCAGCCTGACATTAAAAACCCATCTGGTTCATTGGTGAACTGATCTCCGTTTCAGGAGATCACTCTTCTTACCCAATCTGCTCTACGTGACTCCAGGTCTACAGCAATGGGATTGGTTTGACATGTTACAAGAATGAGAAGGGATCTGATTGAAGCATATCAAATTCTGACAGGGCTGGACAGACCTGATACAGGGACATTGTTCCCCGTGGCTGGCAAGGGGATGTAGAACCAGATAGTCTCAGGATGCAGGTCAGGACCTAGATGAGGAGAAATTTCTTTACAGAGTGTGATGAACCTGCAGAACACACTACCACAGAAAGATGAGGAGAGATGTCACTGAGTGTATTTCAGAAAGAAATAGATAGATTTCTAGACATGGAAGCATAGAAAAAAGCAGGAGTAGCTGTTCGGGCCTTTAATGTTCACAGATGATTACAGTTGATCATCAAAATCAATATTCTAATTCCCTCTTCCCCCCATATCCCTTGAACCCCAAGAGCTATAGCTAACTTCTTGAAATCACACATTTTGCCTCAACTACATTCTGTGATAGTGAATTCCACACATTCACCACCCTCTGAGTGAAAGAGATTCTCTCCCTTCAGTTTTAAAAGGTTTACCCCTTATCCTCAAATTATGACCCCTAGTTCTAGACCCCATCATCAGGAACATTCTTTCTGAATCTCTCTTGTCTGACCCTGTTAGAATTTTATAAGTTTCTACGAGATCCCTTCTCACTCTTCTAAACGCCAATGAATATAACTCTAACAGATTCTCCTCATGTGACAATCCTACCATCCCAGGAATCATTAGGGTAAACCTTCACTGCATTCCCCCTATAGCAAGAACATCTTTCCTTAGATAAGGACACCAAAACTGTACACTATACTCCAGGTGTAGCCTCACCAATGCCCTACACAATTGTAGCAAATCCTCTCACTATGAAATCCAACGTACCACTTGCCTTCTTTGTTGCCTGCTGTAACTGCACACAGTTTCAGAACTGATGCATGAGGACACCAAGGTATCATTCAGTATCCACATCTCTCAATTTACAATCAAATAATAATCTGCCTAGATTCAACTGGATCCTAAGTGAGCTGTGTCTTAATTCCATCTATCCTGCCTTGGTTAGATTTCATTTTAATTTTAATATTATATCTAACAAACATTTACCAATTTCCTATGTTTTCAGTTGACCAATGTTTCTCCAGAAGCAACTCTTCAAATGCAGACAATAAAAATATAACAAAACATACTCCAACTTGTAAATCAAAGAAAGGATTTTAATAAAGAAGCATCATTACTCCAAACTTGGAGCCTCACCCTGAAGCAATCCAAGCTCTCTACAATTCCCAACAGGTTCTTATTTATAGTGACTCAACTGGTCAGCTGACCATCACATCATTGCATAATTGGTTCCTTGGTTTATTGGGTCAGTTGACTCTTCCAGCTTGTTACCATTGGTCACATTACATCTGATACAAAGTTGCCATCGGTTACATTCAAACAACCTCCAGCCCTCCCTTGAGTTTTAACATTGGAGGGAAGTCCAGATTTTCACTACCCTTTTTGTAAATAATGAAGTGCTTCTTGTCAGCACCCTTGAATGGGCTAATTCTCATTTTAATATTATGACCCCTTGGTCTTGCCCCCTTCTACACTGGAGGAAATCTCTCTTCCTACCTTATGAATTTCTTTAATCATCTTAAATATTTCGATTCAACCACCCAGAATTCTTCCACACCCCAGGGAAAGGCCGTCTATGTGAATTATGTATTTCATTTTTTCTTTAAGCAATCTCCAATTCTATTTTATGATGGGTATGTGGGAAAAAGCGAATTTTCTGTTTCCAAAACATCTGTACTGTATGCAAGTCCCATTTTCCCAGAAGATTCATGCAGCTTTCTGTCGAGTTCCCTGAGCTGCACTCCCATTAAAAGTAACTTGCGCTATCCTGGCTTTGGG
The DNA here is from genome assembly GCA_024679065.1 of Sphyrna mokarran. Taxonomy (NCBI): domain Eukaryota; kingdom Metazoa; phylum Chordata; class Chondrichthyes; order Carcharhiniformes; family Carcharhinidae; genus Sphyrna; species Sphyrna mokarran. Next base: position 66,425,990 of record JAGIQG010000016.1, read on the forward strand.
CCAGGAGCAGCACTCCAAAATCCCAAAACAATCCCAAACACAAAAACACTGCCAAAGTAAATCTGCTCCCGCAACAAAAGAACCGAGGATGCAGGGGGCAAGTTGAAGGCCACCTTTGCTAAGAGGACAAGACTTCCTTGTTGTTAGGATTGTCAACCCCACAGCTCCCCCACACCCCCGCCAATATGCCCTGAAGCTTTCCGGGAAGATGAATCTTCAAGACACTGTTGGAACCCAAGCACATTCCTCGGGGTATTTAGAAAAATGCATTTAAATGCTTCTGTTAATTAGCTTTCAAAGTTTTAACGATGAGGAAGGACAAATTTGACTGATTGTCAGGAATTGTGCAGTCAGGAAATGAAGCGAATGTTTTCCCGTTCGATGTGAGAAGATGTTATATACATTGGGTGGCCAATTGGAGGCACTTGGGAGCAGGATGGGGTCAGGAGGTGGAGTGTTTCTGGAATAAATCCAGCCAACATTGGCAACCACTTGTGGATATTCTTGGCATTTCATTTTGCCCATAAAGTAACCAGAACCAAGGACATTCTTTTTAGACTCTCAGTGCTCAATCTTGTCCCATCAATAGTCAATGAACCATTAAATTTAAAACATTATAGTTTGCAGAACGCATCAATCAAATTTGAAAGATGCATTCCAACCAGGGGTTACCCACTTCTGGAGGTTCTAAGGTTTTTCCAACCAAACCTTCCTGAAGCAGCCCCTGTATGAATCTCAGAATGTTCAGATCCACAATGCTTTCTTCCCCATTCATTAGGTAGACATTTCTGGTACCGACCAGCATTGGGATCGTTGTGGGTGGAACTGAGAACTTGACAGACCATTGACTTTGGATGTGGATTTCTGTTCTTGCAACAGACCTTGGTATCCTTTACATCTGCTTGAGAGGATAGGCAGTGATACTTACCAAATCCAACGTCAACATACTTGTTACAAAAAGAGAGAGATGTAGGATAATATTTCACCCTTTTCCCCACTTGGCCTCACTTAGAATATAATGTTTAATTCTGGTCGCCACGCTACCAGAAGGATGTGAAGGCTTTGGAGAGGGTACAGAAAAGATTTACCAGGATGTTGCCTGGTATGAAGGGCATTAGCTGTGAGGAGAGGATGGAGAAGTTTGGTTTGTTCTCATTGGAACGACAGAGGTTGAAGGGTGACCTGACAGAAGTCTACAAAATTATGAGGGGCATGGACAGAGTGGACAGTCAGAATCTTTTTCCCAGGGTGGAAGAATTAATTACTAGAGAGCATAGGTTTAAGGTGCAAGGAAGAAAGGAGACAAGTTTTTTTACACAGAGTGTAGTGGGTGCCTGGAACTTGCTGCCAAGGGAGATAGCGGAAGCGTATATAATAGTGAGTTTTAAAGGGTATCTGTCCACAACAAGATGTATTTCAAAGAAGTGTCTTAACTCCTTTAGTGCAATGACTTTGAAGAACAGTCTTACTTGAAAGTTTAAATCAAAAAGACAGACAAACATTTATTCCTAACAATAACAAAATGTAAATGTGACAACATTCACTCCTCAGACATACCAGATGGACACACACAAGAAAAAGATTATTTCTAAAGATGTAACATGAACATAAATTACTTCAAGGGAAAGATAGGTCACTTGTAATCAGCCCAAAAAATGGTAGGTAAAAGGTTACAGGTCTGGAGTGTCCCACTTGATGTTCTGAAGAAAAATAAAAGTTGGAGATTTCTGGTGATGAATCCTCATTCGTTCACCCCAATCAACAGCATGCTTTTGTGTTTACAATCAAAGTTGGTCGAGCCCTTTTAAAGGAAAACGATGTTGTAACTGGTAAAATGAGTAAGCACCAGTTCTCTGTCTAAGGTAGCTTTTGAACCAAGGTCCTATCTTGTGCTGGGCAAGATATGACTTCCTTTTAATATCCCAGACTAATCTACTAGGCCACCCTTATGTATTAATAACTATCTCCAGCCAGTTTCAGTCATGTGATGCCAGTACTAGTGTTTCTATTATCTACAGGATGGGTTGATGGCTGATGTAATTAACACATAATGAGGGAATTCATGATAGCCCATCAAGATTCCAGATATGATTAGCCTCCTGAAATGTCTTTATTTGGAATTCAATCCTCATTGGGCTGGCAAGTCTAACAGGCAGAGTAATATTAAATTTCTTTCATTGATATATTGAGGGGGAGTCAAGTAGCAGCTCATCTACATGCAAAGTAACTTTGCAGAGCTATGTTCAAACATGTCTGTCTGTGTCTGCACAGAAACCCAGAGAAGGAAGTCAGCTGACTCTCCGGAGGTCATTTTGTGAATACACAGTTCCCATTTTCCATGGTGCTTTTTGAATTGTAAAGCTTTCATCTCCCAATCAGTTTTATAGAAACGTGACGAGAACGTGGCTTACACAGGCTGCGTCCTCACTACCGTAGCCAGCTAAACTCTCAAAAGAGGTCAACGATATCTCTGTTGGAAGGACCGTAAGGATTCAAACTTTCTCCCAACTTGTGCCCGGAAAAACCAATTGCCATTAACAGGCCAAGTTTCCACTGAACGTCAGCCAATTCTCCTGGCTGGAGAGTCCGGAACTAGGGAGTAGAGTCTTAGGATATGTAGTCAGCCACTTAACACTGTAACGAGCAGAAACATCTTCACTCAGAGTGTTGGGAACCTTTGGAATTCTCTACTTTGGAGGGTTGTGAAGACATGATTCTATTTTGAAAATTGAGTTTGAAGATTTTTGGGCGGAAAAGGATTTTTTTTAATCTTTCATGGGACGCAACCAGCTTGGACAAAACTGGCATTTTGTTGCCCATCCGTTGAGTGGCTCACTGAGTCATTTCAGTGGACAGTGAAGCATCTACCATATTGCTGTAGTCACATACAGACCAGACCAGGCAAGGATGGTAGATTTCGTTCCCTGATAGGAAGCGGATGGGATTTTACGACAATCGACGATAGCTCAAGGTCACTAGACTAGCTTTCAATTCCAGATTTTATTTTTAATTCCAGGGGCTGCAGTAATGGGAATTGAATCCCTACAGTGCAGAAGGAGGCCATTCGGCCCATCAAGCCTGCACCGACCACAGTCCCATCCTGGCCCTATTCCCATAACCCCACATATTTACCCTGCTAATCCCCCGGACACTGGAGTCAGTTTAGCACGGCCAATCAATATATCCACCATAATCTTTGGACTGTGGGAGGAAACTGGAGCACCTGGAAAAAATCCACGCAGCTATGGGAGAATGTGCAAACTCTGCATAGACAGTGACCTGGAGTCGGAATTGAACCCGGGTCCCTGGTGCTTGAGGCAGCAGTGCTAACCACTGTGCCATCTGCCTCGCTATATCACCATCTCCCCTTTATGATTTGGGAATAGGTTGGACAGGTGGAGTTTGTTTTGATGCTTTTCGCTTTTATTAGATCAGTCATTGATTATTAGACAGTGGAAGAAGGGAAATGCTGGATTATTTTTGTGACCTAGTCCAGCTCCTCTATTAGTCAGTCCAAACCAGACTTTTCGATTAACCCCAAGGCATCATCACAGTCCATCATCCACAGCTGGGGAGGGTTGCGAGGGAAGTGGGAGAATCTAGCCATGGTCCTAATTGGATACACAACACTCAGAAGTTCCCTGATAAAGAACAAAAAGGAAAGACTTATATTTACCCAACTATTCACTACCTCAGGACATCCCAAAGCACTTTACATCCAATAAAGAGCTTTCAAAGCGCCGTTGTAATGTAGCAAAGCAGATCCCACCCACTTGATGAAGGAGCAGCGCTCCAAAAGCTCGTGATTCCAAATGGACTTTAACCTGGTGTGGTGAGACTTCATACCGTGCCCATTCCAATCCAACACCGGCATCTCCACGTCATGGCTACCACCAACAAACTGCAAACTGCCAACTCAAAGTGGAGAGGATCTCCAAGAACATCGTGCATATCGACACAGACATTCCACTCACCTGAGGAAGGAGCAGCAGTCCGAAAGCTTGTGATTACAAATAAACCCATTGGGCTTTAACCGGGTGTTGTGAGACTTCTTCTTGTTGCGTAGAAAACAGAGCACTTAATTGATGCACAGCAAGATCCCACAGTAATATGATAATTTGTTTTCCTTGTGATGTGGATTGAGGGGGAAATAATGGTCATAGGGGAGGGGATTGAAGATAACCCCCCTACTCTTCTCCGAAATAGTGCCAGTGCAATCTTTCATGTTGGTCTGAAATAGTTCTCTGATGTTTGGTCTATTTTAGAGGCTGTGGAAGTTGCTACATAAACGCAAGTTAAGTCTTTTATTTTGCCTCCTTGCCTTCTGCATCCTGCTATCCATTGGTTAGTAGAAGTCAGACATAATAAGGAGACCCTCAAACGCCCCTCCATCCCCGGAAATTAAAAAATATCCAGACACAATACAGCTACTCCCACCCATTGGCTGATTAAATTCCAGACTCCTTCCCAGTCGCCGTGTGGCTGGCACTGCTGATCCAAAGCAGAATTAGAAGGGGATAATTCATGATTGCTGTCTGTAGAAGTCTATGCACCGACATGGAAAAATAATCCGTGGCAGTGGAAAGAAGTGTTGAAAGCTGCCAGATACCATGTGAGTTTAACCTTCCACACAAAAAGTGATTTTTAAAAAGAGAAATGGGCGTAGGACAAATATTTTGATTCCCAGGACGTTCATTGACCTCGCTTTGGCTCCACATTGCTGCCAGCAGAAGGTTTAAGAAAACAAATTGGAACCTCGAGGCTGTCCAATTTTAATCAGTATTGAAAGCATACTGCAAACGATGGGGAAATGAAAGAGTTGGCTTACTCAGTGGAGTAGATCAGAGGTTAATGGGACTTCCTAGAATAGACCTCACTTACGTATTGCGTAACAGATACATGGAAATCAGAAACAGATTGGAATCTGAATCAGAGATTTTATATAGAGATATTGCGGAGCAGTGGGCAGCTTCCCTGACTCTGAGTCAGAAGCTCTGGGTTTGAGTCCCACCCTAGGACTAATGGCCAAGGAAGGAGCATAAATAATGCTACCAAACAGTTTGAGTGTCAATATGCAAATCCTTCCAACACATCAATGGCTGGTGCTAAGCGACTCCTGGTCAGCCACGCTTGATGTAAATTGCTCACCATCCAGTCTCTGGTGACAAAGTAGTGACCTGTTACAGTGGTTAGCACTGCTGCCTCACAGCGCCAGGGACCCAGGTTCGATTCCTGACTAAGATCACTGTCTGTGTGGGGTTTGCACATTGTCCTCGTATCTGCGTGGGTTTCCTCCGAGGGTTCTGGTTTCCTCCCGCAGTCCGAAAGATATATTGGCCCAAACAAGCACCAGAGTGCGGTGACTAAGGGAATTTCATAGTAACTTCATTGCAGTGTTAACGTAAGCTTTATTTGTGACTGATCAATAAGCTTTTAAAACTCTTGTTCTGGGAATTAATGGCTGTGCAAACAGATAAAAGTCTGTCTTAGTAATTGAAATATAAGGAGCTATAAGAACTTACATTATGGCTTGTGTCAGCTGTGACTTTTCCGAGTAGCGCTCTCACCTTGCCCAGTAGAACTTGAATTCAAGTCCCACTCTGGCTGTTTCAGTAAGTTATTGAGGTTACAGGTGTCGTGCTGAGGGAGAGCTGCACTGTCAGTGGCCCTGTCTTTTGGATGACTCATTAAACTGAGGCCTCTTCTGCTCTCTCAGGCAGATGTCAGTGATTCTAGGCTCATTATTTAAAGATTAAGGTATTTGCTCCTACAATGTCTTCGGCGATATTCATCCTCTGTTCAATGTCAGTAAAAGAGACAACCTGGCCATGTTCACAGATTGTGAGAGCTTCCTGTGCACAAATTGGCTGTTACATTTCCTACATTACCGCACCTCATTGGCTGCAGAGCACTCTTGGGTGCCTTGAGATGGAGCTTGTTGTTGCTAAAATGTGAGATTCTTCTTATTTCTTAGGAATTAGACATCAGGAGAGGGTGTGATAGGTTGTTGATGAGGGACAGGCACACAAGGTTCCTCTCAGGATTTGTATAAAAGGCAGTGCGAGACTGTGAACTGAACATTCACAATTCCTCGTTAATGGTAGTTGGAATTCTCCTGATTCATACCAGCCGGATTCTCCGGTTCCACTGCAGTGAACAGAGATTTGGCTAAGTACCAAATTCTCCATGCTTACTTGCAGCAAATGGCCAGAAAATTATGGCCAATCTTTTCCTAAGCCACTGCTTTTAGATTATTAATACACATCTAACTCGCCTCATATTACCAAAGTTACATTGGAAAATCTGGATCCATGCCACAGAATCTGGGCCTTTGTACATTTATAACTTCACTGCAGTGTTAATGTAAACCTTCTTGTGACACTGATAAATAAATGTAGACTTAACCTTAAACATAAAATCAGAGAATCCTACAGTGCAGAAAGAGGTCATTCGGCCTACTGAGTCTGTGTCCACCCAGACCCTATCCCCATGCATTTACCCTGCTAGTCCCCCTGACATTAAGGGGCATAACCAATCCACCTAATCCACAGATCTTTGGACCGTGGGAGAAAACTGGAGCAGCTGGAAGAAACCCACACACACCAGGGGACAATGTGCCCACAGACAGTGATCCAAACCGGGAATCAAACCCAGGTCCCTGGTGCTGCAAAGTACTGTGCTAATCACTGTGCCCCCGTTCCACCTTTAAACTTAAACACAAGCTTCAACTTACTAGGGATTGCGTGTTTTATTATTCTTTCATTACAGGTGAAGGATCACTGGCTCTTATCTCCAATTGCCTTTGAAAAAGAGCCCCATTCTTGAACTCCTGCAGTCCTTCTGGTGTCTGTACAGCCATAGCATTGTTAGGCAGAGAGTTTCAGGATTTTAACCCATGATGAAAGATATATTTCCAAGTCAGTGTGATGTGTAACATGGGGGAGAACTTTCAGGTGGTGATGTTCTCGTGTGTCTGTTGCCCTTGTTCTTCTAGGTGATACAGTCCCAGGTTTGGAAGGTGCTGCTGTCAAAGGAGGCTTGGTGAGTTGCTGCTGTGCCTTCTTATATATACCCTGCTGCCACTGTGCACAAATGATGCAGGAGTGAACGTTTAAGTTGGTCAATAGGATGCCAAATAAGCAGGCAGCTTTATCTTGGATGGTACCAAACTTCTCAAGTGTTGTTGGAACTGCATTAATCCAACCGAGCAACTCATCACCTCTCAACGGCAATTAAGGATTAAAAAAAATGCTGACCTAGTCAGAAATTCTCACATCCCATTACAAAGTGGAAGTCTTGTGTTACAATGGATAACGTCCCTACACCTGAGCCAGAAGCTCAGAGTGGCAGCACGATTGTTAACACTGCTGCCTCACAGCGCCAGGGACCCAGGTTTGATTCCCGGCTTGGGCCACTGTCTGTGTGGAGTTTGCACGTTCTCCCCATATCTGTGTAGGTTTCCTCCGGGTGCTCCGGTTTCTTCTCACAGTCCAAAGATGTGTGGGTTAGGGTGATTGGCCATGCTAAATGGTGAGGAATTCAAGGAGAGACATTTTGCGGGATTCCCACACCAGGATAGAGAGGCAGCAGAGAGCATCCACTCTCAAACATCTCAGGGATTCACAATGTTCCATGGGTGGCCCTATGGCACAGTGGTTAGCATTGCTGTCTCATAGCACTAGGGACCTGGGTTCAATTCCCAGCTTGGGTCACTGACTGTGTGCAGTTTGCAGGTTCTCTGCGTGGGTTTTCTCCAGGTGCTCCAACTTCTCCCCAAAATCTGAAAGACATGCTGGTTTGATGCTAAACTCTCCTTCAGTGTACCCGAACAGGCACTGGAGTGTGGCGACTAGGGGAGCCTCACAGTAACCTTATTGCAGTGTTAATGTAATCCTACTTGTGACTAATACATACACTTTTGTTCCAGGAATTACTGTGGGGACAGATAAAAGTCTGTCCTATGGTGAATCGCTATTTGTATTATTCACGATGACATTGCAGAAAAGACAGTCTAGAATAAAACTGGGGGGGGGGGGTGGAGGGGTGGTAGCGGTGATATTTGCTTTGTAATTGAATATACTAAATATAAATGGAGATTAAAAACAAATCAGTGTTGACTTATAGATCTCAACGCCTGAATTTGAAATGGAAACACGTCCCCATTCGATGTGTGTTCAGCGGGGAGATGGTTACGAGTCGCTTCCCTCCCGGGAGTTTTCTGAATGAATCAGTCCCTGGTTGTATAGCAACTGGAAATGATACAATTGTCTCCGCGCCTTGGTAACATCCAGGAAATGTTACATTGTCTCAGTCACCGGCTACTCAGCCGCCGTTCGCTACTCTGTAACCTCGCTCACACCGTGAGGAATTCCAGGCGAGACATGCATTCCCACACCAGCGGCGTTCAGGATGGAGAGGGAATGGACAGCATCCACTCCCAAAACATCCCAGAGGTTCACAACGTGCCCATGAAAGTTATCATCAGACCCTTCCCGCCTGAGCTGGACGAAGACAAAGTGAGCAGCTTAGTGGAAAGTATAAAGGTGAGTGGCTTCTCATTTCCGTGTGATATTAAAGGAATATCCCTAAGTGGGAGCTGTGTCTGGGGATAAGTAAGCTGCTGTGAAGTATAGAAACATTTAATAAAGTACATTCTGAGAGAGGACATAGTCGGGGAATTTCACAGTAACTTCATTATAGTGTTACTAAGCCTTACTTGTGACTAATGACTTTATTGAGCGTGGATTTGACTCAGTGTCACAAAAAATTCTACTATTTAAATTTATAACATTTGAAATTACTTTTATTTTAATATCGAGATTTTCATTCATTTGTTTGAATGTCTGCTGTTAGTGGAGTGTTGTGTGTTGGGAGGAGAGAATAGGCTGAGGATGACAGTCACAGAATGAACTCTTGGTTTTATTGTCGATAAGGATCCGCTGTGATATTGACAGTACTGGGACTTCCTGCTTCGATACCTTCCGGGTCAGGAAAATGACAGAACAAGCTGACGAAAAAGTTAAGGAATCTTAAATTATGGAGCTGATCCAACCCAGGATTGGCACCCAGAGAGAAATTAAAAGCTCAAGTTTATACGAAGAACTAAATTTGTTTAGTGCCTTGTCTGCTCTCCTGCGCTTTATGTTCTGCGTCCTAACACTGAGGGAAAGGAACACTATCCATCAAATGATGTAACCTCAGGAAGTATCCTCCCCCAGTAATGTTAAAACTTGGGAAAGCAAAATGACAGCCTCCTTTTACCTGAAAAAAAATCACCTATAAGATCTCTGCGCAAACGCGCTGACAGCAAAAAGGCAATATAACTTGGGAATGATTAGTACTGCTCTGAACGGGAGTTCCATTTGAAGTTGTGCAAGACCAGTTCAGACCAGTGCCCGTCATTTCTCAAGACTTTATCGTTTGTTTTTATCCTGCCAATGTCAAGGAATAAGCTTTTAATCTCTTGGGCAAGAGAGGACTCTTGATTAAAGTGTCTTGGGATGGCACAGTAGTTAGCATAGCTGCCTTAGCACCAGGGAACCAGGTTCAATTCCCAGCTTGGGTCACTGTCTGTGTAGAGTTTGCACATTCTGCCCGTGTCTGCGTGGGTTTCCTTCAAGTGATCCAGTTTCCTCCCACAGTCCGAAACACGTGCATTGGCCATGCTAGATTCTCCCTCTATGTACCCAAACAGGCACCAAAGTGTGGCAACTAGGGGATTTTCACAGTAACTTCATTGCAGTGTTAACATAGGCCTTACTTGCGACTAATAAGTAAACTTAAAAACAAATCAGAGAGGGATATTCCTCTTCAAGATCTATCTTTAACCCGATGAAAGAGCAGTGCTCTGAAAGCTCGTGATTCCAGATAAACCTGTTGGACTTTAACCTGATGTTGTGAAACTTGTTACTGTGTCCACTCTGGTCCAACGCCAGCATCTCCACATCATGTCTTTTAGATAAGAGCAAAATACTGAGGATGGCAGAGACCTGAAATAAAAACAGAAATCTGGAAACATACTCAGTGGGTCCAATCATAGCTGTTGAGAGAGAAATACTTACCATTTTAAGTTTAATATGATTCTTCACATCAGAATTCAGAATTGGACTTAGAATTGTTTCTATCTCCACAGATGCTTCCAGACCTGCTGAGTTTTTCCAGCATTTTTTGTTTTTTTTATCCCAGATCTTTTAGGTCCTGTCAGCTTGAGGTCAGCAGATAGCAAATGTAGAACATAGAACATAGAAAACTACAGCACAAACACGCCCTTCGGCCCACATGTTGCACCGATCATATCCCTACCTACTAGACCTACCTATAACCCTCAATCCTATTAAATCCTATGTACTCATCCAGAAGTCTCTTAAAAGACCCCAACGAGTCCACCTCCACCATCACTGACGGCAGCCAGTTCCACTCACTTACCACCCTCTGAGTGAAAAACTTACCCCTGACATCTCCTTTCTACCTGCTCCCCAGCACCTTGAACCTGTGTCCTCTCGTAGTGACCATTTCAGCCCTGGGAAATAGCCTCCAAGAATCCACCCAATCTATACCTCTCAACATCTTATAAACCTCTATCAGGTCGCCTCTCATCCCTTGTCTCTCCAGGGAGAAAAGACCGAGCTCCATCAACCTATCTTCATAAAGCATGCCAATTCAGACAACATCCTTGTAAATAATATAAATAAATAATGTAGCTCAGAAAGTTTCATTAAAAAAATGCCACTGAAGCGAGGTGACTAAAATTGCACTCATTGTAATGTCTAATTCTATCTTTTACTCCCATTCTATGCTTTTAAAACTTAACTCTAAGTCGTTTACACTCTGACTGTAACACCACATTTTGCATCCTCTCCTTTCCTTCTCTTTGTCACCAGCATACCCTCTAATTCCATCTTTTACTCCCATTCTATGCTTTTAAAATTTAACTCCTTTACTTTACACCTTAGCTGTAACTGTAATGCTACATTATAAAATCTACAGTGCAGAAGGAGCCCATTTAGCCCATCGAGTCTGTCCCAACAATAATCCTACCCAGATAATGTCCCATTCTCATAATCTTTCATATTTACCCTCAGAATTCCCCTGACAGTAAGTGGCAATTTAACATGGCCAATGAATGTTAATCCGCATACTTCTGGAATGTGGGACGAAACCCCCCACAGACACAGGGAGAATGTGCAAACTCCACATAGTCACCGGAGACCAGAATTGAACCCAGGTCCCTGGCACTGCTCCTTCCCCTTTCCTTCTCCCCTCTGTACTCTATGAATGGTAAGTTCTTGTCTGTATAGCACTCAAGAAACAATACTTTTCACTGTACCTCAATACATGTGACAATAATAAATCAAATCAAATCGCACTCCAGATTGAGAGCTTAGGAGATGATCCCGACTGACAGGACAGTGCAGAGGGAGTGCTGCACTATTGGGGATGCTGTCTTTTAGATGACACAATAAACTGAGGCTGCATAAAGGGAGGTGAAACACTCCATCGCATTGCTTGAAGAGTTGGTGGAGGGTGGATGGAGGGGGTAGTGGGGAGAAATGTTCCTCTCTCCTGCTTGACCTGTTGAGCACATGCAGTATCTTGCATTTCTTTTTTTGTTTTGGTTTTGCCGGTGGCCTCAGTGTGTTGTTTCTGCAGGAGCTGGGCTGGGGGTGGGGGGGGTGGATTTCTCTGTTTTGACCCATTTACACAGGTGACATGGTCGGCTCAGGCTTGAAAGGCCTCTTCCTGTGCTGTAATTTTCTTTGTTCTTTGTATTTATCCATTGCTCGGTGTATGGGATCTTGCTGTGTACAAATTTCCTTTGCAATGTCCTGAGGTTTTGGAGAATGTCCTGGAGTTTTCACCTGTTTAGACTTTTTTTTTTGGGGGGGGGCTGCAGATTAAGAGGCAAACCTGGTCCAGATTCAGGTTGAGAGAGCTAAAGGTTCTAGAATTTGAAGTGCAAATCGTGTACAGCGCTATTCGCAATTCTACAGTCTTTTACAGTTTTTTAAAACACCACGCAGGAAGAAGGCTCTGCTCTCAAAACTGGCCCCACACACCCAGTTCGAATCAGTCACTATTCTGAGCTTCCAGCCCTGGGAGAAGCTCTAGAACTTAAGTTGGAACTTTTGAATCCCAGGACACTAACTGGAATAATGCAGTTACGCACAGGCATAATTAGTGGAGACTCTGACCTCTTTTCTAATTCATTCTAATCAAACATCACCTAGTTATCCATCTTAAATGTGTAAACAGATATGTTTTCTTTCTCTCTTCCTCAATAGAAATGTATTTCATTTAACACTGCAATAATATTACCCTAATAACCTTTGTCTCCCATTGACAGGAGGTACGGTGGCACAGTGGTTGGCTCTACCTGCCTTGCAGCATCAGGGATCTTGGTTCAATTCCAGCCCCAGGCCACCATATATGTGGAGTTTGTACTTCTTCCCTGTGTCTGTGGGTTTCCTCTGGGTGCTCTGGTTTCCTCCCACAGTCCAAAAATGTGTAGGTTAGATGGAATAGCCATGCTAAATTGAGCCTTCGAATCCCAAGATATCATTCATCAGAAACTGAACTGCCCCACTTTCTCAGCTGTTCTATGTGTTTACCACATAAGTGGAAAGGTGGGGTTCAATTCTAGCCTCGGGTCACTGTCTGTATGGAGGTTGAATGTTCTCTCCGTGTCTGCGTGCGTTTCCTCCGGGTGCTCCGGTTTCCTACCACAATCCGAAAGACGTGCTGGTTGGATGCATTAACCATGCTAAATTCTCCCTCAGTGTACCCGAACAGGTGCCCAAGTGTGGCGATCAAGGGATTTTCATAGTAACTTCATTGCAGTGTTAACGTAAACCTACTTGTGACACTAATAAATAAACTTAAAACATTGGTCTGAAGAAGTTATGTGTTCATCTGTACAGTTAGCTTTTCCCTTGGAGCTTGAATTCTGTCCAAGAGTTTTTCAGTTCAGCTTCATTCTAGGATTCATTTCAAGGCATCAAATGTTTCAATGAGGTCCTCTCTGAAGTTGCCTTATTCCAATGTAAATATTCCTGGACTTTCTTCATAGTTCAGGCATCCAATCCCGTCTGTCTGCTTCGATTGCCCTTCTTTGTATTCTGCCCAGGGTCAGGATATCCCCCCTGTGATCTGATGTCCAGCAGTGTAAACAACATTCAAGGTGGGGTGAGGCAGTGCTTTGTACAAGCTAACTAGCAATTTCCTGGATTTGTGCTGTATCCCTTAAGCTACACTGTTTAAGAATCTAGTTGACTTTTTTTAAACCGTCACTGCTAACAGTTTGAAGGTGTTTATCCCTGAAGTTTATCCAGATTGCAGTACTTTGCACATCCGGTGCCCAAGTCCCATTCAGTTTACTCTGTTTCTCCTCTCCAACTTCCCAACTCAGTAATTTTAACCTTTTAAATGATGCATTCCTCTCAACCACTGCCACCCACCCCCAACTGTCCAAGTCCTTCCTTATTCCAACATCACCCAGCTACCAATCTCAAATGTGTAAACAAATATGTTTTCTTCCTCTATGAGATGTATTTCATTTAATATAACAATAATAATACACCAATACCTATCTTCTCCCATTGACAGGCAAGACAGAGGCACAGTGGTTAGCAGCACTGCCTCACAGCAATAAGGATCTGGGTGATTGTCTGTATGGAGTTTGTACATTCTCCCCATGTCTGCTCTGGTTTCCTCCCACAGTCCTAAGATGGGTGAGTTAGGTGGATTGGCCATGCTAAATTGCCTCTTTTAAGCTCGAATTCTGTCCAAGAGTTTTTCTCAGTGATGTGTTAGGGGGATTACCAGGATAAATTCTTGGGGTTAAGGATATAGACCCTGTGTGGGCAAATTGGGACAATTCAATTTCTGCTCAATGGTAACCCCCAGAATGTTGTTAGTGGGGGATTCAACAGTGATAATGCAGTTGAATGTCAATGGGAGAAAATAGTGGGCCTGTTGCAGAGGGATCTGGACAAGCTGTGTGTATTATTGATAATGAATCACACTAAACTAGATCACAGAACTTTTGAAATAACCCCAACCAGATCTGTGTGTAAACTTCCAGATTGTGTGTTTGACATCTCCCTCCCTTCACTTAAGGTGAGAGATGGAAAGTTCAAAGGAGATGCAAAGAGCAAGATTTTTACACAGAGCATTAGGTGTCTGAAGCGCACTGCTGGGGTGATAGCAGATATGATAGAGATATTTAAAGGGTTTTTAGGTAAGCATATTAATATGCAAGGAATAGAGAGATGTGGACCAATGACAGGCAGAAGAGATTAGTTTAATTTGGCGTCATATTTGTCACAATATTGAGGGCTGAAGGACCTGTTCCTGTGCTGTAGTGTTCTAAGTTCTATGTTCCTCACCTCTCCCCAGTTCTGTGATTAACCATTGGAGATACAGAACCCAGCACTAGAATGAAAAGCGTCAGAGAACCAATAATCTTTTGCCTCAACATTCCTAAATGTGATCCTCTTCTGTGTTTAAGGTTTTCCTGCACTGGGATTGGTCAATGTTGTTCTCTGGTGAAAACAAACTCTTTCTTCCACAGGACCCAAGCAAAGTGCACGAAGTGCCTCCGATAGATGTCCTCTGGATCAAAGGTCGTCAAGGTGGGGACTATTTCTATTCATTTGGAGGGTGCCATCGATATGCTGCCTACCAGAGACTGAACAAGGAAACCATTCCTGCAAAGGTTACTAAGTCCACCATTACGGATCTTCGACTATACTTAGGATCATCAACCCCTGACCTTCAGTGATTGAACAGGGGGTTTCCTGACTGACACAACCGTTTCGCAATGCTCTCTGAATGGGATCATTTATAGCTGTAACTCCATTTTGTGTGTGTGTGTGTGTGTGTGTGTGTGTGTGTGTGTGTGTGTGCTCATCTATGTATTGAAATCTGAAGATTTGAGATGATGAATTACTCCATGGCCATTCTAAGAAGGAGAAGGAGATACTTCAATGAAAATTCTGTTTTTACATCTTGGTGGGGATTTCATTCATCTGTCTGACTTGCAGTTAAGCATCTGAAGAAAGTGCATAAATGTGGTTTTAAGTGAATATCTCTTTCACACAGCTGATACAAGAGGAGGCAGTGGTGTAGTGGTATTGTCACTAGACTAGTAATCCAGAAACCCAGAGCAATGTTCTGAGGACCTGGGTTCTCAGAAATGTTAAAATTTGAATTCGATAAAAATCTGGAATTAAAAGTCTACTGATGACCAAGAAACTATTGTTAATTGTCATTAAAAACCCATCTAGTTCACTAATATTCTTTAGGGAAGGAAATCTGTCATCCTTATCCAGTCTGGCCTATATGTGACTCCAGACCCACACCAATGAGGTTGACTCTTAAATGCTCTGACAAGCCACTCAATTCAAGGTAATTAGGGGTGGGTAGTAAATGCTGACTTACCAGGCATGCCCATTTCCCATAAATTTAAACAAAACACCAGTTTTTGATGGAATGGAGAAGAGGAAATGTTCCCATTGGCAGGAGTGTTGGTAAGCAAAAGATATAGATGTAAAAATGCAAGTGGAGATGGAATAAGAAGTTCCTGCAATCTGGAATGCACTACTTGGAAGCAGGTTCAATAGTATCTTTAAGAAAGGAGAAATTTGCAGGAGAAAGAACAAGGGAAGTGGGAATAGTTTTGCAAAGAACATGACCAGGTGAATGACCTTCCTGTGTGGTGTATGATCTAATCTATGTAACTGTTGTTAGAATTAGAGGCAAAAGCAATCAGGGCACCACAGTCCAGGCTTCCCCATATCTCCGCTGTCTCCTACGGTATTAAGTTTGCCAGCAATCAATGGGGATTCGAGGCTGCTTTAATCACTGTACGCTCATTCAGATCAATTTGCTGGCCTCCAGGTTAACAGGTTAAATGTGCCTACGGAGGGGTCTGTAGTTACTCGATATTAGTGTGTGGCTGCGTGCGTCATGTCTCACACCAAGTCCCATTCTCTCATCACCTCGTGCTCACTGGCTCTCTACATTGGTTTCTGATTAAGTAACATCTTACTTATTAAAATTTGCATCCTTGTTTTCAAATCTCTTCATGATATCAGCTCTCCCTATCTCCTCTCGCTGCATAACCCTCAGAGATGTTTCCTTGAATCCTGGCTTCCTGGATTTTAATCACTACATTACTGCTAGCCATGTCTTCAGTTCATAGAATTCCACAGTGCAAAAGAGGGCCATTCAGCCCATCATTTCTGCACTGACTACAGTCCCATCCAGGCCTGATCCCCATAACCCCATGCATTTACACTATTGGTTCCCCCGATACTAAGGGACAATTTAGCATGGCCAATCAACCTAACCTGCATGTCTTTCAGACATGGGGAGACTCCACCCAGACAGTGACCCAAGTCGGGAATCGAACCTGGATCCCTGGTGCTGTGAGGCAGCAGTGCTAACCATTGTGCCACTGTTGCCTGGGCGCAAAGCTCTGCAATACCCTCCCTACACCTCTCCACCTCTCTTCCTTGCATTTCTCCTTTAAGACACTCCTTAAAACTAAATGTCCAATGGGATATCTCCTTATGTGCCTCTGTGTTCTCTAATATTCCCGTAAAGTTCCCTGCGGGATTTTATCATGTTAAAGGTGCGATATAGATATAGCTAGTCTGTTGTTGTTTGAGACACCTTGTTTCCTTTGATGAAACAACCAGAATCTATTTTGCCCCACGCTTTCCACCTCGCCCATCACATCTTCCTGCTCTGATTTTTTTTTTCTGTGCTTATTTCCCTGTCATTTCCATCTCTCTTGTTTCCTGACCTTGCTAGTTGTTTTCTGACACATTCCCTAATCCTGACTGGAGCAACTCACTATCACAGACTGAGCCAGCTGAACATCACACAGATCTTGGTCAAAAGATCTGTCTTTGCAAAGAATCCTATCAGATTTGACAGCTGGGCCCAGATAGTCAAGTTTGGAATGCCCTCCCTAAATCGCTCTACCTCTCCTTAAAACTCACCTGCAAACTTTTGTTCACCTTAGAGTTTCATAGAATCCCAACAATGCAGAAGGAGGCCATTCAGCCCATCGAGTCTGTACTGACAACAATCCTGCTTAGGCTCTAACCCCATAACCCCACATATCCTCACTGCTATTCCCTCTAATCAACCTATCCCAGGACACAAAGGGGCAATTTTGCACCTAACCTGCACGTTTTTGGATTGTGGGAGGCAACTGGAGCACTTGGAGGAAAACCACGCAGACATGGGGAGAATGTGCAAACTCCACACAGACAGTGACCCAAAATGGGAATGGAATCCAGGTCTCTGGAGCTGTGAGTCATCAACGCTAATCGCTGTGCCACCTTGCCACTCCTGATATGTGCGGTTTGATGTCAAATTTCATTCGATCAATATTTCTGTTGAGCGCATTAGGAAGTTTTGCCACCACAAAGGTGCTGATATAAATGCTGTTCGTATCCTCATCCACCCAGTGTCATAGTTACCACTGGAGGGCAGTGTGGTACATAAATAGATTCAGCAACTCTTTCAGAGCAGAGATTTGCAAATTCCAAGCAATGCTGAGGATCAAATACCTGTGGAAGAGTTTACAGGAAGGACTTAGTCATGTGTAAAAGGTGCCAGTGGTCAGTATTCACATAAGACCCTTAGACAGCACCTTCCAAGCCTGCAACCACTTCCAGCTAGAAGGACAAGAGCAGCAGAGACATGGGAACACCACCGCCTGCAAGTTCCCCCCAAGCCACTCACCATCCTGACTTGGAAATATATCGGCCGTTCCTTCGCAGTCAGTGGGTCAAAATCCTGGAATTCCCTCCCGAATGTGGGTCAACCCAGAGCACGTGGACTGCAACGGTTCAAGAAGGCTGCTCATCACCAGCCTCTCAAGGGCAATTAGGGATGGGCAATAAATGTTGGCTTAGCCAGCAACACTCACGAATGAATAAAAATGTTTTTGCTTGAGATGCTAATGCTGCTGTGAATATTAGAATTGCGTTCATTCTCATTTGATGCAAGAAACTAGCGCAGTTACTGACCTGAATATTAACTCTGCTTCTCTCTCCACTGACATACCTGATTAGCTAAGAATTTCCAGCATTTTGTGTTCATTTCAGTAAACTAGATTAGTTTAGTAGTTACCTTAATAGAAGGATAACAATTTCACCCTACACACTAAAATTGAACTGAAGATCCAAATTCTCTACTTTACGCATTAAAATGTACATATTGCCCACAAATAGATCCATTATTATAGCTTAAGTCACTCTTAATTTGTTTGGGAAATGTATCTCTTTTTGACCATATAACTTGTAATTAGGACTAATACACAAGAATAGAAGAAGGTGTAGACTACTCAGCCCCTTGAGCCTGCTCTGCTATTCAATACCATCGTGGCTGATCTTCAATTCTCATTCCATATCGCTTAATTCCCTGAGAGACCAAAAATCTATCTATCCCAACCTGATTTGTTTATAAAGTTTATTTATTAGTAAGACTTACATTAACGTTGCAATAAAGTTATTGTGAAATTCCAACGTCTGCTTGCATCAATGCACCTAACCAGCACACCTTTCAGAATGTGGGAGGAAACTGGAGCACCCAGAGGAAAGCCACACAGACACAGGGAAAATGTACAAACTCCACACAGACAGTAACCCAAGCTGGGAATTGAACCCAGGTACTTGGCATTGTGAGACAGCAATGCTAACCACTATGCTACTGTGCGGGCTCACAGATAGTCTACTTACTTTCCGGGCAAAGAAGTTTTCCTTAATTTCCTTATTGGCTTATTTCCTTAGTGACTAGATTTAGAATTCCCATTTCTAATTTCCCCAATAAGCAAAAAGATCTCTTTACCCTCCCTTATCAAACCGCTCTATTAATTTAAAGACTTGTAGTAAACCCTCGCAGAGCCATCAGTTTTCCGGGAGAGTAAGTCCCAGTTTGTTTGATCTGTCCTGATATTTATGGCTCAGTTCTGGGTATCATCTTTGCGAATCTTCCCTCCACTTTCTTCAGTACCTCTATATCCTTTTTGCAAAATAAAAATCAGAACTGTAAGCAGAATGTGAAGTAAACTTGTCCATCAAAAGACTGGTCCATGTTAAGGGGACATGTCCCCTACTTTAAGGGGACAATGCATCTTTTCAAAATTTACTGCTCTGTTTCTGAGCAGGATGTATATAAGTATGTGATTTTGTCTGTGATGTGTCATCCATACTAGGACCTTAGATGTATCTGATAGGACGTATTGGATTTAGTGTGGTTTGGTCACCTACCAGCAACTTCTGACGTTGTACATCCCACTTATAGGGAAAAATGGTGCATTTTAAAAGAAATAGGGGAGGAGTAATAGCAATGTGAATTTCTATAGCACCTTTAATTTAGTAAAACGATGCAAGGCACTTTCTCAGTTCTCTGCCTGAAGGTAGATCCAATTCATAGCGTGCACCCCAAACACCACCACAGATAGAGTAACAGGGTCGGTCCAAAGCTACCCTAGCCCTTGTTGGCACTAATCTGATTCACACCAGCTATCCAACTGAGTTTCTGTGGAAACTTACACTGGGACATGCTTGTTGTAGCTTGAGAGCCACAGTGAAGGAATGCTATAGTTTTGGAAGAATGTTAAACTGGACAGTAAAAAAAATCCTTCGAGAAACATCACCAAAAACAGACGATCTGGTCACTACCCTAATTGGTTCTTGCAAAATCTTAACTACAAAATGCTTAGGGACCACCTGAGGACATAACAGGTGTCATATGGGCAGCACGGTGGCAGAGCGGTTCGCACTGCCGCCTCACAGCACCAGGGACCCCATGTTCAATTCCAGTCTTGGGTTGCCGTCTGTGTGGAGTTTGTACATTCTCCCCATGTCTATGTGAGTTTCCACCGGGTGCTCCAGTTTCCTGTCACACTCCAAAGGTTTCCTCCCACGGTTCAAACGATGTACAGGTTAGGTGCATTCGTCATGTTAAATTCTCCCTCAGTGTATCCAAACTGGAGTGTGGTGACTGGGGGATTTTCACAGTAACTTTATTGCAGTGTAAATATAAGTCTACTTGTGATACTAATAAATAAACTTTACTTTGTATTGGCCATGGTAAATTGTCCCTTAGTGTCCTAAAATGTACTGATTAGCTGGATTGGCCATGCTAAATTGCCCCTTAGTGTCCCAAGATATGTAGGTTAGGGGATTAGCCATGGTAAATGTACACGGGTTATGGGGATAGGGCTGGGGGCTGGGCTGGACCTAGTGGGTAGACTGGACTTGGGGGGAGATTAGGCTAGGCCTGGGATGGGGGGGAGCGGGGGGGGGAAGCGGCGGGGGGGGGGGGGGGGGGGGGTGTTAGACTGGACCTGGGAGTGGGAAAATAGACTGGACCTGGGGGAAGGGCAGTGGGGAGGGTGGTAGGCTGGAGCTGGGGGGGGTGGGGGGAAGGTGTAGGCTGTATCTGGGGGGTTGGGCCGGGCCTGGGTGGGGAGGGTGGGGAATAGGCTGGATCTGGGATAAAATGCTCTTTCAGAGAATGAGCTCCTTCAGCTCTGTAGAGAATCTATGGATTCATACGGCAATCTTCTCATCTCTGAAATCAAGTTCCTTCTTTCTCTCTGTTCTAATTTCTATAAGATCAAGTTGCTGGAAACAGAATATTTTTGTAATCTGGAAGCTGGCTTTAAGATTCAGAATTCAGAATGAAAATTGACGCATGAGATGTGATTGCTTCAAGAATGGCTGGTACCTAGTCATATACTCAGTAACATTACATCCTGCACTCTCCCCTTTCCTTCTCTATGAACGGTATGATTTGTCTGTACAGTGCATGAGAAACAATACTTTTCACTGTATGCCAATACATGTGGCAATAATAAATCAATTCAATAAATCAGATCAAGTAATGGGCCTTATAGTCCCAAAAGTATCAAGAAAATGATATTCGGCTGTGAAAACAGGGTTCACATCCATTGCTAAAAAGGGGCAGCTCACATTTTGGAAAGACATAAAGTTAAAAACAGGCACAAAATTATAGCACAGAAAATTCTATATATCCTGGATTCCTGAGAAATGAGTGGAATTTTCAGAAAAACAGGTTACTTTGCTGAACAGGAAGCGAGTGTGCTACAGTTATATGGAAAATCACATTTACAGATGTTCTATGGAAGAAAATAGGCGTCTGCTTTGAAAGCAATGGTCTCTTTCAGTCCTCCTTGGGTAAGTGACGGTCTGGCAGTCCAAAATGTACGTCAGTAAAATGGGCAGGTTATTTTCGAACGTTCTATTATTAAAAGGAAAAGTTGTGAACCTCCCAGCGCGCAACAATGGGGCCTCAGTGTCTAATTAACACAGCAGAAATCAGAATGGGTAGCAGCATGTCACCAGGGGATAAGTGGAACTTAACTAGCGGGTGTGGCTGCGTGTTTGGGACGCTGTGCGAATTGGGTGTCCTGCGCAGGAAGGACATGAAACACAGAGGCAAACAAGAAGCCGGTAGGTGACCTGAAGCAGAGGTTAATGTGGCATTAACTCATATACTCAGATTTCAGACCAAGCACGTTCCTGAGAAGCAGATCTCGATCCTGGGATACACTCTCCATCTCTATGCTGCTCAACTCTGCCTACCCCCTCCTTAGCCTCAGCATTTACGCGCTGCGCTGACAGTTTCTGCTACTCCACCCTTCTTCTGCTCCTTTCAGTTGGACGAGAATCTTCAATGGTCTCACGTGAAGTGAGATTGTTGGCTGAGGTTTCCTCTCTTTAGCTCTGGAACACTCGGAACTTTCCACTGCTGCAAATAAGTCAGGCCTAGCGATTCACAGCTCAATGCTACGCCCAGCTGCACTTTACCCACTTAGCATCACAGAGAATTGCTTAAAGGGAGGCCATTCAGCCCGTCAAAGTCTTGCTGGTTTTCTATAACAAGTAGTCTCATAGCACCAGGTTAAAGTCCAACAGGTTTATTTGGTAGCACGAGCTTTCAGAGCGTCACTTCTTCATCAGCCACACTCACCTTTTCTATAGAGCAATGCAGCTAAGCCCTATCCCCTGGTCTATCCTTGTTCTATCTATTGGGGTGGCATGGTGATGCAGTGGTTAGCATTACTGCCTCACGATGCCAGGGACCCGGATTTGATTCCTGGCATGAGTCCTTGTCTGTGTGGAGACTGCACATTCTCCCCATGTCTGCATGGGTTTCCTCCAGGTACTTCGGTTTCCTCCCGCAGTCTGAAGTACGTGCTGGTTAAATACATTGGCCATGTTAAATTTTCCCTCAGTATACCCGAACAGGCATCAGAGTGTGGTGACTCAGGGATTTTCCACAGTGACTTCATTGCAATGTTAATGTAATGTAACTTATGACACTAATAAATAAACTTTATCCCTGTATCCCTATTCCCCTCAAGTGTTCATCCAATTTGCCTTTGAAATGATTCATTTTCTCTGCTTCCCCCAGCCTCGTGGGCAGTGAGTTCCAGGTTATCACCACTCATAGTAAAACTCTTCCTCTGCATCACGTGTCCTAAGTTTTAAAATCTGTGCCCCTGCAAACCATTAATTAATGGGAACTGCATTTCTATGTCCACCTTATCTAAACCTGTCAGAGTCTTGTACATTTCTAAGAAGTATTTAGATGTTATTTGCAATGCCAAGGCATACATGATTATGGATCAAGTGCTGGAAAATAAAGTGAGAATAGGTGGGTCGTTTGTTTTTGACCAGTGCAGATGTGATGGGCCGAAAGGCCTTTCTTCCAGGCTATAAATCTCTATAACTTCTATCAAATCGCCCTTCACTGTCAAAGTAGAATACCTCCAACTTCTTTAATTTAAGCTTGTAGCTAAACCCCTGTCCACATTCCCAGGAACATGCTGGTAAATCTCCTCCCCCTCCCTCAAGGATCTTCACATCCTTCCTAAAGTATGGTAAACAGAAGTATTTGTGATTTAACCGAAGTGTTTGTACCAACACCTCTCCTTAATTACTAGTTTATTCCTTTCTATCTTGGAATCAATGAGTAGAAGTAATAACCAGATAATGATGCCATCTCTGGTTAATGTATTTTTGGAGGTGTCAGCGAATGGCTTCCCCTCACCCAAATATCCCACCCTCATCCTCCTGCCATTGGTCAGTCAACATGTCCAATCTTTCCACCTCACCCATGGCAACAGGAATAAACTAATTGATTGGCTGTTACTTCACATTTCTCCGCTTTAAGTGTCATCTACCTGCCCAGGTAATGCTTGTGGTGCAGTGTCTTGTCTTTGAGCCAGAGGCTTTGGTTCTAGCTCCACTCCACCAAGACCCGATTGTTGAGGGAAGGAGCAGTGTAGTCAGACAGGTTGAATATCAACCTGTTAAATCCTTCTAACACATGCCAATGGCAGATGGTGAAGGTTGGAGAGGATTCATGTTTGATGTGGAGTTGTGTCCCTCGAGCCGCTTGTGACAGATTAGTTTTACTTACATTCAATCACGG
This sequence comes from Sphyrna mokarran, assembly GCA_024679065.1. Taxonomy (NCBI): domain Eukaryota; kingdom Metazoa; phylum Chordata; class Chondrichthyes; order Carcharhiniformes; family Carcharhinidae; genus Sphyrna; species Sphyrna mokarran. The sequence continues at coordinate 66,449,474 of JAGIQG010000016.1, forward strand.
GTGTCACTGGCTGGGTCAGCATTTATTGCCTATCCTGAGTTGCCCTTGAACTGAGTGGCTTGTTAGGCTGTTTCAGAGGGTCTATCTGCTGAATGAAATATTGGAGAGCAACCAACATTGGTCTGCACTTGCAAAATCTCCAGTGTGAAGCAGTGTGGGTGAGAGCTGGACACTTAGAAAGGTTAACAAAAAGGGGAATACAGCTTTTGAAAGTTGTCTCCACCGAGAAGTCTTTGGGATCAGCCGGACAGTGAGAAAACCAATGAATTTATCCACAGGAATATCAGGTTCACAACATCTCATTGGCTTTGAGCTGAAGCAATGCAGTGGATAAATGTCAACCACTGAAAAAGGTGGGGTGCAATAGACAATAGAAAGTAAAACATTCGGAAAGAACAGGGCAGGTTGGAGAAGGTTTGGAAGAGTGATCAATGGGATGGAGGGAGCAGTGACAAAGGCACATAAAATTGCAGTGAACAGAGAGAGAACAGAAGGAGCCATTCAATCCATCATGCCTGTACTGACTCTCAAAAAGGATTAACCTGGTATTTTCATGTAGACCTCCAAATTTCCCTGCTTCGATACTTACCCAGCTCCATGGTGGCATAGTGGTTAGCACTGCTGCCTCACAGCACAACAGGCCCAGGTTCGATTCCTGGTTTGGGTGACTGTCCGTGTGGAGTCTGCAGGTTCTCCCCGTGTCTGCGTGGGTTTCCTCGGGTGTTCCAGTTTCCTCCCACAGCCCCCCAAAAAACCTTCTGGTTAGGGTGCATTGGCTGTGCTAAATTCCCCCTCAGTGTACCCGAACAGGTGCCAGAGTGTGGCAAGCTGGGTATTTTCACAGTAACTTCATTGCAGTGTTAATATAAACTGACTTGTGACAATAATTAACTTTTAACTTTTGAATCTGCTTCCACCCCCCCTCTTGAGGCAGTGCGTTCCTGATCATAAAATGTTGCATAAAATCATTTTGCACATGTTGCTTCTGGTTCTTCTGCGAAATATCTGGAATTCACTGCTTGAGAGTGTGGCAGAGACAGATTCAATTGTGACTTTCAAAGGGGAATTGGATAAGTAACTGAGGAGAAATCATGTGCAGAGGTAAGGATAGGGGAGTGGGATCAGTCAATTGCTCTTAGAGCTGGCACAGATTTGATGGGCTGAATGATCTTCTGTGCTATAAACACAAAGGGTGGAATTTTCTCGTCTGTGCAGACATCGGTTGACCTCAGGCAGGGTTTTCCGGCTTTGAGGCGAGTGCGGCTGGAAAATCCCACCCAAATTTTACCAAACCCCTTCTCTACAATGCAGAAGGAGGACATTCAGCCCATCAATTCTGCACTGACCACAATCTCACCCAGGCCCTATTTGCATAATCTCTCATTATTTACCCCTGCTAATCCCCCTGACACTAGGGTCAATTTGGCATGATCAATCAACCTAACCCACACATCTTTGGAGTGTGGGAGGAAATCAGAGCACCGGAGGAAACCCATACAGACATGGGGAGAATGTGCCAACTTCATACAGACAGTGATCCAAGACCAGAATTGAATGCAGGTCCTGGCGCTGTGAAGCAGCAGTACTAACTGATGTGCCAGCGTGCTGCCCTATCTGTAGAACCAAACCAGACTATACCTTTACATTCAGGAAATGCTGGCGGTGGACTGGGGTAAACACAGGAAGAAGTCTTACAATACCAGATTAAAGTCCAACAGGTTTGTTGGACCCGAAACCTGTTGGACTTTAACAGGCGTTGTGAGACTTCTTACTTTAGCAGACACACCACTTTTCCATTCCCCAACCCATAGGTTAGATAGGTGACTAGTCTCCCTCAATGTTCTTCCAGCAAAGCGGTGCATCTCTGATGGGTCACTTGAGTTGTAGGATCCAAAAGCGACAATCAGAGGTCACCTCCTGACCCTGCTCCTGTCCAGAGCAGTGGCATGTCAAAATAAATACGGTCATTGACTCCAATGGAATTATGTGGAAAAAAGCCTCCACGGACAGGGGAAGTCAGTGTGAAAGAGAAAACAATCATGAACTCTGGTGTGAGTGTCTTGCCAAATCCCTTTAATTGCCGTAGTACAGTGCAGCGCTCATTCGAGCGTGGTAAGTAATTCAGTAGGAATGCACACCGGTGCTCCAGAGGACATCCTCAGGAACTGGTGACTTCACCTTCCTGAGAATATCCTACAGGGAATGATGTCACTGAAGAGCAACAATGCTGTGTCCCTGATCTCTCAGCTCGGATTTGACTGAACAATCAGCATCGTGTGGGTGGCACAGTGGTTAGCACTGCTGCCTCTCAGCGCTAGGGACCCAGGTTCGAATCCCAGCTTGGGCCACTGTCTGTGCGGAGTCTGCACATTCTCCCCGTGTCTGTGTGGGTATCCTCCCACAATCCAAAGATGTGCAGATTAGGTGGATTGGTCATAATAAATTGCCCCTTAGTGTCAGAGGGATTAGCAGGATAAAGGTGTGGGATTATGGGAATAGGGCCTGGGTGGGATTGTGTTCCATGCAGACTCGATGGGACAAATGGCCTCCTTCTGCACTGTAAAGATTCTATGATTCACTCTCTCAGTACTACACTTGAGTATCAGACTTGTTTTCTGTGCTGGGATTCTGGGGTAGGGTTGTTCTCAGAAGTGAGAACATTACCAACTGGGGTGAGACTAATAATGTAACAGGTCATCACACTAACATATGGACCATAATCTTTGAGAAACAAAAGTGCATTCATGGAAAACCGGCCCTCGAGACACAATCTGCATAGAGTAGGGATCTTGGCAGGAAGTAAAATGGATATCTGTAAAAGGAGTGCATTTGGTAGGCTGAATAATCTTCCCATTCCTTCTTATATTCAAGTATAAAATGTGAGTCCATATGTGGAGACTAAATAACACAACTTTCCTTCTACATGTGGTACTTATGGGGTGAGAGGTATGTTATCAGAACACTTTTTTATTCTATCATGGGATGTGAGCATTGCTGTATAGGCCAGCATTTGTAGCCCATCTGTAATTGCCCTTGAGATGGTGTTGGTGACCCAGTGCTGCTCCTAGCATGTTCCTCTGCATTGCTTATTGAACCAGGGTAGGTCCCCTGCTTTTATAGTTAGCGCGAAGAATGTACAGGGCCACAGATTAGTGAAGCAGCAACATGACTTGCTTTACAATGTTCAGATTCCTCATCACCATCCCTAGTTGGTCTGATTCAGCAGAGGTGATGGTACAGTGGGGACACGTTGCCACGTGAGCCCCCACTGCTAAATCCTGTAATGTGTCACAGCATCAGATCAAACATGGACAAGGAAACATCCTGCTGGTTACCTGGTTACCAGTTCTAAACTGATGCAAAGTGACACAGTGGTTAGCACTGCTGCCTCACAGCGCCAGAGACCTGGGTTCAATTCTCAGCTTGGGTCACTGTCTGTGCGGAGTTTGCACATTCTCCCCATGTCTGCAATGGGCTTCTTCTGGGTACTCCATTTCCTCCCACAGTCCAAAGGTGTGTGGGTTAGATGGATTGGCCATAGTAAATTGCCCCTTAGTGTTAAAGAGACTAGCTGGGGTAAATGCATGGGGTTATGAATATTTAATTTGACTTCATTTATTATTATCACATGTACTAACATATAGTGAAAAGTATTTTTTCTTGCGCACTATTCAGACAAAGCATACCATTCATAGAGAAGTAAAGGAGAGAGTGCAGAATACAGTCATAGTTGAGGTGTAGAGAAAAATCAATTTAACGCAAGGTAAGTCCATTCAAATGTCTGACAGCAGCAGGGGAAAAGCTGTTCTTGAAACATTTAATACGTGACCTCAGACTTTTATATCTTTTTCCCAACGGAAGAAGGTGGAAGAGAGAATGTCCAGGGTGCATGGGGTCTTAATTATGTTGGCTGCTTTGTCGAGGCAGAGGGAAGTGTAGACAGAGTCAATGGATGGGAGGCTGGTTTGAGTGACGGACTGGGAGATAGGGCATGGGTGGCATTGTGGTTGGTGCATCCTCGATGGATGAATGACTTCTTTCTGCGCTGTGAGGATTCTGTGATCAACATTCCTCCACATTGAATACCAATTAGAAGAAGCACTGAGGGTAGCAAGGGCACAGAATGTACGCTGGCGGAGGTACTTCCATGTACTTCAATTGCACCACTACAGACTACAGCTGGCTGAGTTTGGAAGGATATATTTGCCAGATAGATTTATGACTGTGTAAGTCCATATGTGTTAGTGTAACAATTAGTCAGAGTTGAGAAGGTCGAGTGTGGAAGTGGAAAAGAAGATGGTGAAGCAATTGGATAGGTATTGAAAATGTCCTGTTATCTCAATGGATTGCAGAGTGATCTTTACTCAAGGTTCTGAATGGTTCTAGACCTTATTAAAGTTCTTAGACAAGCCAAAACGAATGGCAAACGGCATCAAGAGGATTTATTCTGAACAAACAGATGACAGTTTGTGACTCACTGCTGCTCAGAGAAGCTCAGACACAGCTCAGTGCTCGTTCTTGTCCGCCTTTCTCTGTTCAGTGAAGCTTTGTACGAAGCCACTTTGGATCTGCTCCTCTTATCCTCCTCTCAACTCCTGGCCCAGCACAACTTTCCTTTGGTGAAAGTCCATCAATCATATAATGCAATCACTGTTTGTTCTTGAACTGAATACAACCAGGTTTAAAATATGAAGACAACTTGATCAGTTTAAAGTGCTTTTTTGGAAACACAATCACAGTGAGAGAACACATACCAACAATTAACTCTCTCTTTATAAAAAGGTGATACGAAACATATATCAAAGTATGTCAAATTCATGACATAGGAAATCCAGGCTTCTTATAGAAGTCAAGAGCGGAGGTTTGGTGTCAACACTTTCCATTCAGTGACTACCTCCCACTCCCCCAGTGGTTAGCAAACCTGCCTCACAGCGCCAGGGACCTGGGTTCGAATCTCGGCTTGGCTGTGCGGAGTTTGCACATTCTCCGCATGTTTGTATGGGTTTCCTTCAGGTGCTCCGATGTTAATAGAACATAGAACAATACAGCACAGAACAGGCCCTTCGGCCTTCGATGTTGTGCCGACCAAAATAAAAAGCAATGCCCCTCCAAACTAAGCCATTCCCTTCTCTTCCATATACTTATCAATTAACCTCTTAAACGCCACCAAACTTGGCGCATCTACAACAGCTGCAGGCAGGGCATTCCACTCCCTAATCACTCTTTGAGTAAAGAACCTACCTCTGATATCCGTCCTATAACTCATACCCCTTAATTTAAAGCTGTGTCCCCTCGTGCTAGCAAAGACTGTTCTGCCACAGTCTGAAGAATGTGCTGGTTAGGTGCACTGGCCATGCTTAATTCTCCCTCAGTGTACCTGAACGGGTGCTGGAGTATGGCAACCAGGGGATTTCCACAGTAATGTCGCTACAGTGTAAGCCTACTTCATAAATAAACTAACTAAAACTCTCAGAAGTCTTAGACTTAAAGGCTAATCCTCTTTTCCTGATGATATTAAGAGCTGGGAAATGAGAATGTGAGAGATTAGGTTTTTTTATTCATTTGGGGGACATGGGCGTCACTGGGTCTTCAGCCTTAGTTGCCCTTGTTGTGAGAGCAGCTGAAAGACAACATTTTTGTAACCCTGGACTCACATGTAGGCCAGTCCAGGTAACAATGATAGATTTCCTTCCCTAAAGCACATTAGTGAACCAAATGAGTTTTTCCGACAATGGTTTCATGGTCATCACCAGATACTTAAATCCAGATTTTTTTTATTGAAATCAAATTTCACCATCTGTAGGATTCGAACCTGGGTCCCCAGAACATTAGCTGAGTTTCTGGATTAATAGTCTAGAGATAATACCATTAGGCCATCGCCTCCCGTGGGAAGAATGTGGAAAATAACATGGATGTTTGTGATAATGTGCAACAACAAACACTTGCATTTACACAACATATTTAGCACTTCACAGAATGTTATCACATAACATTTGACATATAAAGGAGATACAATTTCGGGGGAGGTAGATTTTACAGAACCTCTGAAAGGAAAGAAAGTCTGAAACTCTAGGGAAGAGCTTAGGACCTCGGCAGCTGAAATCACAGTCATCAATAACTGGAGGAGTGTCATGATCTGGAAGACATGCAAATTTGGAGAAGGGCATACAGAGAGGAATAATTAAGGTCATCGACTGAAACCATGAAAGGATTCTAAATTGGGAATGAGGATTTGGAGAGGCAAGCATTCCCATATCAGATTTGTCGTTGGAATGGTATGGGAAAGAAGAAAATGCGCAGAGCTCTTGGTGACTGTTGAGAAGGATAAACCCAGTTGGTGTAATGAATCCAACACTGGTCTTTTGCATGTGCAGTACAGGCTTAAATCCACCCCAAAACTGACGGGGTGAAAATCCCCTTTGTGTGGTTACAATAGGAGCCCAACAAGGAATGGGTTGCGGGCATCTCAAAACTCAAGCAGTAGTAGGAACAGGATAAGAGCAGGAAAGCGTTCCTGATGGCTTGCGGAGGTGGAAAAGGACTATCAGGAATACAAAAGTATCACATGGGGCACTTCTGAGATTGCGATCAAGGTACATTGTTAGGCAGAGTAGAGGGAGTTTCATTTTGCAACTAACCATGTGAGATCTTTGATACTGGATACTTGAAATTTTTAATTCCCTAGCGCCAACATTCATCAGTCGGATGTGCAGAAAATTCACCAACAAAATAAAAATGATGAAAATTCCAGTAATGTCTGGAAAATGGTTTATTGGCTCTCTCAAGAGCCTACTGGGTAAAAACAATGCAATAAAGTTGTTCAGAAAGATTCATTCCCACTTTGTGCTGAATTAGCTCTTTGCAATTGGGTCACTGCAGTTGGCCTCAGTACCTCTTGGGCAGAGAGACAAAACGCCAGAGCTACAGAAATAAAAGCTTTAGTGTGCGTCCTAACTTAATGCTAACGCTGGTTGCCAAGTGTAGTATTTCAGCCGAGATCACAAGGGGCAATAAACTTAGAATGTGCTCAGAAGAAGCCAAAAACTGTGAGTGGCCTTTTGACGCCGTGTTAAATTTCCGACTTCTGTAATGTGCTCCCACATAAACACCTCACCCAAGTGGCCACTTGTGAGCCTGGGCAATGAGTGTCAAGAGGCCACTTAGCCACAGGGACACAGCCATCACTGAGCACAACTCTAACCTACCCCAAAAGTTTCACACACGTCTCCTTCATGGAGCACTGGGAGGGTGTGAATGCTCTCCCTCCCTCTCATGCCCACAGTTTTCGTTTTACTTTTAGATATCCATTCTGTGCAATTCACATGCAACTCAGACAAAATCAATTGCAGCACTTAAGACAATTGTGAGATTCAAATATTTCAGTACATGCAGATTGTTGTTATTTGTCTGTGTGGGAGAGAGGAACTTTTGTTTTGACAGTTGACACCCCACCCCACCCTCGAGGGAGAGAAAAGGAGACATGTCATGACACAGGAAAGGAACTTGGATCCTTATCCTCACTAATTACAGCTAATTGCCTTGGGTGAGTTTACACATTTCTAATGGGAAGGTCTAATTCAAAACAGAGAGCAAGGAGAATGGGGACATAATCCAGGCTAACACTTCCAGGGCAGTACTGAGGAAGCATACACAAATAGTGTTATTGCCGAAAAAAGAGACATACCATCAAAGCTTTTGGTCTTGCAATCATCAGGACAGATGCAAGGAAGTTCAAAGGGTGCAATATTTATACTGCATGAATGGAAAGTGCTGATTGGCCAGCAACTCCACTCTGATTGGTCGAGATATTCCCAATGAGAATATACCAGGGAAGCACGAGGAACAATAGTTTCCTGGTGCACTCACTGTGGCAATGGTTCGACCAATAAGAGTGGACTTGCTAAACAATCAGTGCCCTTTCTTTCTTGCTTTACAAGTGATTGCTGTCTTTAAAATTTGGCGTTCTTGCATTGTCCTGATGATTGCAAGATCAAATCTTCGACAACAAGCCTCATTTGTCAGCAATACTCAAATGCTATACTAACAAATGACTAACAGTAGTGTCATTTATCATACGAGGCATAAAACTGAGGCCTTGTTTGTCCTTCCAGGTGGGGATGGTTCTATTTCAAAGCAGAACAGGGGTGCTCTCTGTGTCCTGACCAAATTTACCCCTTAAACAGCATCACTGAAACTGATTACCTGGTCATCTATTCCACTGCTGCTTGCGGGTTCACTGTATGAAAATTAGCTGCCACAATTCCAACAATGAACCAATGACCACATTTCAAAAAATATTGAATTGATTGAGAAGTGCTTTGGGTCATCCTGAAGTCCTATATCTAAATGCGCTATGCAGATGAAAATTTTTTTCAATTTCCTTACCTGTGGATTATGTGAGGAGGTGATCTCAATGTTAAATTTTATGATGTGTTAGCCTCTTTTATTATAGAATCATGGTCTCCCAAAAGTGCAGAGAAAGGCTATTTGGCCTATCTAGTCTGCACCATACAGCATCTTACCCAGGCCAACCACCCACCCGAACCCCACAATCCCACTACCACATATTTACCCCTCAGATCCCCCTAACCTACACATCTTGAGACACAAAGGAGCAATTTAGCATGGCCAATCTACCTAATACACATATCTTTGATTTAATTTATTATTATTACTGTATTAACATACAGTGAAAGGTATTGTTTCTTGCGCACTATACAGACAAAGCATACCATTCACAGAGAAGGAAAGGAGAAAGGGCAGAATGTAATGTTATAGTCATAGCTAGGGTGTAGAGAAAGATTATATTAAGGAGTCCTTTCAAAAGTCTGATGGCAGCAGGGAAGAAACTGTTCTTGAGTGGTCAGTATGTGACCTCAGGCTTTTGTATCTTTTTCCCATCGGAAGAAAGGGGAAGAGTGTACGTTCGGGTGCATGGAGTCCTTAATTATGCTGGCTGCTTTTCCGAGTCAGTGCGAAGTGTAGACAGAGTCAATGTTTGGGAGGCTGGTTTGCATTATGGAGTAGGCTACATTGGGGTTAGAATTCGTCTTTCCACTGTGCGAGCATCTGGGAGAAACCCAGGCAGACACAAGAAGAAAATATAGACACAACACAGTCACCCAAGGCTGGAAATGAATCTGGATCCCGCCGTTGTGAGGCAGTTGTGTTAACCACTGTGCCACACCGTGCTGACTGACTGACAATTGCAGCATTATCTGGTTATATTTTGTTTTAAATAAATATATTTGACTGTCCCTCATAGAGAAGTAACTCACTCCACAACAATTTGAAAAGAGGTAAAAGTGCTGATGGAGCTGATGAGAGTGTATGTTATAGGTCAATAGGGCTGCATGCGGCAGACCAACTGCAGTCGGGATAGTTGATGGGTGCAGCTGTAGTGCCCCCCCCAAGTGCACCCACTCTGCCACAATGATACGGTTGTGAGGCAGGCTTTGGGAGGGTCACCTTTAATGGACAATTGACGTCTAATTAAAAGTCTCATCGCTGTGTGAGTTAATGGGAAAGATTCACACTGAATGTGCAGCCTGGTAGGTTTGGATGTGTGTGGGTTACTGGTCAGTTAAAGGTGGGGGGGGGGGGTCATTCGCTGGGGACACTGTTTTATTGGGAGTACCCTCCCTACAGTGATACCACTCGACACCCACTCTTCATTGGGACCTGTCAGCCTGGCTCCAGTGAGATCTATGGCATACCTACCAGTGTCAATAGTAGTCATGATGTAGAGATGCTGACGTTGGACTGGGGTAAACACAGTAAAAGAAGAGCACAGCCCCAAAAGCTTGTGAGTTTACTATCAAGTAAATCGGCTGGACTTAAACCTGGTGTTGTCAGACTTCTTACTGTGCATACCTATCAGCGCGCAGAGCTGATAACCTCCAATTTGTCAAGAGCTTTATGAGGGAGGACTTTCTCCTGGAGATGCTGGAAGTCCTGCCTGATTCAAAAAATCAAAGGGCTGTCACCTAAAAAAGTTAAAGCAGACAGACTGGCTAAGTGGAGCCAGGCTTACCCTCAACATTTACGCTGGGAACTTGTCCTTAGTAAATAATCCAGCACCTGGAATGACACATGCAAGCACTGCAGATTCATGCAGATACACACCCTTTATTTTATCCATTCATGGGACATGGGCATCGCTCTTTGGCCAGAGGTTATTGCCTTTGTTCAGAGGGCAGTTGAGAGTTAACCACATTGCTGTGGCTCTGGAGTCACATGTAAGCCAGATCACGTAAGGATGGCCTACTTTCTTCCCTAAAGACCATTGTGAACCAGATGGGTTTTCTCGACAATCGGCAACAGTTTCACAGTCATCAGTAGATTCTTCATTCCAGATTTTTTAAAATTGAATTCAAATTCCACCACCTGCCGTGGCAGGATTCGAACCAGGTCTCCAGAACATTAGCTGAGTTTTGAGGTTAATAATCTAGCGATAATACCACTAGGCTATTGCCTCCCACAATATGCATGTATGTACACCATGTCCACACACCTGTATGCACATACATGCATGCTCATATCATATTCACACAAAAGTGCCCATGTAAATACACATATGTATACACACGCACACAGACACACATTAGCGAGGAGTGTATATCTATTATTAGTCTTGATGGCTCAGACTGATAACTGTCCACACTTTGGGATAATGGGATATCACATCCAATTCTCTCCACCCATGTGGAAGTTGTGAAACCAGCTTGGTGAATTGTTCTGTGTTGGAATCTCACCCTTTGAGACCTCCCAGTGGGACAATAAATTAATTTTATAGATCGCTACCACATCCAGCCATTTCCTGTTTATGAACAGAAATAACATTCTGATTGAGACTTTTTCTCCAGGCTAGAATTTGCCCCCTATCAAATTAACCCTACATTTCTTCCCTGACAGCACGTGCTAACGTAGATAATTCATATTTTCCACTATCCATGGTTCAGTATATTTTTAGACAATTGGAATTTTGTTCCCATCCAACTCCCTCCCGCTGTCTCTCCTCAAGGTCAGTAAAGTTTCACAACACCAATTTTAAATCCAACCAATTTATTTGATAGTAAATTCGCGAGTTTTCGACACTATGTGCCTTCGTCAGGCAAATGCAGTGTTCTGGTCTGCAATAGCACTCATACCAACACAGACAGTCATAGATTGCTGATTAGAATGCGAATCCTTACATCTAACCTGCTATTCAAGTGTTAAAGTAGCTAACAACGTGTGTGAAGGGAATCCTGAGCATTGGTTAGAGAATTGTGTATTTTCTCCAGACAGCACAATAAGTGAGGTTTTTTGCTAACCCAGGCAAGTTACGGGGGTTACAGTTAGTGTGTCATGAAGCCAAGATCCCTATTAAGACCGCACAAATTCTACATCACATCTCCTCAAGGTGCCAGATTATATATCTAGCCCTGGCTAACATTTATCCCTCAACCATCTTCATCAAAATAAAAACAGTTCATTGTCACATGGCTGTTTGTTGGTACTTCTTGTGTTCAAATTGGCTCCTGTGTTTCTGATATTCCACAGAGAACATACTTCTATTCCATCAGTTGTAAAGTACTTTATTTATTATTATTAATGTTACAAGTAGCTTACATTAACTCTGCAATGAAGTTACTGTCAAAATCCCCTTGTGATGGCCTGAGATCATGAAAGGTGCAATGTAGGAGTACATCTTTTGTTTCTTTTACACAAGTTTCTGAGTTCAAATCCCACTCCAGAGCTTGAAGACAAAAATCAAGACTGATACTGCAGCACGGGACTGAGGGAGGCTTATTTCAGATTAAAAAGATGAAGCGAAGCAGGGGAATTATCCTGACTATTCTAGAATCAGACAGATATACAGCATGGATAAAACCCTTCAGCCCATCGCATCTGTACCACCCAGCTATTCTAACCCAATTTTCCAGCACTTCCACCATTGCCTTGCCTGCCATGATATTGCAAGTGCACACCTATACACTTCTTAAATGTTATCTGGGTCTCAGCCTCCATCATCCTTTCAGGAAGTGAGTTCTAGATTCTCCCCACCTTCTGGGTGAAGAAGTTATTCCTCACATCCCCTCTAAACCTCTTTCCCTTTATTTTAAATCTATGCCCCTGGTCATTGAACCCTTCACCAAGGGTAGAGGTTTCTTCCTATCTATCTATGCCCCTCATCATTTTATACATCTCAATCATGTCCCCTCTCAGTCTCCTCTGCTCCAAGGAAAACAACTCCAGTCTATCCAATCTCACATCTAAAACTCTCCACTCCAGGCAACATCATAGTAAATCCCCCCTACATCCTTCCCAGTGCTATCATATCCCTCCTTCTGGCCAACGTTTATTCTTCAATTCACATCACCAAAACCTCTTATCTGGTCATTATCACATTGCTGTTAGTGGGAGCTTGCTGTGCACAAATTATCCACTATGTTTCCTACATCATAACTGAGACTACAGATTAAAAGCACTGCATTGGCTGGAAGCTGAGACATTCTGGTTGTCAGGAAAGCGTTACGTAAAAGGAAATCTTTCCTTTGAAAGTGACTTTGGCAGCTCATTTCTAACAATTTCTTTATTCATTTGTGGGACATGAGCATCACTGGCTGGACCAGCATTTATTGCCCATCCCTAGTTGCCCTTAGTGGCAATTGAGAGTCAGCTCTAGAGTCACATGTAGGCCAGATCTGGTAAGGATGGCAGATTTCCTTCCCTAAAGGACGTTAGTGAACCAGATGGGTTTTTCCACCAATTGACAAAATTTCTTCAGAAGGAACTCTTCAAAAGGCAGCAAATAAAAATACAACAAAATTTACTCTAACTTATAAATCCAAAAAGAGGGTTTAATAAAGAAACATTACTAAAAACACTTGGGCCCTCACCCTGGGGCCAATCCAAGTGCCCCACAATTCTTATTTATAGCGAATCAGGGATCAGCTGATTATTACATCAGTCTGTAATTGGTTCCATGGTTTACGGGTCAGCTGACCCTTATATCTTGTTTCCATTGGTCACATTACATCTAATACAGAGTTATCACTAGTTACATTCTAATAGATATTGGTTTCATGGTTATCAGTAGATTCTTAATTCCAAATATTTTTTATTGAATTCAAATCCCACCATCTGCCATGGCAGGATTTGAACCCGGATATCTAGAACATTAGCTGAGATTTTAGGTTAATAGTCTAGCAACTATTATCATTAGGCCATTGGCTATCAAATGATAATGATTTGATTTGATTTAATCTATTATTGTCATGTATATTATCATATAGTGAAAAGTAATGCTTCTTGCGCGCTGTATAGACAAAACATACCATTCATAGAGAAGGAAAGGAGAGAGTGCAGAATATAGTGTTATAGTCAAAGCTACGGTGTAGAGAAAAATCAAATTAATGCAAGGTAGGTCCATTCAAAAATCTGACAGCAGCAGGGAAGAAGCTGTTCTTGAGTCAGTTGGTATGTGACTCAGCCTTTTGTATCTTTTTCCAGAAGAAAGAAGATGGAAGAAAGAATGTCCAGGGTGCATGGGGTCCTCAATTATGCTGGCTGTTTTGCTGAAGCAGGGGGAAATGTAGACAATGGATGGGAGACTGGTTTGTGTAATGGTTTGGGCTATATTCATGACCTTTTGTATTTCCTTGTGGTCTTGGGCAAAGCAGGGATGATAGCAAGCTGTGATACAACCAGAAAGAATTCTTTGTCTGTAAAAGTTGGTGAGATGCCAAGTTTCCTTAGTCTTCTGAAAAAGTCAAAGCGTTGGTGAGCTTTCTTAACTATAGTGTCAGCATGGGGAGACCAGGACAGGTTGTTGATGATCTGGACATCTAAAAACTTGAAGCTCTTTCTACTTTGTCCCCATGAAATAAGTAACCTCTTATTTAATCCATTTGTGATGCTCTTGGTGAAAAGGGAAGTGTTGACTTGTTCGTTCTCCTTTGAATGGTGCCAGAGCATCTTTACATCCATCTGAGCAAGCAGGTAAGATCTTGGACTCATGTCTCATCCAAAAGATAGTCCCACTGACAGTGCAACACTCCCTCAATCCTGCTCTGTGCGACAGCCTGGATGGCACACTCAATCGATTCAGGCATCGACTCAGAGGTAAGAAATTCTGCCACTGCACTAGAAGAAAGTCCCCAATCGTCCTTCGGAGCCATAGGGGCAGCTGGCACAGTGAAATGTCCTAACTACGTTCTTGGCTGTGGGTCTTAAACAAAAATAAAAGAATGTAGTTTGCACATCCTGAGGAGGCGATAACCCAGTGGTATTATCACTAGCCTATTAAACCAAAATCTCAATTAACGTTCTGGGCACCTGGGGGTTCAAATCCTGCTACAGCAGATGGCGGAATTTGAATTCAATAAAAAAAAACTGAATTTAAGAAATCTATTGATGAACCTATTTTCAATTGTCAGAAAAACCCATCTGGTTCACTAATGTCCTTTAGGGAAGGAAATCTGCTGTCTTTACTTGGCCTGGCCTTCATGTGACTCCAACAATGAGGTTGACTCTCAACTGTCCTCCAAGGGTAACTACAACTGGGCAATAAACGATGGCCCATAAATAAATTTTAAAAAACACATAGATTCAAAGTAACTCACAACAGGTTTAATTAAAGAGATGTTGCTTGTGTGGAGTATAAACTGAAAGTTAAAGTAGGAGCTTCTGAAATACCCCAGTGATGTCACATCAAATCACGTGACATCCTCTTAAAACAATCATGCAACTACTTAAATATATAACTGTAACAAGTCCTGGGAGACAGAAATCCCTTCACCAAAATCCCTTTATTTACAAGTCGGAAAGCAGCTTTCAGTGAGCAGTCTACACCAGGAGTCCCAGAGGAACTGACACGCCTGGTTAAATACAAAGCAAGAAGCTCCCTGATTGGATCATCAATTAATCAGGGAGTTCATATTCTAACAGGCGCACCTCAATTGGCTGATTAAAATCACTACAATAACACAGAATCAATTAACTTTACATTACTTGTTTTTTTTATGAACATAAGGAAATAATGCACAAGGTTAACACTGACTCATCCATCCGGCCTGTCTCTGGCCAAAGAATTGGAATGTTTTGTGCATCATAACACCTACATCCTCAACCCACTGACTTTAATGGAGCATAAAACCCAGCTATAATGTAGGAATCTGGCTCTCTGAATCTCCCCTGTCCCACAGCGTCAGGGACCCGAGTTCGATTTCCGGCTTGCATCATGTCTGTATGGAGTTTGCACATTCTCCTGGTGTCTGCGTGGGTTTCCTCCAGGTGCTCAAGTTTCCTCCCACAGTCCAAAAATGTGTGGGTTAGGTGAATTGATCATGATAACTTCTCCCTCGGTGTACCCGAACTGTGGCGCTTAGGGATTTTCACAGTATTTTGCAGTGTTAATGTGAGCTTACTTGTGACTAATAAATAAACTTTAACTTTTAACTCCGCCAATCCTGTCTCATGTTCGTCTGCAAAACAGTTCAGGTCAAAGGTGTGACTGAGTTAAGGGAAGCAGCTCCTATGTTATAGTCCCTGGCATTTTATCAAGCAGTGGACTCTCTCCCCGCAGACCTCTGCAACGCACCAATAAATGTGAATGCTACATTGTTCCACGACTTGAATAAAATATTATCCAGACCTCGGGATTATAATTTCATCCAGAAGCCCACATCGGTCTAACTCCTCACCCAGCTATTGATTAATTCTGAAGCCAGACGGTGAAATGGAAACCAGATGCCAATTTTTTTTTTATTTTAATAACAGATTTATTTACAGAATGTAACATTACAAATGCCTGCTTCCTCCCTAACTGAGGTGTCCCAGCTCTTTATTGAATAGGTCAATAAATTAAACAAAGAATTAATTGTGAATAATCTAATTAACAGCCACTTAAAGGGTTATTGTATCAAAATTCAAAACTTTAAACAAAATTGATTGAAGTGAAAATATCCCTCCTTAGGCTGACGACGCACTCCAGCCCTCACAACACCTCCCATTCACAAAAGGGCCTCAACACCACATGTTCTTCCCTCTCCAGGGACATCCAGGCATTAACAAGAGCCACAGGAGAGAGGCAGAACCCTCAACAACCTACTGCCTGGACTTGCCAATAGCTGCCTCGCAGGGGCAGGGGCATTTTGTTTGTACTTCAACCCCCCTCTCCTGTCTGGCATGGTCCAAACCACCATCTGGCCAACACATGAACTATCGGGTCACATCTCATGGACAGGTCACGACTCACTGCAACCTTTCTGACCTACACCTGTGTTTATTTATAACTTGACCAATGCTCCCAGCATGCCTGACTCTCGCTGTTACTCTTGTCCTCGCTGTTAACATTGCTGTGGTACTTCTTGCTGTTGCCATTGGCCACCAGGCCATGCTGCGAGCCATCTTGACCTCAGGACCGCTGTGTGCAGCGCCCTCTGTACCAAATCCCCAATGAGAAAGGTGAGGTCTCCCACATCAAGAGTCCTCCATGGGGGAGGCAGGGGATAGGGGGGGGGCTGCCCCCTCTGCATGGCAGGATGGAAATGCCTCGGCACATCTGGGTGATTGCTAAGGGTGAGGAAATGAAGGGTGTGTGACAGCAGCCCACACAGGAAACCTCTCCCTGCAGGATGGAATGGCAGAAAGTGAACTGCAGTGATGTGGTTCAATCTACAGCACCGAGGTTACGGGACCTGGGGCAAGTGTGACACTCTGTCGGAATGGAGGTTATTTTAGACAGACCTGCTGGATCCACCTCCAGTGCAGTCGGAGTTGACTATCACGGTTTTCAGCCTCTGGTTGACCTTGACTGAGATGGACAGCCAGCAATATGCAGGATACAAATTCTACTGGCATCATCCAGCCAAACCCCTCTCCCATCTAGCAAGTCTCTACTTCTCCTGACAGTCCAAGACTTTTCTTCTGCCAGTCACATCATCCCATTTCAGAAGAGGTCGGATTTTTGGGTAGTGGTTCCTGATGGGTAAGAGTCCCAGTGTGAGGAAGCGGTGTTCCAAACTTCGATTGCTTCCTGAGAAAAGAGAGGCAACTTCTGCAAGGAGACATGGAGACAAAAAAACATGCCCAGGGTATCTATATTGGAGAGGGAAAACAGGGGCTCTAAGCTCTCTAATAAGAAATATTGTGAGACTGAGTTTAGGGAACTCGAGTTTCCAATGCAGTTGCAATAATAGTGAGTTTGGGATGTAATTTTGGGTGTCACAGGGAGACATACAAATTGAGACAAAACATTTAATTAATGCTCAGAAACCCACCAGAAGAAAACCATTTGTAACTGGGCCAGCCCAAGCAGGAAGCCCAGTTTAAGGTAGTGATAAATCTCCACTGGGTTTTTGTGTCTGTAAGGATTTGCTGGAATAAAAGAATTGGTATGACTTTGATTCACTGCCTGGTGTTTGTATTGAGATCATTTTTCCGTGTTTGATAAATATTTTGTTCTTTATGTTAAAAGCTCTTCATTAAACTCCTGTGAACTTGTTCAGTAACTTTCTTCCACAGTATCTGAAAAAATCTACTTAGGGTCATTCAAGCCCGATTTCACCTTGGGATCTGTCAAATAGTAATATCAGCTGGGATTGTAACAACCTGTCAGAAGTAAAACATTGCCAGTGCATGTTCTCTTAGAAATCAACAAGCTAATTAACGAATAAGCTAATTAATTGAAAGGTCCTTAAAGGAACATTGTAACAAAGCGTAAAATATTAACAAGTGGTCTCACAAATTAAACTAAAATGCTTTTTCTGAGGCTGATTATGCACCAGTGTCCACCAGTCAGGAAATGTCTCTAAAGTACAAGTGGATACCAAATGTTCTCATTTAAGAAAAGTTTATTTATTAGTATTACAAGTAAGCCTTACAGTAACACTGCAATGAAATTATGCAAATTTCCTCTAGTCGCCCCACTTCAGCGACTGTTCAGGTCAATGCACCTAACCAACAGTTCTGTCACTGAGAGCTTATTTATTATTAGTGTCACAAGACTTACATTAACACTGCAATGAAGTTACTGTGAAAATCTCAGTTGCCACACTCCAGCGCCTGTACACTGAGGGAGAATTTAGCATGGCCAATGTATCTAACTTGCATGTCTTTCGGACTGTGGGAGGGAACCGGAGGAAACTCACACAGACATGGGGAGAATGTCTCCTTATTGTTCAAGAAGGGGAAGAGAGACCTTCCAGGGAATTACAGGCCAGTGAGTCTTACTTCTGTTGTGGGCAAAGTATTGGAGAGAATTATTAGGGATAGGATTTATAGTTATTTAGAGAGAAATGAATTGATTGGGGATAGTCAGCATGGTTTTGTGAAGGGTAGGTCGTGCCTTACTAACCTCATTGAGTTTTTTGAAAAAGTGACCAAAGAGGTGGATGGGGGTAAGGCGGTTGATGTGGTATATATGGACTTTAGTAAGGCGTTTGATAAGGTGGCCCATGGAAGACTTCTGCAGAAAATGCAGATGTATGGGATAGAGGGTGATTTAGTTAATTGGATTAGGAATTGGCTAGCAGATAGAAGACAGAGGGTGGTGGTTGATGGGAGATATTCATCGTGGAGTTCGGTGACAAGTGGAGTACCTCAGGGGTCTGTTTTGGGGCCCCTGCTGTTTGTAATTTTTATAAATGATCTGGATGAGGGTATTGAAGGATGGATTAGTAAATTTGCAGATGACACTAAAGTCGGTGGAGTGGTAGATAGTGAAGAGGGGTGTTATAGTTTGCAGAGTGACTTGGACAAGTTGCAGAGCTGGGCCGAGAGGTGGCAAATGGAGTTTAATGTGGAAAAGTGTGAGGTAATGCACTTTGGCAGGAATAATAAATGTGTAGAGTATAGGGCTAATGGTAGGACTCTTAATAGTGTTGATGAACAGAGGGATCTTGGTGTATATGTTCATAGATCCCTGAAAGTAGGCAGTCAAGTCGATAAGGTTGTTAAGAAGGCATATGGAGTCTTAGCTTTTATTGGTAGGGGGATTGAATTTCGGAGCCGCAACGTCATGTTGCAACTGTACAAAACTCTAGTGCGGCCGCACTTGGAGTATTGTGTGCAGTTCTGGTCCCAGCATTATAAGAAAGATGTGGAGGCATTGGAG
This sequence comes from Sphyrna mokarran, assembly GCA_024679065.1. Classification (NCBI taxonomy): domain Eukaryota; kingdom Metazoa; phylum Chordata; class Chondrichthyes; order Carcharhiniformes; family Carcharhinidae; genus Sphyrna; species Sphyrna mokarran. The sequence continues at coordinate 66,468,576 of JAGIQG010000016.1, forward strand.
AGGGTACAGAGGAGGTTTACCAGGATGTTGCCTGGTATGGAGGGCAGGTCTTATGAAGAGAGGCTGAGGGATTTGAGGTTGTTTTCGTTAGAAAGGAGGCGGCTAAGAGGGGATCTTATTGAAGCATATAAGATGATTAGAGGTTTAGATAGGGTGGACAGTGATAGCCTTTTTCCTAGGATGGAGAAAGCTAGCACGAGGGGACACAGCTTTAAATTAAGGGGTGATAGTTATAGGACGGATATCAGAGGTAGGTTCTTTACCCAAAGGGTGGTTAGGGAGTGGAATGCCCTGCCTGCAGCAGTTGTAGATGCGCCAAGTTTGGTGGCGTTTAAGAGGTTAGTTGATAAGTATATGGAAGAGAAGGGAATGGTTTAGTTTGGAGGGGCATTGCTTTTTATATTGGTCGGCGCAACATCGAAGGCTGAAGGGCCTGTTCTGTGCTGTAATGTTCTATGTTCTATGTTCTAATGTGCAAACTCCATACAGATAAAGACCAAAGCCAGGAATTGAACCTGGGTCCCTGGCACTATGAGGCAGCAGTGCTTATCGCTGTGCCACTGTGCCACCCATATTTCCAGGGACACCCAGCATGGACATAGCTGAGGAAGAGTCACCATGTCCACATCCTTGTCTAACAATCAGTTCCAAGGCCCACTGTCTGGGCCAGTTGATGGAAGTCTCTCTCTTTATATGTTCTTATACAGAAAAAAATCAAACACGTAGATTAACAGTCCCTTGAACAAGTACGGTAACAAAAAGATAGTTGTTTAAACAGAATTATCAAACTAAATTAAAATCTGGAATTGATGATGCCCTCCGACCCTTGTTGAAGGTCTCAAGCCTGCCAGTGGACACTGCATCGCTCCCTCTCCAGGAACGCCCCAGCAGGAATACAGCATAGAAGAGGTGCCATCACTCAGGCCTACAGTCTGCTGCTTGGACCTGTTAGTGGAGGTCACTCTTTCCACTCTTCTGAATGCCAGTGAAACAACTTTAACAAACTAACCACTTTTTTAAAAAAAAGCCAGTTAGACCAATTGATAGCTTATGGGCTCCATACCTAAAGCAAATATTGAAAGGAAACTACTGAATTAAATTAAAATGTCATTTTGAAATCCAAAAAAGAACTCCAGCGTCCAAGGTGTCTATTTGCTGACGACACCACTGTTGTGGATTGAATCTCAAACAATGATGATACGGAGTACGGGAAAGAGATCAAGAATCTGGTGAACTGGTGTGACAACAATAATCTCTCTCCCCTTGTCAGTAAAATGAAGAAGATATTCATTGACTTCAGAAGCATAGAGGAGAACATGCCCCCGTCTACATCAACGGGGATGAAGTAGAAAGGGTCGAGAGCTTCAAGTTTATCAGTGTCCAGATCACCAACAACTTGTCCTGGTACCCACTCCCCCACCTCCCCCCCCCCCCTCCAACGCTGTCGTTAAGAAAGCCCACCAACGCCTCTACTTTCTCAGGAGAATAAGAAAATTGAGCATGTCCGCCACGACTCTTATCAATTTTTACAGATGCACCATAAAAGGCATTTTTTCTGGGTTTAAATAGAGACCGGCAGAGTTTGAAACAAAAAAAAATGCCTGCAGAATATAATAATAAAAAAGAATTGCAGCTGTTTGGAAGATTTTTAAGAAAGGCAATCAGAAGCAGTGTTACTTAAGTTAAATAAAAACCAGGCACTTACAAAAAAATTGAAAAAAAGCAAAGAGCTGGCCCAAAGAAATTACTAGAAAATAAATAGCTGGCACTCAAAGAAGCTTTAGTTAAAAACAGAACAAGGACCCTAAAAAAAGCTTGAAAAATCATCATTGACAGGTTGCAAACAGCCCCAGTGTGTAAAAAGAAACCAGAAGAAAGCCACAGTCTTGGGAAAAATAAGTGAGAAGTTCTCAAATGTTAAAAAAAAGCAGGCATGATCCAAACTTTCCCCAAAACAGTGCAGGATAAATGATGAGATTCAACCTGCAGCTGCAGGGATAGCTGAGAAAAATAATGGTAACAATTTTAAAGTGGCAATACATTTAACACGGCAACACATTCAAAATTGCAACATATTTAAAATGGTAACACATTTACAATGGCAACATATTTAAAATGGTAACATATTTAAAATGGTAACATATTTAAAATGGTAACATATTTATATGCAACACATTTAAAATGGCAACATAGAAACTGACAAAGATTCCAAAAAAGGCTGAAAATGCTACACCCAGGCGTGTAGCCAAGTTCTGAAGTTAGCGGGAGCGAGCACATGAAAAAGGCACCATGACGCATACCAAATAATTTTAAATTCATTATACATTTTTGTTTTGTATTTAAAATCAAAACATAATAAAAACGTGTTATTTAATTATTTTGCATTTTAAACGTAAAATGAAAACAAAATGAAGCAATATGAAAAAGGTATGAAACAGCTACAACAGCCTCTTTCATCGAAGCTTCATTCCAGCAAAGTTATCTATTACTTTATTAGAATCCACCTCAGTAGCCAACTATCTTTCAAAGGAGACCCAAGCTAACCCAGACAATCTATCCTCACCCATTGTAGAACAAAGATAGGACTTTATGTGTTTGAGCTGGCTAAGGATCGTTTTACAACTGCGCTAGTCATTGGTAAGGTCAGAAAAATGTGGTACAATGTGGACAGGTTAGGATAATCACCAAATCTGTTTACTCACCCAATCTTGGCTCGTGATGTCCATCGGCAAGGGATGCTTGGTCTCAACTGTCTGTTTGTCGCGGTGGTTGCACATTTATGTCCTTCGCTGATCTCAGGAGATTGCATGCCTTCCTTGCTGCCTGAAGTCCCCATTTCCGTATGGCATCCCGCGATTTCAGTACACGGATCGAGGACTTCAGTTCTCGGGAAGAGATCTGCAGGGCCCGTGTTGAAAAGGTGCCACTATTGAAGCATGTGCTCAGGGGGAGCGGTCGCTCTCCCCCGCTCCCCCTCCAGCTACGCCACAGGGTACACTTACCGAATCTATGGGACATTTTGATGAGACAGTTGGATAGTGGAACTCTTACACTGGACATTTTGAGTTTTGTCCTTGCAAATGGAATTGAAAATTACACAAAAGTGGCCACGTTCTTAAGTATGATGGGAGTTAAAACATTGGCTTATTAAGAAGCTTAATGTGGCTGGAGAAACCTGCCATAATATTGGACAAGGACATTGTAAAAGTCTTGGAAAAACATTGTTACATTGAGCCACTTTTCATAGCAGAAAGATTTAGGAGGAAGAGTCAATTGCGCAGTATATTGCAATACTTAAAAAGTTCACTAACATTGTGAATTTGATGATGTACTAAATGATTTCCTCACTGACAGGTTAGTCTGCGGCCTTTATAGTGAAGCAGTCCAGACACACTTTCTGACCGAGGCACAACATGTACCAGGTGAGCAGAGCCCACAGGAGATGCACAGATCAGTATAGCCCCCAGGGGGAGTCATGCCCAGGCAGTACCCTGCCATATAACCCTACACTGCCATAATTGCCATGATAGTGTCAACTGACAGTGCCCAGGCAGTGTCAGAGGTATGTTCCATGGGGGGCAAGAGGGAAGGGTGTTAACTTGGTTTGATTTGATTTATTATTGTCACATGTATTGGGATACAGTGAAAAGAATTGTTTCTTGCACTCTATTCAGACAAAGCATACAGTACATGGAGAAGGAAAGGAGACAGTGCAGAACGTACAGTCATAGCTACAGTGTAGAGAAAGATCAATTTAATGCAAAGTAGGTCCATTCAAAAGTCTGACAGCAGCAGGGAAGAAGCAGCCTTGAGTTGGTTGGCACATGACCTCAGACTTTTATACCTTTTCCCCAATGGAAGAAGGTGGAAGAGAGAATGTCCGGGGTATGTGGTGGGGTCCTTCATTATGCTGGCTGCTTTTCCAAGACAGTGGGAAGTGTAGACAGTATCAATGGATGGGAGGCTGGTTTGTGTGATGGACTGGGCTTCATTCATGACCTTTATAGTGTTTTGCAGTCTTGGACAGAGCAGGAACCATACCAAGCTGTGACACAACCAGAAAGAATGTTTTCTATGATGCATCTGTAAAGTTGGTGACAGCTGTAGTGGACATACCAAATTTCCTCATTGTTCTGAGAAAGTAGAGGCTTTCTTAACTATAGTGTCAGCATGGAGGGACCAGCATATGTTGTTGGTGATCAGGACACCTGAAAACTTGAAGATCTTAACTCTTTCTACTTCATCCCAATTAATGTATACAGGGACATGTTCCGCTTTACACTTCCTGAGGTTGATGACTATCTCTTTAATTTTGTTGACATTGAGGGAGAGATTATTGTTGCTGCATCAGTTCACCAGGTTCTCTACTCTTTCCTGGACTCTGTCTCATTATTGTTTGAGATCTGACCCACTATGGTGGTGTCATCAGCAAACTTGAAAATCAAACTGGACGCCACCCAGCCATAGGTGTATAAGGACAGCAGTAAGGGGTTAAGAACACAGCCTTGTGGGGCACCGGTGTTGAGGATGATTGTGGAGGAGGTGTTGTTGCCTACCCTTACTGATTGTGGTCTGGAAGTTCACGATGCAACTGCGGAGACAGGAGCCAAGCCCTAGGCCATGGAGTTTGGAGATGAGTTCCATAGGAATAATGGTGTTGAAGGCTGAGCTATAGTCAATAAATAGGAGTCCGACATGGCTGTCCTTGTTATCTAGGTGTTCCAAGGTTGAGTGCAGGGCCAAGGAGATAGTTTCTGCTGTGAGCTTGTTGCAGCGATAGGTGAACTGTAGTGGATCCTGGCAAGCTGGGAGGTTGGAATTGATTTGTGCCATGACTAACTTTATGGATGATATTGGAATAGTGTAGGTTAGGTGAGTTTTCGATTGGTTTCACAGGTTGGTGCAACATTGAGGGCCAAAGGGCCTATACTGCACCGTAATGTTCTATAATGATGGATGTTAGAGCTATAGGAAAATAGCCATTAATGCCCACTTCCTGTCTTCTCTTTGGTACAGGGATGATGTTTGCATGCAAAGAGGGGGTATTCCATTCACCTAAAAGGCGGTTGGGGGAGGTCTCTGTGGTGGTGAAATAGTTGGGGTTCTGGGGGAAGTGTTGGAGCAGGGATGTGGTGAGGGAGGGGGAAATTCCATGATGGGGAGCGGGCAATTCCGCGGAGTGGGAGGTTGTTTGTGGCATCGTTTGTGGGATTTTGGGGCAGCCTCTTACCCCCGTGGGACATTCTGCTACATTTATTTCCTCATCATTTTAAAAATATGGTGGGAAAATTCACCAACACCTCCCATGGGTGACTGTCTGCTTTACCCACCTAAAATGGCACATTGCCTAGAAAATGGCAGAATTCCACCCACTCATTCTACAATAACTTCAATCGGGCCAGCATGGTTGACCTATTGGAATTTGAGATCCCTGATTAAGCAGTCAATTGATAGGCCATCCAGGGAATCTTTTCCTCGTATTTAATTGGGAATGTCAGTTCCTCTGGCACTCCCGAAGGTAGACTGCTGCCTGCGAGTACTCTGCTTACTGCTGTTGGAGTTGTAAATAATGGGAATCTGGGGAAGGGGCTTTCGCCATCAAAGACTTATTACACACTCTTTGAATGCAAGTTGTTGAAGTAAGAACCATAATCATTCAGACTGTTATCAATTTAGCAAACGTTGGAATTTCTGGTGATATTATTTGGTAGTTCCCATAGCTACTGGAATTGTATTCCGTAATTCCTGAGGACAAAAGGGAGAAGCTTTTCCAGCCAAAACTAAGGTACAATGGCTAATCAAGGAAGTCAAAGTCATAATTGCTCCTGGCACCAAACTGTCTTGACCACTCCCAGCACAAACTCTCACCGCGCTTATCCTGACCGGATATTTGTAGATGGAGGTCAGGTGATGACCTGTACCTTCTTGCAAGGTCTTCTAGAGGATAAACAAGAGCTGGTATGACCTTTTGAATGCTTCCCCCTCCTCTCACTCCCACGTCCCCTCTTGAATTAAAGCATTGACTCTTGCTGGAGTATTGTTGTACTGATATCAAAAACCAGTTCCTCATATTCCTCGCAAGTTGTTTGCTACAAGTGCAAGTTTGGCCACTAGACGTTCTTTAACTCTGCACGGTATCACAGCTGGGCAAAGTGCTGGTCTCAATCAGGAATGCGCCTGCTTTGCTTTTCATTATCAGGAGACACTCAGGTGAATTTGACTGCTCCCACCACATTCCCAGGACAAATCAGCCCAACCCCACAATCCTTATGCGTGGGTTTCAGTAACACAATGAATGCTGCATCCACTTACAGCAGCATAATTGCAGCTCTGTTAAGTGTGGGCATGGAAGTTTCCTACTCAACTCTCTGACGTGAATACGATTGGAATGGCCACATGCAACCAGCTTGAAGAAGAATAAAATGACTTGATGGCACAGTGATTAGCACTGCTGCCTACAGCTCCAGGGACCTGGGTTCAATTCCTGGCTGGGATCACTGTCTGTGTGGTGTTTGCACATTCCCCCTGCGTCTGTGTGGATTTCCTCCCACAATCTAAAAATGTTTAACATTAACCATGCTAAATTGCCGCTCAGTGTTCCAGGATGTGTAGATTAGACCATAAGACAGAGTTAGGCCATTCAGCCCATTGTGTCTGCTCTGCCAGTCAATAGAGGTTAGCAGGGTAAATATGTAGGGTTATGGGGATAGGCCCTGTGTGAGATTATTGTCTGTGCAGATTCCATGCAACAAATTGCCTCCTTCTGCGTGAAGGGTTTCTCCAATTCCGAAGAATGCTAAGTCAAATTAGGAGAGGGCAAGGGGAGAGCAAGTATGAGAGGTGGAGGCACATAAAGTTCCTCTGTGGAATTGGGTGGGGATCGACCTGCTAGTGAACAGAGTGCAGAGGGCACTTGTGAAATTGCACTGGGCTGTGGAAGAGTGAGTATTGTAGTAACTCCGGGTAGATGATGGTTTGCTTCAACCTTTTGTTTTACTCGTGTTTTTATGAGATGTAGTCATTGTTGTTCTGAACAAGGAAATGAGGAAACCAATTTTTATGCAGAAATGTTCCACGGTCAGCACTAAAAAAAAGCCTCCCATCCACTGACTCTGTCTACACTTCCTGCTGCCTTGACAAAGCAGCCAGCATAATTAAAGACACTATGCATCCCACACATTCTCTCTTTCACCTATCTCCTTCGAGAAAAAGATTCAAAAGTCTGAGGTCACGTATCAATCGACTCAAGAACAGCTTCTTCCCTGCTGCAGTCAGACTTTTGAATAGACTTAGCTCACATTAAGTCTATCTTTCTCTACACCCTAGCTATGACTGTAACACTACATTCTGCCCTCTCTCATTTCCTTCTCTGTGAATGGTATGTTGTATCTGTACAGCATGCAAGAAACAATAATTTTCACTGTTATGTTAATACATGTGAGAATAATAAACCAAATCAAATCAAATCAGGTAGATAAAAGGAAAAAAACAGTGGCATTAATATTGTACAGATTCATACTCTCAGGAGGTCACAAAGTATTTTACAAAGTCCTTTAGAAGTGTAGTCACTGATGAAATGTAAGAAATGCAGTAGCCAATTAATGTATAACCAGATCCCACAAATAACAAAGTGATAATGACTGGATGGCATAATTCAGTGGATGCAAAGAATAAATGTTTTACAAGGCTAGAGAAAACTCCCCTGTTCTCCTTTGAGTGCTGTCATGAAATCCTTCACATTCATTTGAAAGGCTTCAGTTTACCATCCCTTCTGGAAGGTAGCATCACCAATGGTTCAACTTTCCCTTGGTACTGCACTGGACTAACATCCAAGTGGTCTCAACCCAATTGGTTTTTGACAGGGTTAGATTCAAGATAGGTATTGATCAGGAAGTCCAGGACAATCCACCTGTATTTCTTCAAAATATTTTTTGAAGACAGTTGAGTGGTAATTCATCCAGCATCACGTCTGTAAGATAACAGGTGAGATTTTCCAGCCACTCAAGTCCCGAAACCGGAAAATCCCACCCAAGATCAACGGACATTATCATGGTCCGACCCTCACCATGGTCAGCCCCTCACGCACTCCGATTCCCGTGGTGGCTGGAATGGGAAAATTTGCCCCAGTACCTGTGACAATGCAGCACTCCCTTAGTGTCATGGTGAAGGCTGGTAAGGCTCGCAATTGGACGTTGTAAATGCAAAATAGGAGCTCCCTTCTTTTCATGAAAACAAGCCACAAAGTAATGCGCTTTCTCTCCCATCATTAATTCACTTTCACACAGGTGAAGGGAATTATATAAAATGTACAGCAAAGGGGCTGGTCAGTTAGCGAGGCTAACACACCTATGTGGATGTCAGGAGATTGTCCTGTATTTGAGACTTGTATCCCGGGCTGTCTACATTCAGGATGCTGTTTGAATTTCCCGCATCTGCAGGAGATAAGTGCACATGTGTACAGTGCTTCCCTCCTGGTGGACCACTCCAAAAGACTTGCCTGTACTCCCACCCACCACCCCCCCCCCCACCCCCCCACCTCCACCCCAAACCCAGCTCTCTCAGATTATACCTGAGGTCATTCCGGTAGCTTCTCCATTCTATCACCACAACTCCCCCCCACCCGATCCATTCCCCAAGAGTTGGTCATTCTGCATTCCGCCTATCTGGTCTATGACAACGTTTATGCCCCACACGAGCTTCCTCTTCTGTTACACAAACCTGTGAGTTCTAACCTCCAACATCAAATAGAGGCACTAAGCTGACTTTAAATATTTAAACATAATTTTCTTCATTTTGTAACTACTTAGCAAATAGAAATCACAGAATCTACAGTACAGAAGGAGGCCATTTGGCCCATCGAGCCAGCACTGACAACAATCCCACCCAGTTCTATCCCTGCAGCCCCATGTATTTACCATCCTAGTGCCTCTGAGATCAAGAGACAATTTAGCATAGCCAATCAACTTAGTCCACACATCTTTGGACTGTGGGAAGAAATCAGAGCATCTGGAGGAAACCCACACAGACATGGGGATAACATGCAAACTCCTCACAGACAGGGATCCAAGTTGGGAATCAAACTCAGGTCTCTGGCACTGTAAGGCAGCAGTGCTAACCACTGTGCCACTCAATAGTCAATACTTGCTACACATAGTATAGTATACATATATACTATATATATATATACATATACATACTATACATAGTATACACATAGTATACATAATACACATAGACACAGAGCTGGCTGGGGGATAGTGAAGGAGGTTAGTGTGAGAGAGGGTGTGTGGAAAATTGAACAGGAGAGATGGGGGAGAAAAAAAGTGTCTGCGGGAGTTTGCACGTTCTCCCCGTGGTTGCGTGGGTTTTCTCCGGGCACTCCGGTTTCCTCCCACAACCCAAAAATTCGCTCTTAGGCTGATTGGGTAACAAATTGTCCCTATGGTGAAAATTTTCCAAATTAGGAATAATATATATATTATTATATAGGAATATTAAAATAGGATAATGTATTTGGTATGAGGCGGCGCGGGCTTGTTGGGCCGAAGGGCCTGTTTCCCGTGCTGTGTTGCTTAATAATAAGCTAAATACCCACTGTCCATTATTTAACTTAAGGCTAATTTCCATATGAAATCTGGCCAGCATTTTGCCACATGAATATCAGCTTATCTCATCTTTCAAATGTTGTCACCTTCTGTGAACTTCAGTCCCCAAGTCTCCACTGACCAAGTCTCTCACAGTGCCAGGAACCTGCGTTCAATTCCCAGCTTGGGTCACCATCTGTGTGGAGTCTGCATGTTCTCCCTGTAACTGCGTGGGTTTCTTCCAAGTGCTCCGGTTTCCGCCCACAGTCTGAAAGACGTGCTGGTTAGTTGCATTGGCCATTACTAAATTCTTCCTCAGTGTACCCAAACAGGCACCAGAGTGCGGTGACTAGGGGATTTTCACAGTAATTTTGCTGCAGTGTTAATGTATGTGTGACTCTAATTAAAAAACTTTAATCTTTATCTAACTAGCCCTTAAAAGCATCAATTCTGTTACCTCAGCTCCTTCTTGTGGTAGTGCAATCTACATATTCACCGCTCTCTGAGTATAGATGTTTCCCCTCAATTCCCCATTGAATTCACCAGTGATGATCTTAGATTTAATGGACTGTGGTTTTTGGTCTCTGCGGCAAGTGGAAATATGATTGTCTCCATCTTCACCCTATTATACTGCTTCACAATTTTAAAAACCACCATTAGATTATCCCTCAACCTTCATTATAGTAGAGGAAAAAACAGTGGCTTACTAATGTTGGGTATGCTTCCAGCTTCCAATATATAAGGTTAGTATTGGCCAGCAATGAACTTGTAAATGAAAAGTGCTCATCAATTGACATCTTTTTCAATACTGCATCTTGTTTTGTTTTATAAGCCATTGATCAGATTTGGCTAACTTTCTACATTGGCAAGAATGCAGCAAGAACTAGCCAACATCTTCAATGATGAATAAATCATATTTGACACAGCAGTCTTGGATGAAGGATGATAATTTGCGATTTCCTTCTGAACTAGAAAGGGAAAGAAGAATGCTTGCATTTATATAGGACACTGGTGCAATGGCCATGCCAAAACGCTGCAGGCATTGGCTTACTTTTGGAGCACAGTGTTTCCTTGAATGAAGTGACTGAATGGCCAGTCAATTGTTTTCAGTGGAGGGAGGCATCTGGAGGTTTGGACAATGTGCAGATGGGATTAAACCCAAGACCATTAACCTTTCCTGTTGTAAAACAAAAATGCTGCATGTTGGAGAACATAAAAAGGGAGGCGATGTCCCAGTGAAATTGTTGCTGCACTATTAATTCAGAAACTCAGCTAATGCTCCAGGGGACCCAGGTTCGAATCCCACCACGGCAGATGGTGAAATTTGAATTCAGTAAAAAATATCTGAAATTAAAAATCTAACGTTGGCCACGAAACCATTGCCAATTGTGGGAAAGACTCATTTGATTCACTAATGTCTTTTAGGAAGGAAATCTCCTGCCTTATCTGGTTTGGCCTACATGTGACTCCAGAGCCACAGCAATGTGGTTGACTCTCAACTGCCCTCTGATATGGCCTCACAAGCCACTCAGTTCAAGGTCAACTAGGGATGGGTAACAAAAGCCTGCCCAGCCAGCAAGTGCCATAATCCCACAAATTAATAAAGAACATTAGAGAATAGTATAAAACATAACAGTATAAGAAAAGAATCTGGAGTAGGCCATTCTGTCTTTGGAGTCTGCTCTGCCATTCAATGGAGAGGGATGCCCTGAGTGGTATTATTGCTTGATCATTAATCCAAAACTTCAGTTAGTGTTCTGGAGGCCAGGTTCAATCCCACCATAGATCTGTTGGAATTTGAATTCAATAAAAAATATCTGGAATTAAGAATCTACTGATGACCATGAAACTATTGTTGATTGTCAGAGAAACCCAGCTGGCTCACTAATGTCCTTTAGGGAAGGAAATCTGCCATCCTTACCTGGCCTTGTAACTCTAGAGCCACAGAAATGTGGTTGACTCTCAACTGCCCTCTCAACAAGATCAACTAGAGATGGGCAATAAATGCTGGCCAGCCAGCGATGCCTATGTCCCATGAATGAAGACAAAAAAACAATAAGGTCATGACAGATCTGGTTGTGGCTCTATTCTACTTTCCTGTCTGACTCCACCCTTCATAACCCTTGACTCTCTTGCCAATCAAAAATCTGTCCCTGTCCCAGCCCCTGCTGCTCTCTGCAGGGAGAGAATTCCAAACACTAATGACTCTCTGAGGAGAAATTCCTCCTCACCTCTGTCTTAAACGAATGATTGAATAATTACATCAGGACTAGAAACTACACACTAATGGGCTGGTATTGGGTCGCTGCACACACTTTATGTCATGTAACTGTTCTCCTGGAGGCCTTGAGGCATAGTGAGTTGCATCCCTGCCTCAAGGTTAGAAGTCTCACAACACCAGGTTAAAGTCCAACCAGTTTATTTGATAATAAATCCACTAGCTTTTGGGGTTTGCCCCTTCGTCAGATTCCAGAGGAATTCCAGAACCCAAAATCTTGTGGGTTTACTATCAAATAAACTGGTTGGACTTTAACCTGCTGTTGTGAGACTTCTTACTGTGTTTACCCAAGTCCAATGCTGGCATCTCCACATCTAGAGTAGGAGCTCCAGCCTCAAGTTCCATACCAGGAGTTATTGGCCAAGGAAAGACATCGCCAAAGTTTGGGTGTCAACATGTAAATCTTGTAATGACAGGCAGAAAGAATGGGACATTCCTTAGGAGACATGTAATTGAAATAAATTGGAGTCTCTACTATCACTATCTGTTGCAGGGCACAATGTATATGTAGGACTGTATCATTTCCATAGCTGTGTTTCTGGATTATTTTATCTTTATCACTCATTAGTTATGATGCCCTGAATAGAGAGCATTTTTTAATATAAAATTGAGCGTGTACACAGAGTGTTTCATTGGTTTGTTCGATATTTCATACATCCCAGAGAAATGGAAAGAGGATGCTAGTTTCTAAGTGCTTGACCGTGCTTTGAAATATATCTGCATCACAAACTATCTTCACGATGCCTATCTAGTTTCTGGCTAGCATCTGTTTATCTTAACCCTGAGTCAACACCCAGGCTTAACCAATCAAGCACAGTCAGCACAGATCAAATACCAGACTCTCATAATCAAACACAGAGCAATGAACACTACGCACACTAAACTGCACAATCTCTGGTTTTGACTGGATATGGTCAGAAGGTCGTTGGTTTAAAGTAACTCCTAATGTTATACTGTACCCGACTTAACATTTCACTGATTTTAATGGAGGGTAGAAATCAGGATTAGTTAAATAAATATGCCTGACCTGAACCCACCCTCTAAACTGCAAGACAGATTAAAGCCAGGAGTAAAATCTATTATGTTTATTTACCCGAAACACCGAGAAGAATTCCCAATAGCACAAGAGAGTTGGGAAGAGTCCAAATTCTTTCTGTGAACCATTCATAGTCTAGAAACAATCATAAAATCTCTGCAATGCAGGAGGAGGTCATTTGGCACATCGAGTATGCATTGACCACAATCCCACCCAGGCTCTATTCCTGTAATCCCACATCTTTAACCTGCCAATCCTCTTGACACTATGGTCAACTTATCCTGGCCAATCCATCTAACCCGCACATCTTTTGGACTATGGGAGGAAACCAGAGCACCCAGAGGAAACCCATGCAGACACGGGGAAAACGTGCAGACTCAGCACAGGAATCAAACCCGGGTCCCTGGCGCTATGCGGCAGCAGTGCTAACCGCTGTGTTGTTATGTTATCCATAACCTTTGATTTCCTTACTGATTAAAAATCTGTTTATCTCAGCCTTACACATTCTTAATAACCCCGTCTCTACAGCCCTCTGTGGGAAAGAATTCACCAATTCACTCCCGTCCAAGAAGAAATTCTTCTTAATCTCTGTCTTAAATGGGCGACCCCTTTTATTCTGAGATTATGCCCTCTGGTTCTACACTCTCCCACAAGGGGAAAAAACCTCAGCATCTACTCTGTCAAGACCCTGACAATCTTATTTGTCTCAAAAAGGTTGCTTCTCATTCTTTTAAACTCTAATGAGTACAGACCCTAACCTATTCAACACTCTTCATAAAAACATCCCTCCATAGCCAGATCAAACAATGAACCTTCTCTGGACTGCCTCCAATGCTAGTATATCTTTCCTTAGATAATGGGACTAAAATTGTTTACAATATTCCAAATGTCATTTAACTAGTGTCTTGTATAGTTTTAGCCAAACTTGCCCATTTTGTATACTACATTCACTTTGAAATAAAGGGCAACATTTAATTAATTTGCCTTCCCTATTACCTGCTGAAGACTTGTGAAAGCTTGGATTAGGTTTCAAAATTGTGTCTGATAAATACTCGATGATGGGCTGAATGGTCTCATTCTGTGTGTAACCATTCAGTGATTCTCTCTGTCAGTGCTCATTACAGCAATGAAGGAGAAAACATGCTTGCCTGCACGCTAGCATTTTGTAATTTATGCACGAGGACCCCCAAATCCCGTTTGTGCTGTGGCTTTCTGCAGTTTTTCTCCATTTAAATAATATTCAGCTTCTTCATTCTTCCTGCCAAAGTGCTTAACTTCCTACATTGTATTGCAGCTGCCATGTTTTTGCCCCCTCACCTCTCTATGTCCCTCTGTAGACTCTTACGCTAGAATTCTACCACCCCACCCACCACAGGAATCAGAGTGGGCGAGGGGCGGACAACCAGAAGGTCCATTGACCTCGAGCGGGATTTTCCAGCCTTGGGTTGAACAAAGCCATAAAATCCTGCTCAGGGTGTCACCTTCACCACATGCCTTCTCATCATTTTTTGCGTTATCTGCGCACTTGGCAACAGTTCATTGTCAATATCAGAATAGCCTACACAATGTGGTTTCATTTTTTGGCATTTACAGGATTGGGATTGCCAGAACTTGTAACTTATTGAGGTTTTGGCAATTTTGTAATGTCTTATTCAAAGAACAGCGCGGTTTGAGACAAACTGTGCCCGGTGGGGTCGAGGGATGTAAAACAATTGTTGTTTCCAAGGAGAAAAAAATCAAAAGGTTGATTTGTTCCAAAACCTGAGAAAAAAGAAAAAAGATGTTAGACCTGCTGAAAGTGCAGAGCAGATTCTAAAGTACGCTTATCAGTGCAAGGATGGATCAGGAAAGAAAGGATATGCTCACCATGTCAAATCCATTTGTTGTGCTCGGGGGGGCAGGGGTTGCCCCTGGGTGAGTGGGTGGAGGTGTTACAGTTGTTGTGTTAATCCAGACCAACCTTCCTGTGTTCAGCTCTGGAATCCGAGTCAGCCTGCGCCACACAACAAGCGTGTAATGTCCACCAGCCGGGGACCCGGCCATTAACCAGAGGGATCACCAGTCAAACATCACCACACCAGCATCCATCAGCCGTGGGAACCTTCACTCAAAAAGGGCAGTGAGGAGGGTGTCGAGCTCTGGCTTTCAGAACTCACGCAGATGAACTTTGAGAAAGTTCAGGAGCACCAGGGAGCTTGAATTTCAAACAAAGGTCGGGGGCGGGGGGGAGGAAAAAAAAGACAGAGCGACATGGAAAAGTTGCTGGCCAAGGACCACATTGCTGATCATACTCTCCCCTTCATTGCTGCAATGAGGCACCTATAGATAGAATCATTGAATGATTACACCACAGAATGAGGCCATTCAGCCCATCAAGGAGTGTCTATCAGACACAATTTTGAAACCTAATCCGGACCTTCACAAATTTACAGGTTGTAATAAAAATTTGCATTTGATTGATTTGATTTGATTTATTATTAACAGGTATTAACATACAGTGAAAAGTATTGCTTCTTGTGCGCTATACATACCATTCATAGAAAAGGAAAGGAGAGAGTGCAGAATGTAGTGTTACAGTCACAGCTAGGCTGTGGAGAAATATCAATTTAATGAAGGTAATTCCATTCAAAAATATAGAACCTTTCTGGACTGCTTCCAAGGTGTTTTACTCGGTCACCATTGTTAATGTCAGAGTTTCGGCAGTCAGTTTTACACACAATAAACTCTCCCAAACAGCACTGTCACCATGACCTAACTTTCTGTCTTTATAATGTTGATGGAGCGATGAATTCTGCCTGCCCTCCTGTAAAATCATAGACCATAGAATCCCTATAGTGCAGACGGAGGCCATTCAGCCCATCAAGTCTACTCCAACAACAATCCCACCCAGGCCTTATTCCCATAACCCGCCCCCCATATTTATCCAGCTAATCCCTGTGACACTAGGTGCAATTTATCATGGCCAACCCACCCATCTTTGAACTGTGGGAAGAAACCAGAGCACCCGGAGGGAAGCCACACAGAGACATGGAGAATGTGCAGACTCCACACAGACAGTGACCCAAGCTGGGAATCGAACCTGGGTCCCTCGTGCTGTGAGGCAGCAGTGCAAACCACTAAGCCATTGTGCCGTCCTAAGATAGTGCCATGGGATCTTTTACATCCATTGAGCAGGTCAACGGAGGTCTCAGTTTAACAGTAAATTCGAAAGGTGTTTCCGCCAATAGTATTGTGTCTGTTGAAGTGTCAGCCATGATTTGTTTTTGTGCTGAAACCCCAGAGTGGGGAAAGTTGTGTCTCAGAGGGGAGAATTCCACCAACTGAGCCACAACTGATGATTTTTAGATTAAAATAGAAATAAAGCTGTTAATGTAGATAGACATATTATTATGCTCTGCATTATGCTTCATTGCTCCCTGAGGGTAAAAGAGCAATGTCTCAAGTAAGCAGTCAGTGGCAGAATAGGGAAGGCAAATTCCACAACTTCTACATTGAATGAAGCCATTTGGCCCATCCAGTCTATACTGGTGTTTACGTTCTACTAAAGCCTTTTCCCATGCCTCCCCTTCCAAATTGACCACTGTAACCCTCTATTTCCTTCTCCCTCTTGTATTTGTCCAGTTTCCCCTTAAATACATCAATACCATTCACTTCCACATTCTCACCATTCTCTGGAGAATTCCTTCTGAATTCCCCACCGAATTTTCTTGGTGACTGTTTGACACTGATGGCCCCTTGTTGTGCTCTTCCCACAAAAGGAAAGATTCTACCTGTATCTACACCAGCTTTCAGCACATTAATGACATTTATTCGCTCATCACTCAGCCCTCAGTTTTTAACAGAGGAGATCCAGCGCATTCTTTATTTCTTACTCCTTACTTCATTTAACATTTTTTAAAAGCGTGTGGGCATCGCTGACTGGGATAGAATTTGTTGCTCGTCCCCAATTACCCTTGAACTGAGTGGCTTGTTCAGCCATTTCAGAGGGCAGTTCAGAGTCAACCACATTGCTGTGGCTCTGGAGTCACATGTAGGCCAGACCAGGTAAGGACGGCAGATTTCCTTCCCTAAAGGATACTAGAGAGCACTAAATGGGTTTTTATGACCATTGGCAAAGGTTTTGTGGTCAACATTTAGACTTTTCATCCCAGGTTATTATTAAATTCGAATTTCATTATCTGTTGTGGACCTTATTGAGGAGATTCCCAGAAGGCTGACAGTGTCCAGTGGGATTGTAGCACTGTATCCATAAGAATGAAAGAAAGAGACAGGTAGTGAGTCAGAAAGGTTTATGGAGGGAAGTCACAGAGCTCAAGGGCCAGGTAGCTGAAGGCACGGCTATCAATTGTGAATGATGGAAATCAGGGATGTGCAAGAGGCCAGATTCGGAGGAGCATGGAGATTTGGTTTGATTTGATTTATTATTTCCTTTTGTGGGGAACAGCACAACAGGAGACCATCAGCATAAAATAGTCATCAAGAAATTCTGTTGTGGTGGGATTCAAACCTCTGTCACTTATTAGTTTTATTTAGTTCATTTGTTAGTGTCACAGATAGGCTCACATTAACACTGCAATGAACTTACGATGAATACTTGGTATCTGGGAGCTGAGTGGAGATGAGAAAGGCCTGAATTTGATTGCCGGTTTGTGTATGGGTTTGCTGGATGGGGGTAAGGAACAGTTGGGCAGAATAAAAGCAAATTGCTGAGGATGCTGAAACCAAAAGAGAAAATGCTGGAAAATCTCAGCAGGTCTGGCAGCACCTGTAAGGAGAGAAAAGAGCTGATGTTTCGAGCTTTGACAAAGGGTCAGCTGGATTCGAGACATCAGCTCTTTTCTCTCCTTATAGAAACTGCCAGATCTGCTGAGATTTTCCAGCATTTTCTCTATTAGTTTTTCCTTTGGATTCAAAATGTCAGCAATTGGACAGAATCTCTGCCTTGAATCACTGTGCATTGAACCCCAAGGGGAATGTGTGGGCCAAAAATTCTTCAAAGTTGCTCCTGCTCTACTGGTGTCAAAAGCACGACCTGGGCCTGTTTAAAGCTCATTATTCCTGTGTGTCAGTTCCTAAGGACAGGGCTGGGCTGTCTGATGGCCCAGATATCTAATAATCTGATGGCAGCCATGGTCTGAGTTCACACAAAAAGAATGACCATATTAAGGAGATCCCCCAAGGTTTGATGGTGTCCATAGGACTGTACCATTGAACGGGTAAGAAGAAAAGAAACAGACAGGTAGTGCGTTAGGGAGGTTTAAAGAGAGATTTACGGAGCTTGAGACCTAGATAGTTGAAGGCATGGCTGCCATTTGTGACTGATGGAAATCAGGGATGTGCAAGAGGCTAGAATTGGAGGAGTGAAGAAATTTGATTTGATTTGATTTGATCTATTATTGTCACATGAACTGATATGGAGTGAAAAATATTGTTTCTTGTGTGAGATACAGACAAAGCAGACCATTCATAGAGAACCATAGGAGAGAGTGCAGAATGTAATGTTATGGTCATAGCTAGAGAAAGATCAACTTAATGCAAGGTAGGTCCATTCAAAAATCTGACGGCAGCAGGGCAGACGCTGTTCTTGAGTCAGCTGGTATGTGCCCTCAGACTTTTGTATCTTTTTCCCAATGGAAGGAGGTGAAAGAGAGAATGTCTGAGGTGCGCAGCGTCCTTAATTATGCTGGCTGCTTTTCCGAGGCAATGGGAAATGTAGACAGAGTCATTGGCTGGGAGCCTGGTTTGCACGATGGATTGGGCTTCGTTCATGACCCTTTGTAATTTCTTGCGGATTCTGCTCAGCTGCGGAGCTGGAGGAAGCTGCAGAGAGAGGGAGACACCTAGATTGTGGAGGGATGTGATTCAGTGGATGAAAGAGCCACAATCGGTCTTACTGAACCATAGAGAAACAGAAAGTATGGCAGTCAGTGTACAACGAGGATGTCCTTTTATTCTCAGAGACTGGATTCACTGCTGAAATGTGACATATGTTGGCCGCACGGCTTTAAAAGCTGAAGTCTGGAAGCCATTTGTCTGTTTACAAGGCTGTTTTCCCAAAAAAGCACCTCAATATGTCTGGAAAAACATCCATCACCTGCATCATCTGCTGACTGTTTATTTACCCACCTCCCTCTTAACTAGCGTTCAGCTGCAAACTGGTCATCACTGCATTTCAAAACAACCTGCCTGTTAGCTTAAAAGAATAGCAATTTACTGTTTCGGAAAAGTCTGACAACAGTACGAGGAACCGCCTGTGTACAGAGGGACAACAGTTACATTTACTATGAGACCATCCTGTTTGTACTTCTCTGTGACAGCAAATACTTTTTAATACATAGAAAATATAGACTAGAAGCACAGAATGATAAAACAGCCGTTTAGCCCATTGTGTTTACAAAGGTTCTTTGGTAGAGTCTGGTCTAACTTGGGGTCATAGTTTGAGGATAAGGGATTTTTTTTAGGACTGAGGTGAAGAGAAATGTCTTCACCCAAAGAATGGTGAATGTGTGGAATTCACTACCATAGAAAGTGGTTGAGGCCAACACATGTAATTTCAAGAAGAAATTAGATATAGTTCTTGGGGTTAAAGGAATCAAAGAATATGATGGGATGGAGGGAATCAAGGTATTGAATTTGATGATCAGCCATGATCAAAGTGAATGGCAGAAGAGGCTGGAAGGGCCGAATGGCCTCCACCTACTTCTAGTTTCTCTGTTTTTATACTGTTAATCCCACTCTCCTGGACTTTCATCATTTGATTTGATGTGATTTGATTTATTATTGTCACACGTGTTAACACACAGTGAAAAGTATTGTTTCTCACACGCTATACAGACAAAGCATAGCATTCATAGAGAAGGAAAGAAGAGAGTGCAGAATGTAGTGTTACAGTCATAGCTAGAGTGCAGAGAAAGATCAAATTAATGCAAAGTAGGTCCATTGAACAGTCTGTTGGTAGCAGGGAAGAAACTGTTCTTGAGTTGGTTGGTATGTGACCTCAGACTTTTGTATCTTTTCACAACAGAAAAAGGTAGAAGAGAGATTGCCCGAGATGCGTGAGGTCTTTAATTATGTTGGCTGTTTTGCTGAGGCAGCGGGAAGTGTAGACAGAGTCAATGGCTGGGAGGCTGGTTTGCATAATGGACTGGGCAACATTCATGATCTTTTGTAGCCCCAGCCATTTACTTTCTGTCCTCAAGAATTTATCTTTTCTTTTGAAAAGAGGTTATTGTGGAATCCTCTTCCTTGTCAGGCAATGAAGATCAGGTCACAAGAACTTGCCGTATGAAAGCAAAACAATTTGTCTTTTGCCTTTGTTTCTTTCGCCAGTCGTTTGGAATCTCTGGTTACCGACCCTTCAGAAAGCTGGTGATGGGACAAGAACTTGTAGATGAAATAAACCTTTCCAGATTGATTTGCAGACAGGACGTACGTTCCAGATGAGAACAGCCTACAAGAATATTACTATACAAACATAATAAAGAGGAGATAAGGAAATTTGCACCCTATCTAAATCTTTATAACATAAACCAGACAGATAGCACTGGTTTTCTAACAAGCAATGAATTTGGAATCGAGAGACCTTTTTTTTTAACTGGCTAATTCTCCTTGATGTAAAGATGCCGGCGTTGGATTCGGGTGGTAAGAACTCAGTAAGAATTTAGCAACACCAATTATTAATCCAATCGATTTATTTGATAGTAAAAAAGCGAGCTTTCAACACTCCCGTGTCTTCCTCAGGCAAGTGCAGTGTTCTGGTCTGCAATAGCACACATCAGCACAGACAGTCAGAGATTGCTGATTAGAATGCGAATCCTTACATCTAACCTGCTATTCAAGTGTTAAAGTGGCTAACAATGTGTGTGAAGGGAATCCTGAGCATTGTTAGAGAATTGTGTATTTTCTCCAGACAGCACAGTAAGTGAGGTTTTTTGCTAACCCAGGCAAGTTACGGGGGTTACAGATAGTGTGTCATGAAGCCAAGATCCCTGTTAAGACCGTCCTCATGTGTGCGGAGCTTGGCTATCAGTCTCTGCTCAGCGACTCTGCGCTGTCGTGTATCACGAAAGCCCCCTTGAAGAACATTTACCCGCAGGTCGGAGGCCGAATGCCCATGACTGCTGAAGTGTTCGCCCACAGGAAGGGAACTGTTTTGCCTGGTGATTGTTGAGCGATGCTCATTCATCCGCTGTCGTAGTGTTTGCATGGTCTCCCCAATATACCATGCTTCGGGACATCCTTTCTTGCAACGTATTAGGTAGACAACGTTGGCCGAGTTGCAAGAGTATGTACCGTGCACCTGGTGAATGGTATCCTCATGTTTGATGATGTCGTCCATGTCTATGATCTGGCATGTCTTGCAGAGGTTGCTGTGGCAGGGTTGTGTGGTATTGTGGTCACTGTTCTCCTGAAGGTTGGGTAGTTTGCTGCGAACAATGATCTGTTTGAGGCCTAGGGCCATCCCCACCCCCCCACTTCTTGCTTTCAGACAACCGCACAACCTCAAACAGATCATTGTTCGCAGCAAACTACCCAACCTTCAGGAGAACAGTGACCACAATACCACACAACCCTGCCACAGCAACCTCTGCAAGACATGCCGGATCATAGACATGGACGACATCATCAAACGTGAGGATACCATTCACCAGGTGCACGGTACATACTCTTGCAACTCGGCCAACGTTGTCTACCTAATACGTTGCAAGAAAGGATGTCCCGAAGCATGGTATATTGGGGAGACCATGCAAACACTACGACAGCGGATGAATGAGCATCGCTCAACAATCACCAGGCAAAACAGTTCCCTTCCTGTGGGTGAACACTTCAGCAGTCATGGGCATTCGGCCTCCGACCTGCGGGTAAATGTTCTTCAAGGGGGCTTTCGTGATACACGACAGCGCAGAGTCGCTGAACAGAGACTGATAGCCAAGCTCCGCACACATGAGGACGGTCTTAACAGGGATCTTGGCTTCATGACACACTATCTGTAACCCCCGTAACTTGCCTGGGTTAGCAAAAAACCTCACTTACTGTGCTGTCTGGAGAAAATACACAATTCTCTAACAATGCTCAGGATTCCCTTCACACACATTGTTAGCCACTTTAACACTTGAATAGCAGGTTAGATGTAAGGATTCGCATTCTAATCAGCAATCTCTGACTGTCTGTGCTGATGTGTGCTATTGCAGACCAGAACACTGCACTTGCCTGATGAAGACACGGGAGTGTTGAAAGCTCGCTTTTTTACTATCAAATAAATCGGTTGGATTAATAATTGGTGTTGCTAAATTCTTACTAATTCTCCTTGTGCAGTTTAGGCATTGGGGAACTGGAAGTTTGGATTTCCTTTAATCATTCTCAGCCTCTACTGCAACACCCTGCAGCCCGTAGCCAAACATTGTGATTAGGCCGAATGCGCTGACCCAGGATGTATTGAATCATAGAATCCCTACAATGCAGGAGAAGGCCATTCAGCCCATCAAGCCTGCACAGACAACAGTCCCACCCAGGCCCTATCTCCGCAACCCCTCTCATCCACCCTGCTAATCCCCTGACACTAAGAGGCAATTTAGCATGGCCAATCAACCTGGCCCGCACATTTGGAAACTGGACCACCCGCAGGGAATCCTTGCAGATATGGGGAGAATGTGCAAACTCCAAACAGATAGTGCCCCAAGGCCAGAGCCAAATCTAGGTCCCAAGTGCTGTGAGGCAGTAATGCCGGCCACTGTGTCACTGTGCCAGTCTGCATCTTAAATGTAAATGAAGGCTTACAGCAACCTCAAGAGATGACTTAAGTTTATTAAATTTATCTATTAGTGTCACAAGTACCTTTTGGCTAAGATCAAAAATATTTATAGGATCAAGAGAAACCAGAACGTATGTAGTATCGACATGCTGTACTTAGCTGAAGTCATTAGGTTACATTTTAGCTTCATTTGAAGCAATTTTAAATGTGGCATCTTGGCCTTTTGGCTAAGATGCAAATGAGATCAAGTCTTGGAGGAGGAGCTATGTCTACTCCAATCAGCTTGGATCATGTAGATCAAGCCCAAGGCAGGAGGTGAGAGCCCTGTCTTGTCAGCTTGGATCGGGAATATCCCAGCTTGTTGGTACTCTGAATTGGTACATTAACGAAGTTACTATGAAAATCTCCTAGTTGCCACATTCCGGCGCCTGTTTGGGTACACTGTGGGAGAATTTAGCATGATCAATGCATCCTAACTAGCACTTCTTTCAGTCTGTGGGAGGAAACCAGAGCATCCAGAGAAAACCCGTGCATATAGAGAGTGACCCAAGACTGGAATTGAACCTGGATTCCTGGCGTTGTGAGAGAGGCAGCTTGCTAACCACTGTACCACCCCAACTTGTGTCTGCAGATGCAAGTCCACCCAATCTTGAACCTATTCAATTTAAATAAGCTTCAATTCCCTTTGTACATTTTCAATTTATTGATCAAGATATGAACAAAAAGCAATTCAATTCAGAAATAATTGTTTCCTTTTTGTATTTGCCTTTGAAGTCAGTCCCTTTAGAAATTCTAACTGTGACAGGCACACAGAGGGAGCAGCTTTCCACTGGCTGCTGACAACTAATTGCCATTTTAAAAAGTGCAGAGCAAAGATTTTAATTTTAATAAAATTACAGCCAGCCACTGAGGAGTGAATTCAAGTAGTACATATCCCCTCACTGTCCCTCTCTGTTTCACCTCCAGAAATTTGTGGACACTGAAAGTTAGTTCAAATCTTCAAGATCTGCGATAGATTATTGTTTGTTTTCAAGGAAAATGGGTTACAGACAGGGGAATGGAATTGAGATACAGACCAGCCAAGGTTTAGTTGTGTAGCGGAGCAGGGACAAGGGGCTGAATAGTCTCCTTCTGTTGCTATGTGAATCTGATGAATAATTCTTTAAACAATTTCACTTTCTTGGGGGTAGGGAGGGTCTTGAAACTGTGGGTGAAATTTTCTGGCCATGTTTATCCCAAAACCGGAATATCCTGCTTGATGTCAATGAAACTTTGCATGGTCCACCTCTGCCCGTTATGATTCCCATGGCAAGCGGTATGGGAAACCTGCCCCCGTGACAGGGTGACTCCCATCCTTCCTTCATCATTTATTGCCACCACATCTCTAATTTACCACTGGAGAATTATCTGCCCTTGTCCTCACAGTCCCTACAATGATATGGCTGATGGCAGTAGATTACCGCACAGTAAACTGTAGCCGTACATCTATGTCCCAGTGCCTCACGTTCACTAGGGCTGGAATTTTCCAGCTGTTCATGCTGGCAGGATCTCCCAGTCCTGCTGACGCTGCATTCCCGCCGTTGGTTTCCCACTGGCAAGGAGTGCATTCGACGTGAAACCCCATTGACAGTGCCCGGACCAGGAGATCTTGCTGCCGGCTGCCACAAAACAAGTGAAAATCCTGTTCGAGGAAATGCAACCTTCAAATAGTTTTGCATTTTGCCTATCAATTTCCATCCTTCCTTTTACTAACACACAATCCAATGCATGTGTATATGCACATGTGTTTTCTGTGTGTGTATGTGTGTATGTGTGCACGCACGTGTGCGCACATGCATGTATTCCGTATGTGTGTATACATGCATTTTGTGCGTGTGTGTATGCATGAATTCTATAAGTGTATGCATGTATACCAAATGTGTGTATGCATGAATTCTATAAGTGTATGCATGTATACCAAATGTGTGTATGCATGAATTCTGTAAGTGTATGCATGTATACCAAATGTGTGTATGCATGAATTCTGTAAGTGTATGCATGTATACCAAATGTGTGTATGCATGAATTCTGTAAGTGTATGCATGTATACCAAATGTGTGTATGCATGAATTCTGTAAGTGTATGCATGTATACCAAATGTGTGTATGCATGTATTCTGTATGTGTGTATGCACGTATTCTGTGTGTATATGTGTGTATGCATGTATTTTGTGTGTGTATGCATGCATGTATTCTCTGTGTGTGTGTACATGCATGTATTGTGTGCGTGTGCGTGTGCATGTGTGTGTGTGTGTGCATGTAAATGTGTGCATGTATGTGAGTGTGTTTTCGAGGGTAAATGAAGATCCAAATCACAAAGACATATTTTTTCAAACTGAAGAAATACCCGGAAATCTGTAACAGCAACCTCAGAAAGCGAAGAATAGTGCATTCTCCAGAGTCCCCAAGTGATCCCCAGATTAACATAAAATACAGATAATGAGCTGGTCAGTATTGACGGAAAGCCATGCTTCCTCGAGCATTTCAGAACGCTTCCACATGTTGTCTGTTAGACATTTTCAGGCAAGATATTTTGTTACAAGATATTTTTACTGCAACGAATGTCATTGACCCACTGGAGGTTCCTGCAACACTCACTGAGGTTGCCTCAGTTTATTTTTCTTTTCAAAACAAGGCAAAAAATCTGTCCGAAAGCTGCAGGAAGTCGACGAGGTATAAAAGCTGTTAATGTCTTTTTACTTTGCCCAAGTCCCCATTGGTAAGGGGTTTATAGTCAGCAACAGCCACAGCTGGGCAATATTCTTCCAACTAAAGATCGTGCAAATCAAAACCAGTCTCTTCAGTTTATTCATTCCCCGCATCTCAAGCTCAGTCCGTGGGTGTCCCCATTCACATTAATCCCATTCACCCTTCACCCCGTGCATAGGGTTGCCAACTCTGATGAGCACTTGGGAGCAGCACAGAGGCACAGTGGTTAGCACTGCTGCCTTACAGCGCCAGGGACCCAGGTTCGATTCCCAGCTTGAGTCACTGCCTGTGTGGAGTTTGCACATTCTCCCTGTATCTGCGTGGGTTTCCTTCGGGTGCTCTGGTTTCCTCCAAAGACATGCTGGTTAGGGTGCATTGACTCCAACAGGTGCCAGAGTGTGGCAACTAGGGAAATTTCACAGAAACTTCATTGCAGTGTTAATGTAAGCCTTACTTGTTACTGATAAATAAACTTTACGTTCCAGGAGACATTGGTAGGAGCAGATTAATTGAGCCAAACAGTCAGTCCCTGTGCAGTATGTTTGGATATTTTAGAATCCCTATAGGGCAGAAAGAGGCCATTTGGCCCATCAAGCCACGCTGTCAACAATCCCACTACAGGCCCTATCCCTGCAACGCAATGTATTTATCCTACTAATTCCCTTGACACTGAGGGACAACTTAGAATGGCAAATCCGCCTAACCCACAAAACTTCAGATTTGATTTGGTTTGATGGAGTACATGGGAAGTTGGCAAAGATATAGCAGAAAGCAGCTGTGCTCCCATCCATCCAGTTGGTTACCTGGTCTCAGGTGGCTGCTTCTGTCGATGGTGAACATTGAGTGTGACCCTGAGTGAGTGAGGTAGGGGAATCTGGGGGCTTTGTTGGGGAGGGGGGTTGGCAGGGACATAGGATGAAGGTGGGGGTGTGGAATGAACCTATGCCCATTATCAAGTCTGACTAATTCCTCACCCCACTACCCCTCCCCACAACTCGGTCTCGGGGTGGAAATTTGTAGCGCACCAATTCAATCTGACACTAATTAGTATATTAACAACATTAATAAATCATTGTGTTAACGTCTGAGTAATCTCAGCTGAGCCTAAGCCCGTCTCAGACTCTTTTCGCTGTTGATTGGAGCACTGATCACCTGGTCTGTAGGCCGTTTGCCTATGCGGCCACCATGGATGTCAAGTCATGTTTTTCCATGGGCAGGTAGAAAGGGCAAGTCCCTGATGTAAGGACGGTCAGTTAGTACATGAACTTGGAATGGGGCTGGTAGACATCCTGGTTCCAGAAGGTCACCTGAATCGGAGCTGTAGTCAGCTAGCAATTGGTCCTGGCTGCCCGGAGGGTCACATGGTATATTAACGCAGCCTGTGATTGGCTGGCAGCCCATCCTAGAGTCCATTGCTCCATGCTCCCAGCATGCTTAGCTTGGCTACAGGAGCTTGAAGCTGATTCGGGGAGATTTCTGCCATTCTGGGAGGGTGCTTGCTACCACACACTGGCTCTTGGTCCACCAATGTCACAATTTAAAATTCTTATCCTCATGTTCAAATCCCTCCATGGCCTCTGTCCCTCCCCATCTAGGTGATAGCGTAGGCTATTAATCCAGAAACTCAGCTAATGTTCTGGGAACTTGGATTTGAATCCTGCCACAGTAGCTGGTGGAATTTGAATTCAATAAAAAATATCCGGAATTAAGAATCTACTGATGACTATTTCTGATTGACAGAAAAATCCATCTGTTCACTGATATCCTTTTGGGAAGGAAATCTGCCATCTTCACCTGATGTGGCCTTGATGTGACTCCACAGCCACAGCAATGTGGTTGACTCTTAACTGCCCTCCAATGGCAACTAAAGATGGGCAATAAATGTTGGCTCAGCCAGCGATGCCCATTCCCACCAATGAGTAAACAAAAATCTCTTCAACTTTTTCTAGCCCCACAACTCTGGCGTCTCCATGGAACTCCAATTCTGCCCGCTGGTGTCCTTGACCTCCATCTCTCTCTTTTTCTTTCATTTTCCAACCCACCCTCCTCCCGGAGTATTTTCCAGAAGCCATTGGCTGGCAGCCGCATTTTCTGTTCCCACTCATATCTACGGGATCCACCCCCCCCCTCGCCAGGGACCATGACGTTGTGGGGTGGTGGGAGGGGGAGTTACATTCAGCAGGACTGGAAAGTCACGCCAGCATGAAGGGCTGGAAAACTTTGATCACACTTCTGGTCACCTGAAAAGAAAGAGTAAAACGTCGCAGTGAAGGATCCCAGTTAAACTTGTTCAAATTGGAGTGACATTCCATACCATACTGGTGCCAATATTAGTGATTTTTTTACTAAGATTTGAACATTTTGGACTGTTTTTTTCCTCCAGATGACTCATCCTGAAAGGTGTCATATAAATGCTGATTACCGCTGCCTCCATGTTGCAGTGACTAAGTTGCAGCTTAGAATCCCTTCAGTGCAGAAGGAGGCCATCCAGCCCATTGAGTCTGCACTGACCACAATCCCACACAGGCGCTATTCCCATCACACCACATATTTACCCTGTTAATCCTCCTGAAACTAGGGTCAATTTAGCATGACCAATCAACCTAACCTGCACATCTTTGGAGTGTGGGAGGAAACTGGAACACCTGGACGAAACCCATATAGACATGGAGAGAACATGCAAACTCCACACAGACAGTGACCCAAGGCCAGAATTGAATCCGGATCCCAGGCTCTGTGAGGCGGCAGTGCTAACCACAGTGCCACCCAGCCTCCGCAGAACTTGCCACTTACCATTGAGGATATTTGGAAAGAATCCTTTCTTTTGAAATAAAAAAAATTGTTTCAAATCCAGAAAGAATTGTGCCTGGAAGTTGGTGTCTGTGACAAAGGTTTTTCTCAGTAAAACAGCCACCTGTTTGCTGAAATAGTTTACACAAATTGAAACAAATCGATCTGGCCTTTTACAGATTGTTGGCTTTCTCTCTGTAACTACCGACTGCCTGTCAGATGTATTAAGCACCCAAGACTTTACGAGGCTCAAATGGATGATCCCAAGAGGCATTTCAAAGCCACAGGTTAGATCCACAAGACAAACACTTTGAACAGTAGTATCACTTTCTTTATTGATTCATGTAGGGATATACAAGTTTAAACAACCTGAGCCCCTTCTCTACTGCTCCCCACACACCTTACCTCGGACCCCTATATGCCTGAGGAAATGTAAGAGGACTAAGCTGAAAGTGTATCACTCACACACAATCACACACACACACAGGCATACACACAGTGTATTAGTCACAGATACACAATGTACCAGTCATGCACACACACTCACACATCTCTCTCTCACACACACACACACACACACACACACACACACACACATACACAGTATTAGTCACACAGACACATATACAGTGTATCAGTCACACACAAACACACACACACACACATACAGTATCAGCCACACACTGTGTCTCAGTCTCACACACACATACACGCATACATATACAATGTATCAATCACACACACAGTAGACTAGTCACACATACATACACACACACTGCATCAGTCAGAGACGTACAGTGTTCCAGTCTCACACAGACAGACAGACACACACAAACACAATGTATCAGTCCCATACGCACACACTGTATCAGTCACACACATGCTGTATCAGTCACACACTGTGTATCTTACACACACATACATGCACACATACACAATGTATCAATCACATACACAATGTACTAACCTCACACAGACAGCACAGACAGACAGACACACACACACACAGTACTAATCATATTCAGCCATATGCATGCTATTATACTGTGACTGAGAACTAAACAGAACACAAACACACCTGCAAACTGCAGATACCAAGGATTAAACAAAAGAACGGCCCAAATGTATGTAGCACATTTTACAACCTCGAAGCACAAAATACTTTGCAGCCAGTGAAGTATTTTTAATGTGTAGTTGCTGTTTAAATATAGAAAACAAGGCAGCCAAGTTGTACACAGCAAGATCCCACATACAGTAATGTGATCATGATCAAGCTATCTGATCTGAGGATATTAATGGGGAATATTGGTGAGGATGCTGGCGAGAGTTCCCTGGCGCTCCTTCAAGTAATATCATTGGATCTCATAAGTCCAACTTGGGAAGCCTCAGTTCAACACTTCATCCAAAAGACAGCTCCGCTGACAGTGCAGCACTCCTTTACTTCAGTGGAGTTTAGAGTGGGATTTGAACCTACAACTTCATGACTCAGAACTGAGATTGTTGCCCATCATTCCCCAGTTTTAGGGCAGTCACACTGTGGGGGAAGGTGTTGTATGGAGGCGGGGGGGAGGGTTTCTACTTCCCACAGAAGATGGCAAAAAGTCAGAGACCTCCCCTTCCCACAACAAACCCCACCACACTCCCATATCCATCACCTTTCTCTTATTATCTATCATTTAAATGGGGATATGGAGAGTTTACATTGACTGAGTTGTACACTCTCTCAGCAAGATATCAAGAGAAAGAGAATGAAAGCACATAGCATGCTCATTTTCATCAGCCAGCACAGTGAGTACAAACAAGAGTTGGCAAAGCATGTTGCAGCTATATAAAAACTTGTTTAGATAGCATTTGAGTATTGTATACACTTATGGTCGTCACACTACCAGAAGCATGTGGAATCTTAGAAGAGAGCACAAAGAAAGCTCACCAGGATGTTGCCTGGTCTTGAGGGCATCAGTTATGAGGATAAATTGAATAAAATAAGATTGTTTTCATTGGAAAGATGGAGGCTGAAGGGAACCCTGATAGAGGGTTCTAAAATTATGAGAGGCGTAGACAGGGTGGATAGTCAGAGGCTTTTTCCAAGGATGGAAGCGTCAATTACAAGGGAGCAGAGATTCAAGGTGCGAGAGGGAAAGTTTAAGGGAGATGTACGGGGGAGTTTTTCATACAGAGACTGGTGGGTGCCTGAAATGTGCTGCTAGTGGAGATGATGGAAGCAGGCACATTAACAATATTTAAGAAGCATCTGGACAGGTACATGAATAAGGAGGAAATGAATAAGGTGGATACGGATCGAGTAGAGGAAGAAGATTTTTTTTAGTTTAGTTAGGACATCATGATCAGCACAGGTTTGGAGGGCTGAAGGACCTGGTCCTGTGCTGTACTGTTCTTTGTTTTTTTAATATATAAATATATTCTATTCCAATGAGTTGACGAAGCTACTTTCTAATGTTGACTCTTTGCTGAGGTAATGAACAGACTTCAGTTACTCCCCAGTGCCTCTCGCAAAGAGCCATTATTCATGCTTGACCCTTGTGTCAGTAAACTCAGTGAATAGAATCAGTGAATAGCAATCGGAAGCTGAACACAGTCCATTGCCGGTCTGTAGCCCAGATGTGATGAGGTCACTTGACTTCCACAAGCGCTAGTGGGGCGAAGTTTGAACCTTTCCAAAGACGCTTTTCACTAGTTTGCTTGGACAGTCAAGTCCTCAAGAACTCCACTTGATTGGCATCTCATCGGCTAACTTAAATGTCCACTCTTCTACCCCAACAGAGTGGTATAGTCCGTACCATTCACTGGAGGTATTACAGCAACACACCAAGCTTTCAACAGACATCTTATAGATGTATCTTCAACCCCTGCAGATAGACTCAGATGAAACTGGATCAGACAAATTCAGATGGAGCATCTTCTACTTTCTCGGAAGACTGAGGAAATCTGGCATGTTCACCACGACTCTCATCAATTTTTCAGATGTACCATAGAAAGCATTCTTTCTGGTTGTGTGGCTCCTGCTCTGCCCAAGACCGCAAGAAACTACAAAGAGTTGTGAACATAGCCTGGTCCATCATACAAACTAGCCTCTCATCGATCTACTCTATCTACACTTCTCACTGCCTTGGGAAAGCAGCCAGCATAATCAAGGATCCCACACAGTCTGGACATTCTCTCTTCCAACTTCTTCCATTGGAAAAAGATACAAAATTCTGAAAATCAACATAT